>JAVGWX010000007.1:32534452-32906952 GCA_036924085.1 Ariolimax columbianus | reverse complement strand
ACTAGTCCAGCCTGCTATGAGGAACCACCCATTATTAGGTTGTTTTAGAGCTTCTACTACGTATTTTTGCACTCTAGAGAACCACGTCTCCCTGTCCCAGTATATGGCCACGAATTGTCTACAGGTTATACACACTGCTATCACGCGCCATTTCCAGTTCGTGCCATAATGGATCACACAATTCTACAATCTGTGGATTGTCAGTTCATTGACTTCAGTAACAACATCAAAGAAATGTCATTTATCCACTGCTGAATTCCATAACTTTGCATATACAACGTCTGTGTCATTTGTGCTTTTGAGGCACTGAGATAAGGTTATCCAATGTCATGAACCCCAGCATCATCAGGGTGGCATGAACCCCAGCATCATCAGGGTGTCATGAACCCCAGCATCATCAGGGTGTCATGAACCCCAGCATCATCAGGGTGTCATGAACCCCAGCATCATCAGAGTGTCATGAACACCCCGGCATCATCAGGGTGTCATGAACCCCATCATCATCAGGGAGTCATGAACCCAAGAATCGTTAATATGTCATGAATCGCAGTGTGAACAGGTTGTCATAAACCCCTGCATCGTCAGAATGTCATCGACCCCAGGATGTCATCAACCAAGAATGTTATGAACCCCGCCGTTTACATCATATTTTCAACTCCTTCAAGACCAGGATGTCATGAGCCCCTTCAAGACCAGGATGTCATGAACCCCAGCATGACCAGGATGTCATGAACCCCGACATGACCAGGATGTCATAAATCCCAGCATCATCAGGATGCCACGAAGCCCAGAATGGCCAGGATGTCATAAACCCCAGAATGTCCAGGATGTCATGAACCCCAGAATGGCTAGGATGTCACAAACCCCAGAATGGCCAGGATGTCATGAACCCCAGAATGGCCAGGATGTCATAAACCCCAAAATGGCTAGGATGCCATAAACCCTAGAATGGCTAGGATGTCATGAATCCCAGCATGATCAGGATGTCATGAATCCCAGCATGATTAGGATGTCATGAACGCCAGAATGTCCAGGAACCCATAAATCCAAACAAGGCCAGAACAGTATATGCACAAAAGCACTCGTGATTATGTGATATCTCCAACCTTCAACCGATTAGTTTTGTATCCATCAACCACATCTGTATTTCACATTTCTCATACGCGACTGTTTTGTGTGTGTATAAAACATATTTCACGCAATCTTCTTTTATACAGGTCTGGCTGTCTCTGATCTGGGTGGTCTTACAACTCAAATATGGATCAACTTGTCTTATACACCGGCATTCATAACGGCGGATTTTCCGTTTGATCCAATGGATGTCACATACGCCTCTGTTGGCATGGCACATATGTCGTTCTCTCGTATCACTTGTTGGATCACAGCCTTTGTGACGCTAGAGAGATGTATGTGTATAACTGCCCCATTGAAGGTTGGTTTCACAAACAGAGCTAGGTATTACTATTTCATGTAATCCCTTCTCCACACTCCTTCCGTTGGGCTTTCTAAGAAACCTGCCTTGCACATTTTCTACGATGGTTTCATGGCAATTGTCCTCGTGATGCGAATGCTAGCACGAATGCACTGTAAGCGTTTTTGGCGATATGTTCGTTACAATACTGGTTACAATTGCCTTATTTATTTATAAGCGTTCTCTCTTCCATGAAGTGTTCCCTGGAAACAGGCTGTTTTCAAGGCAGTCTCGATGACGAGATGGGGATCGATGTAATCCCAGTAATAGTGAGCGCCCTGCAGATGAAGCCTGGATGATTGCGGTCCACCTTCTTCAGCATGCTCGGGATGTGAGGAAAGCTACTAGAACCCGCCACGTAACGTACTTTTTAGGGCACACCAACAAAGAATAAACTTATTCATTGTGTGCATTAAACAACAACAACACCACTTTTATATCACCCGTGACTAGACTGGCATCACTTGGGGCAAGCTTTGATATTACATGATACCAGACTGGCATCACTTGGGGCAAGCTTTGATATCACATGATACCAGACTGGCATCACTTGGGGCAAGCTTTGATATCACACGTGACTAGACTGGCATCACTTGGGGCAAGCTTTTATATCACACGTGACTAGACTGGCATCACTTGGGGCAAGCTTTGATATCACACGTGACTAGACTGGCATCACTTGGGGCAAGCTTTGATATCACACGTGACTAGACTGGCATCACTTGGGGCAAGCTTTTATATCACACGTGACTAGACTGGCATCACTTGGGGCAAGCTTTTATATCACACGTGACTAGACTGGCATCACTTGGGGCAAGCTTTGATATCACACGATACCAGACTGGCATCACTTGGGGCAAGCTTTTATATCACATGTGACTAGACTGGCATCACTTGGGGCAAGCTTTGATATCACACGATACCAGACTGGCATCACTTGGGGCAAGCTTTTATATCACATGTGACTAGACTGGCATCACTTGGGGCAAGCTTTGATATCACACGATACCAGACTGGCATCACTTGGGGCAAGCTTTTATATCACATGTGACTAGACTGGCATCACTTGGGGCAAGCTTTGATATCACACGATACCAGACTGGCATCACTTGGGGCAAGCTTTGATATCACACGATACCAGACTGGCATCACTCTGATATCACATGTGACCAGATTGGCATCATTCGGGGACCACTCTCATATCACACGTGACCAGAATGGCATCACTCTGCTATCACACGTGACCCGACTGGCATCACTAGGGGACCACTCTGATATCACACGTGACCAGACTGGCATCACTTCAAGACCGCTCTGGAATCACACGGTGACCACTTGAGTATCATAAGGAAACCAAGCAGGAACACTAAATACCGGCGAAAGTCAGTCAGAAAGTCACTGATATGGGACAACTGAAAAATGTAGTTGGTAGTTTTTGAAGTTGTCATTAGCTTGCAGCAACATCCAGCTTTGTGATTACTATAAGCAACAGATGATACTGGCATACATATCAGGGAAATGCCAGATGGTCAGCTGTTAATCTCAAGGAGTCTGAAATCATACATCAAGGTGAGACCACAATCCTAGATCTGTTATTCGCGCGACACTTGCTCATAAAAATATTTGCGTGACGGAGTTTTCGTTGGCATGCAGCTAGAAACTTTGGTCTCACGATAAACAGTAGGAAAATGAAGGTACTGCTCCAATATGCTGCCGGGGAACCGTACATCGAATGAAATATTACTGTACAGAACCAATGTCTACAAGAAGTCTCTAGTTTCACATACCTAGGTTGTACCTTCACTAGAGCGGCGAATATTGCAGGTTTGCTGACGCGAGTTCTGTGCCTGAGCGGCGTCAAGCAAACTTCTGGAATAAACAAGACATCAATGTCGCGATCAAGATAAAAGTGTATCGTGCTGTGTTATTATCCACTCTGCTGTATGCCAGTGAGACATGGACAGTGTTTAACAGACAAGTCAGGCAGCTCAGTCGTTTTCACTTGAGTAGTCTACAGTCTGCTCAGCATTAGGCAGCAGGACAGACTAACTCTGAAATTCTCAATAAGTTTAACATATTAAGCTTCTATACACTTATGAATGAAATTGACCAAAGGAAAGATGGACAGGACATGTTCGAATTCCAGGTCAATTCATCCCCAATCAGTTGGTATTTGGTGAGCTCAAAACAGGCAGACGAATCGCTACAACGACTTCTCGAAAGTGTCTCTAAAATGCTTCAATATTGATGTCACCTTCTGGGAGATGCTTGCACAAGACCGTACCTCCTGGCCAGCGTGTATCACCGCAGGTGCTCAAATCCCAGAGAGTGCAGCCAACTAGAAGGCTCAGTAAAAGTGTGCTGCCTGAAAAATAAACAATACTCAGATCGTGTGCCCTGGATGTGACAAGACTGTAGTTTGAGGATTGGTCTTTACAGCCAGCAGAGAACACATATTTCGCAGTCTGATGCTGTCGCCATTTTCGCTTGCGATGGGCAACTTGTTTTATTACTATTATCATTATTATTACTAATTATGTGGTTAAGTGGCACGGCTCACAACCAGAAGGTGCTGGGTTCGATCCCCATCACAGCACCGGCCGTTACCCCGGGGAAGCAAACCTTTAGAAAATGCAGGAGGAAGCAGACCCTTACATAAAATGCATGCTGAAGTCGGATGCACTGGGCCGACAGGCGCAAAATAAAAACCACAGTGTAACGCACACACGCCTTGGGGAATAGATAAATAAGGCGAACGCAAAAAAAAAAAAAAAAAAAAAATTACTAATTATTATTGTTATTGAGTACTATTTACTTAAAGATGATCATTTTACTTGTCTTCAGGTCAAGACGATCATCACGCCACAAAGGACTTGGATATGTATTGCTTGTGTCTACGTCATTTTCCTAACAAGCTCAACCCCATTGTATGCTGTATACAGACTAGAACCAAAATATTTTCCTACCAGAAACAAAACTGTATTTGGTCTTGTTTACATCGAAGATCAAGAGATAGTTGAGAGGATTTCCTTCTTAGTTAACAACACATCTCTTCCTTTTATAGCGTTTGTAGTTATTATTACATGTACCACTATTTTGGTCATTAAACTCCGCAGCAACAGTAAATGGCGGATGAACTCTACAGCCAGGTCACAATCTGACAATATCTCTACACGTAATCGATCAGTCAGCAAAATGGTGACGACAATCTCCATACTGTTTATTGTTTGTTTCGTCCCTGCCAGTATCACATATTTAACTATTTCTATGGAACCCAGTTTTTCTCTTCAAGGAACAAACAGTAATTTCCTTATGTTAATTGGTATGTTTGTCCTTATTTTGGAATCTGTCAATTCCTCTAGAAACATTTTCGTGCTCTATCGTATGAGTAGCAAGCACAGAGACGTATTTCATCAATTGTTCTACATCTCCAAACTAACATCAGGAATTAAATCAGATACCTTAAAAGACTAAAGTCATCAGAACGAATATACATGCCACTAAACGTTACTTGCATATCTATTGCATGTCTTTCACTCGTTCTGATTGAAATGAAGGAAAAACGTTTTATGTTTCTTGTGATTATTTTTGTACAGATTTTTAGTTTCACTGCCTGATAAATGAACAGTTGAATGAATCAGCTGTTTTAATTAAGAAATGTCAATAAAAATGCCTATTGGACTTTAATGACATCGAAACTTTAAAAGATCGGACTACATTCAGGACATTGTTGGCTACCTCGCATAACGCACACCTGTCCGACTGAAGTAGTAGATATTGTAGTGGGTATTCTTTTGTATATTGTAGTGAATATTGTAGTGGATATTGTATTGTATATTGTTTAAGAAGGATATGATAATTTAACCTTTCTTGAAATTGGTTATTCTCAATCAGAGGATACCAGACCTTCCGTCTAGATAGAGAAGGCCACAAAGGAGGGGTCCTGATACTAACCAGAAACTGCATACCGAGTAGCGCGGTATCTGTCAATCACACCGGACAAGCAGAAATTGTAGGAGTTGACATAATGGCTCAAGAGACGAAGCTCCGCATTTTCAATCTGTACGGACCACCAAATAGAGACCTATCGCTCTCGAGTATGGAGGTCAGAGACTCCAACTGCATAGTAGTTGAAGATTTCAACAGCCACTCGGAGAGATGGGGATACTCTGACACAGACAGCAGGAGGTGACGAGGTGGAAGATTGGGAGATAGATGCAAATCTCTCCCTAATCAATAGGCCGGAGGATAGCCCTAGCTTCTATTCAAGAACATGGCATACAACATGGACTCCAGATTTGGCCTTCTCCACACAGGACATACACCATAAAATAGACCGCCAGGTGCTAAACCAACTGGCAGGTAGCGACCACAGGCCGATCAGGCTAACCATTGACATGGAAGTAGGCCCACAGGAAACAAAACCGCTCCCACGTTGGAATTACAAACGAGCCGACTGGGACAGATTTGCAATCCTGACAGATGGGCTGTGTGAAACCATCAACACACGAAACACCAAAATGAAGCCCATGGTAGAGAGCCTAAGCAAGGCAATAATGCAAGCCGCCACTGAAACCATCCCAAGAGGAGCTAGGAAAAACTATAAGCCCTACTGGAATGATGAGTTGCAGAAAGTGGAAGATGCAGTAACAAATGCTAGGAACATGGCAGAGCGAGAAAAATCCATGGAGGCAAACATCGCCCTCAAAGCCGCCGCGGCAAAGTACAAACACACTCTCAAGCAAACAGCAAGAGAAAGCTGGAAAAATAAAACGGAAAGTCTAAACCTGGACAAAGACGGGAACAAGCTATGGAAGCTAGTCAGAGCCATGAACGACGAAACCCCGTCAAATAAACAAATTACTATCAAGCAGGGCGAGAACTCGATCACAGGTAAGAAAGCCGCAAACGCCTTTGTCGATCACTATGCCAGAGCAAACCACATCGAGGTCCCTGCAGATAAGCATACAGACATTAGCGAAGAACTAAAGGGACAAGAAAACATGAATACGGCTCCTGAAGAGCACATGATGGCCAAACTAACAATGCGCGAAATGGAAGAGGCTATGAGAACACTAAAGAAAAGGAAATCTCCCGGAAAAGACGGGATAACAAACGAAATGCTGATGGGGCTGGGCCAAACAGCGAAGAAGAAACTGCTATCGGTCCTGAACCAAAGCTGGAAAAGGGGATTTGTACCACAGGCATGGAAAGATGCAATACTGGTACCAGTACCAAAAACAGGAAAGGACAAAACAGATCCAAATGGATACAGGCCCATAAGCCTACTGAGCTGTGTCGGCAAGCTGATGGAACGGATGATAAACACCAGACTGATGTGGCATCTGGAAGAAAAACGAATACTAATTCCACAGCAAGCCGGCTTTAGACAGATCCACTAAGGACCAGGTCATCCTCATAGCCCAGGAGATAGAAGATGCCTACCAGGCACAGAAACACACAGTAGCTGTTTGGGTGGATCTGGAAAAGGCATTTGACAAAGTCTTTAAAGATGGACTTAGAGTCAAGCTAAGAAGAAGTGATGTCTGTGGGAAGATGTACAAGTGGATCAACCATTACCTCAAACAAAGAACGGCCAGAGTCCAAGTACAAGGGCAGATGAGCAAAAAGGTGACACTCGAGCAGGGAGTACCCCAAGGGGGAGTATTGTCACCCACACTCTTCCTGGTATATATAAACGATATTACAGAGAATATACCAAGAAGAGTCCATAGCTCAATGTTTGCAGACGATCTGGCTATGTGGACCTCTGAAAAGAATCTCACCATAGCACGAAATCGGATGCAGACGGCCCTAACATCGCTGGAAGAGGGGGCGAACTCATGGCTGGTCAAAATAAACGAGGAGAAAACCACATGCACAATATTCTCGCTTTCATTAAAACCGCAAAGTACCAAATTAAGTCTAAATGGCAAAATCCTGCAGCCAAACGACAACCCAACGTATCTGGGAGTCACATTTGATCGGCGCATGACATGGAAAATTCAGATTGAGAGAAACCGAATGAAAGCCAGAGAAAGAATGGCAATCATGAGGAAACTTGCTGGCACAAGCTGGGGAGCAGACGAAGGCATACTAAAGAAACTGTATACTGGAAGAGTGAGACCAGTTCTCGAGTATGGCATTGCGGCATGGACAACAGCAGCGAAGGCGAACTTCGATAAAGTTAACAAACTTCAAAACCAAGCCATGAGAATTATAACAGGTGGCATGAAGTCAACGCCAATTGTAGAACTTGAAAAGATTACAAAACTGCAATCCATGACCAATAGAAGAGACTGCAGAGCCCAGCTGCAGTCAGAGAAACTCCGAAGACTGACGGACCATCCAATGCACCAGAGACTAAACAATTTGGGAAATGGGAAACTAAAGCGGCGAAACTTTGCAGAAATAGCCAAAGCAAAGATGCACGAAGATCCCATAAACGCACTAACAACACCAAAACCCATCACTACTGTACGAAAACCTACCTGGAGGCAGGATATATTTCCAGAGGTGGTAGAAAATATACCAGGTATTGCAAACAAAAACTGCAAGACTGAAAAAGAAAGGAGAGATACTACCCTAAGCTTCATAACGAAAAGCTACCCAAGCATGGACTGGACCCATGCATACACCGACGGTTCTGTAACAAACACTACACAGAACGGAGGGGCAGGAGCATTCCTGAACCTACCAAATGGCAGACAAATAACACTGTCACTCGCTACTGGTAAGTACACAAGCAATTTCAGAGCAGAGGCAGAGGCACTGAGGGCGGCAGTGGAAGAAATGGTGACACACAGTGAAAATGAGAGCCATATAGTCCTGCTGACAGATGCTCTCGCCGTAGTCACAGCGCTAAAAAGCCAGAAAAACACTGAGCTTAATGACTTAAGAGCAGCACTCTACAAACTGTGCCAGCAGTCCGCACCAAAAAGGGTAGTGGTACAGTGGGTTCCGTCACACTGCAACATCCAAGGCAACGAGGAGGCAGACAGACTGGCAAAAGAAGGTGCAAGACTACCACAAACAGATACCAGTATGACGTACAAGAGTCAAAACGGCTTATCAAAGCCAGATACATGACCAAATGGGAAACCGAACATACTGGTTACTCCAAAAACGATGCCTTTTACCAGTTGAACCGAAGAGAGCAGGTCGTTGTCTTCAGACTTCGTACCGGCCACAACAGACTGAGGTACCACCTATTCAACAAATTGAAGATAGGGTGTACCGACGAATGGCCGTGCGGTACTGGTAAAATGACCACTGAACATCTGCTGCAGAACTGCCCGACATACGAGGATCAGAGAGAGCAGATGTGGCCATTACCAGTGGAACTGCAAGACAAGCTCTATGGCGGTGGCGAGAGCCTCAGGATGACCGCCGCTTTTTTCGAAAAAATAATGGTTACTGTCGGACTGCGTACGCAGAAGAAGAAGAAGAAGAAAAAATTGGTTAAATTGTTCAAATTAAAAAGTGAAAATGATAGGTAAAGTATTAATAACATCTGCACGAGACCTTCAACTAACATCATCAGTTTGTCAGTCCCAGTCCAGAGGCTGGTGTTGAAGTCTTCTGATCATGTCACACCACTGCCGCCTGTTAGTCGGTCCAGAGACTGGTGTTGAAGTCTTCTGATTGTGTCACACGCCTGCCCTCTGTTAGTCCGGAGACTGGTGTATAAGTCTTCTGATCATGTCACGCCACTGTCTTCTGTTGGTCAGTCCGGAGACTGGTGTAGAAGTCTTCTGATCATGTCACGTCACTGCCTTCAATTAGTCAGTCCGGAGACTGGTGTAGAAGTCGCCTGATTATGTCACGCCACTGTCTTCTGCTCCCTGCAGATCTTTTCCACTCCGAATCTTCTTCTTCTGCGTTCGTTCTCAATCTCCCAATACCAAGCCATTAATAGGGCGTTTGCAAGTATCGTGATGTCCGGATAAAAAAACCTCGTGAAAAACAATTATAAGAAGGTATGGTCAGCTACTGCACCGAGACGAAAACACGAACGAACCAACCTACGTTACGACCAATAGGCTTTCAACAGGGACAACAAGTAACAACAATAATTAACTATGGAATGTCTCCCTGAGACGCGACATGTCAAATGTAGTAGGCCAATAGAAAAAGGAAACGAAGCAAGAGTTTCCAGGTAAATGGGACGGTCATGAGGTACAGTTTTTGGCAGTATGGTTCCCCACCCCAACTAAAGTGTCGGCATTCTTTGATCTAATTTAGGTGCCGCAATCAATCGATGCGTGGTGCACTTTCGACGCGCACACTTGTATCACCTGGTCTGCAACGTTTGATGTAATGTTGGAATAAGAGTTTGATAAGTATAGCATTACACTTTAAACCATTCAATATAATCATCTCCAAAATAGAAACAATGATCACAAAGAACTGAGAAACACGCGATTCAGTACGCTTGAAATGAAACGCTGTAGTGATGTGGGATGAATAATGTGTAAAACTTGTTTAGACAAATTCGTAAATAACAATTACTTTTTTGTGTGCGTCAATGTAGGCACTAACTGTGCTTGTCTCCATGATCTGCCTAGGTGAAGTGTGCGGTGTTGTCTTTCCAGCTGCACTTCTCACACAGTGTATCACGCAGATCTAAATCTGACGTGTTTTTAGTAAAGACAAAGATGACATTGGCATCACAATGTAGGAATAAACGGTTCATTTATCAGCTTCCTCTTAGTTGAAAGAAGCTCTCTAGAACGTTTGAAAATCAGTGCAATTCGAAAGTGAACACTTCGCCCTCTGAATTCTATGTACATTCTCGCTGTCTACTCTGCCGTCATCACTGAATATACTACCAAGATATTTGAACTCCCTTACTTCTTTGATACAAATGTCACTGCTGTGGAAACTTCTCTGCTCGCGCTCATGCGATATCAAGATAGTTTCTGTCTTGCTTGTCTGCGTCGATCTTCATGCTATATTTGTTATAAGCGAAATTGTGGTTGGTCAGATGGTGTTGTAGGTCTTCTCTGTTTTGGTAAAAGATGACACGCTCATAAGAAAACAACAGTTCATTTAGGGACTTCTTACGGGGTTTAGCCGACTGTATAATTTTACCCATTTGAATAAAAGTAAAGAAAGAACACGCCTTTATCATACACCACTCATCACTGGAAACCATTTTGTGATACCGAAGGCAGCGTGGTCTAGGGGTGGAACGTCCGTTTCATAATCCCAGCGCACCCGGTTCGAATCGCGCCGTTATTTTTCTTAGTGAAATCGCTCATGCCCGTACGGAAAGTAATGGTAACCTACAGTACTGCACACTTGCCAAGAAACTTATAACATCCTAATAGGTTGGCCGTTGTGAGAAGCGACGTTCCGAAAAAAGACATGCTACTTATTTCTTGTTTACCTGCTTTATACTACGATCTACACTTGGACAAATTAATTAAACTCAGACACCAATAAAGCATACAAAGTACGAAACCTTCACAATTCAAGTTATTACTAGCCTCAACAATACATTTTCAATGTAGACAACAATGAAAAACATATCCACAAAAACACTGCTGATTATCAGTATATTACTAGTTACTAGTTCCAAACGTGGACTTTAACCCCTATACTGTCCATCCTAATGTGCAAGATGTTTAATGTCCAAGACAAGAATCGTCATTTTATGTTTCATGGTTTTGGAAATAAAAGTAATTAAAACTAAAATGATGATTTTAAAATTTAAAGATACTGCTGTTTATTAATCAAAATTAGGTAAATAACAATAAATGGTTGATATGAAACTTGTGACTTCAGATTAACCGGGCTGTAAGTAGAGCTATTCTAGTTCACTGCAGCTAACAGTTTGAACTGCAGAGGGTTAACACCATTTCTAGAAAGAAAGATCACGGCATGTGAGATGAGATTCCTTCAGAAAACAATTGAATATACATACGATACGCATGATAACGTCAATTCTGATGTAAACAACCGTCAAATTTGCAAAATTGCATTATTCATGACTTAAAGTATCCCAGGCAGGCCGTTGAAAACACGGCGGGTGTGATACAGAATCCGTCTTAAGTTGATTAACGAGCGATGGTTCGGTTTTTAACAGCTGAAGGATGTCGACTAGTTGATTATCATCGCAGAATGCAGGCAGTGTTTGGTGACAAAAGTGTGGTGAACGTAAGCTCCGGGGACGGGCAACCCAAATTGTTGCATCACTTTTAGCCATGGCATCTTCTGACGCAACAATGTGCGTCTGACCTCGGCAGATCTTTTAATAACTCACGTTCTTCTTTAAACATCGCTGTCCAGTTCGTCACTGTTGTTTTCGACACTCTTTTGTCCCCATACAAGGTGCAGTTAGGTCCGGTTTAATTTGAACACGCCTCTTATCAACGTAACTAGGAGAGTCAGAATACGCAATGAAGAGATGCAAAACATCGTTGAAGCAAGACGCTGCACCGAATATATTGATTAGACTAGCATAAAGTTGTTGTTGCCACCTTATGAGAATGAAACATTACTAACTACCCCTGTACGTCTATACCTCACGACAATCGGGTTTTCACCACAGTGAAAGACCGAGAACTTCATGGATAGGAAATGTTGCGGATATTATAAATCGTCATGAGATGACGACTACTTTAACGACGCGTCTGGCCCTAAACAGATAACGACTTATCCCTACGGCTCCACACGACACCAGTTTATAAAACAAGACCAAACAAGACAAGACAAAAGAACAACAATAAAACGTGGCACGGGCGCAGATGTGTATCATCGCGTAAAGGTGTTTTTTAGCTGATGATATTGCTCAAACTATATGCACACGAAGAGCAGGTTCGCTATTGACAACCAGTAAGGAACAGTTTTGTTGGATATTCGGCAATGAGGGACTGACGTCATCAACCTATCGTCATCCGCTTCGTGAAATAAATCGCCCACTTCACAAATGTCAGAGGTCTTCAAATATCATCAACAAAAATTAACAATGGACTTAGTTGAAGAAGACGTTGGGCGTCCCCAGGCGCGAAAAGTATAAAAAAATGCACAAGAAACTATTTCAACATTTTATTTTATTTCTGATCTTTTTAACAAATTTTATGTACAACGTCAAGACAGCTGTTTCATGAAACTTCTTCAACCAATTTTGTGTATAACATCAAGACAGCTGTTTCACGAAACTTCTTCAACAAATTGTGTGTATAACATCAAGACAGCTGTTTCATGAAACTTCTTCAACAAATTGTGTGTATAACATCAAGACAGCTGTTTCATGAAACTTCTTCAACCAATTTTGTGTATAACATCAAGACAGCTGTTTCACGAAACTTCTTCAACAAATTGTGTGTATAACATCAAGACAGCTGTTTCATGAAACTTCTTCAACAAATTGTGTGTATAACATCAAGACAGCTGTTTCATGAAACTTCTTCAACCAATTTTTGTGTATAACATCAAGACAGCTGTTTCATGAAACTTCTTCAACCAATGGTGTGTATAACATCAAGACAGCTGTTTTCTCAAACTTCTTCAACCAATTTTACGTATAAATTCAAGACAGAAGTTTTATCAAATTTTTTCAATTAATTTAGTGAATAACATCAAGACAGCTATTTGATCAAACTTCTTCAGTCAATTTTGTATTTGACACCAATAACTGCACAATGCATGAATATCAGATATATAGGCAGATTGAGAAATAATAGTTTTGGCATGAAAAGAAGCCATCAAACCTACAGGAATGCTTGCAAATAGTAGCAATGAACAAGGCTTTAAATCCAGAGATACACTAAATAACACACGGAGATACACTGTTAAATGATGGTACATAAACATGGATGACACTAAACAACATCTCCTAGGATGCCACTTAAACGATAATAACATATTCTTCTGAAGGTTAACAATAGAAATGGACATATTAGATTGGGTAATATGGAGCTAGAAATCGATTTATTTCAATAGACAGCTCACCGTAATTGAGTGTCCTGGTCGCTTGTCCAATAATTTTAAATGAAATGATCAAAAACACTTATGTATGTACATGGTTCTTGCATTTATTCCGTTAAATGTACACTACAGCAAATAATGATACACTTGCGTTGGGATCAACTATGTTCACAAATATATTGTCTTCGCAAATTTTATAACATTTAGTATCACTGACACTGGTTGATGTCTGTTTGTATAACAATTCTGAAGTTGTTAAGGTTTTTTGTTGTTTTGAAGACCACAGTTTGAACTGTCAACATATGTTATAAATGTATCGTTTTATGGTGAAGTTATTACAAAATAATTTTTAAAAATTCGATATAGTATTGCATTATTGTTCTTGTAAATGCTTCTTTAGTTAGACTGGACAATTTGATAAAAGTCAAGACTCTGAGATAAACGTAGCCATTTCTTAAGATATGTAGGCACTGGACACGAATATAACAATGAAAACACACAATATGCTATACTTTCTTTAAATGCGCAATTATATACATGTTCTGCAAAGGACATGCTGATACATACTGATATATATATATATATATATATATATATATACACACACACACATGAACACACAAGAGGCGTGTTCAAATTACACCGGACCTAACTGCACCATGTGAACATACGTACGATGACGTCCCTTCAGGTGTAAACAAAACATACCAACCGACAAGTTTTCAAAATTATATTATCCTCTGTCTCATAGTTTTCTCAACAGACCGTTGAAACACAAAGCGGGTGTGATACGGAATCCGTTCAGAGTTAATCAGCGAGCGATGATTCGGTTTCTAACAGCTGAAGGATGTCGACCAGTTGACATTCATCCCAGAATGCAGGCAGTGTTTGGTGACAAAAGTGTGGCCGAGACAACAGTGAAGGTCAAGAGCAAATTGTTGCGTCAGAAAAGGCCAAAATGGATGAAGCGATGCGGGACAGTTTGTCGCTAGGGACAGTTCAAATAAGGGTTAGCAAGAAACTGAAGTAAAGGAAGGTATTCACAATGGGTACTGTCATTTCAGTTTCTTGCTAACCTCCATTTCAACTGTCCCTAGAGACACAGCAAATCACTCTGCTTGGAATCGTAAGCTCCGGCGATGGTCCACTCGCATTGCTGCATCAATTTCGGTGAAGGCGCAGTAATATGCGCCTGACCTGGTCTTGGAAGATCTTTCATTAACTCGCGTCCTTTTTTAAACATCGTTGTCCAGTTCTTCACTATTGTCTTCGACACACGTTTGTCACCATACACTGCCTGCATTCTGCGATGAATGTTAACTTGTGAACATCCGGCGTCAGTTGTTAGAAACCGAATCACCTCTCGCTGATCAACTCTGAACGAATTCTGTATCACACCCGACATGTTTTCAACGGAATGTTGTGGAAACTTTGAGTCAGAGGATAATGCAATTTTGCAAACTTGATGGTGTATCTGTGCTTTTTACACTTAAAATGACGTCATCATGCTCATCGTACATAGGTTCACTTGGTGCAGTTAGGTCCAGTTTGATTTGAACACGCCTTGTATATATAAGTGGCGTTCAAATCAAACCGGGGCTTTTTGTTCTAGTTCTACCTGAACGGGTTGTAGTGAACTGGAACTTCTATCATTAGTTACGGGTACGTGTCTCATATTACTGCTAGGTGGCTCACTTGCCGTGGGCCAGTCACGTGATATTGAATACAAATGGCGGACAACACTGTTAATGCTTGCATGAAACAGTGTCCTGTGAGTAAGTTTCTTGTAAAATAATGCGTGACACCTGCAGAAATTTACAGACGACTACAATCACAATATGGTGATGAGAAACTTAGCCGCATTAAGCCATTTGAATGCAGTACACGTTTTAGAGAAGGCCGTAAATCCGTGAATGATGATCCCGTCATGCTCCTGCAAGATAAGACTCGACTTCATTCAGCTCACCGCGTTATGTGTCATCTGCAGCAACTCGGCTGGAACGTATTTCTATATCCTCCTTACATCCCAGATCTTGCTCCAAGCCATTTCCACCTGTTTGGAATCCTAAAAGAATTCCTGGGAGGTCAGAATTTCAGTACTCATGACGAAGTGAAACAGGCTGTCATGGATTGATTCAGACATACTGACACATCTTCTTCACTGAAGATTTTGAAGCACTATTGAACGACTGGATATGTGCATAAACGTAGAAGGAGATTATATAGAAAAGTAAATTACATTTTGACTACTTGACAATTATTTTTTTCATTACACAAAAACAGTCACGGTTTGATTTGAACGCCTCTCGTATATACATTATAAGAGTAATATGTAGTACATATGATATGGAAAAGTAAATAGATCTGCTTCTACGTCTATCGCCGCTTTGCCTGTCGCTTGTGTAACTGCCCATTATCATCTCTGGCGAGCGCCCAGTTAACAAACATTCATGTGTTCCAATTTTCATCATATCGTTTGTCCATCGTGATAAGGTCCTAGTAAAAACATCCACCGTATCACTAACCATGTCACAGTTGTCATTGAAGAAACCCAAGTGGGAATGGGTTGTTTGTAGGCTTCTAATTCAGTGGCCTAAGGGTTCCTGCCCTTTGGCCCAATGCCATATAGTGGCATCTGCAAGTGTTTGTGAGTTGTTGTTTAGTTTCGTAAAAAAATTGTCCCATTTGTCTGGTCTCTGAAGAAGAAGCTCTTTCTTAACACAAACTAGCGCTGGAATTTAAAAAAATATGGTGCTCAACAGTTTCACGGGGATGTGTGCGCAACCGGCACTCTGGAGAAAGTTCTAGGTGGTTTCTGTTCAATGGGGTTGTTAAGTCGGAAAATGGTGCTTTGGTCTATCCTTTTCAGGGTGTTGATGTTGTCTTTGGGATTTGGGATAGCCATATGTTTACATGTTTCCCTGCAAGCATTTCCAATATATTCAGCCTCTTTGTTCGCAGTCTTAAATAGTTTTTTTTTACTATCTATAGGGTTGTTGGTGTGTATTGTTGTTCTTGAATTGATCACTTCTTAGCCAGTCGAACGGAATATGAATTCGGCCAGCTATGACTTGCTGACCCTGACGAAGGTAGTTAGCTATGTCGCTGTCTACTGTCAGCTAATTCCTTGCTTTGATTCAGTTTTAATGTCAAATCCCCATTCTCGACTATATTTCTTTATTTGAATTCCTAATTCCTGCAACCGTTGTTAGTTATGTGAAAGGAAATAAACACGATGTTGATACTGACAATATATTATGAAGATTATCGCTTTAGCCTTATCACATTTTTACATCTCACCACCTGATAGAAAGTATGTCCCTAGGACATTCATTGATAAATATCTAATCCAGCTTGATATCGTTGCAGGATTACGTCTAACTCCCATGATACATTACACCCAATCAAATGACGGATATGCACTTAAATTGTAACGGCAGTAATTTAATTTGTAACCGGATCAGGTGTAACTCGCAGCTAGAAGCAAAGGTTTCTTAAGTGATTGAAAGTTATGACCTCCAATGCCGCATGGGATGAAGTGTTACAGGCGTTTCTGTATTAGATCTCGGCATTTTGTGGGAGCTGCGAATCCAGTTATGAATATCTTAGTTGCATTCTCTAATTATAAATCAGGTACCGATTTACATTTTGAAAGTTGAAAGCCTACATTAAAACATATTGTGTTGGACTAATGCTCTAACTGCTATGCAATTCTGACTCTAAATTACAAAATGTGAGACTTTATTTATAACAAAACTGTGTTTTACAGGTGGGGTACAATGACTGTCTATGAACTGACTCCAGCGACATCTACATTATTAGATCCAGCTCCCATGGCTTTGATTAGTGACAGCCAGTTACAGATCTGTAATCTGGCCATGCTGTCCGTATTATGCCATATTATCGCTGTTTTTGGAGTAGGGACTAATATAATCAACATTGCATGCTTCATCAAACAAGGATTCAAGGATCCGATCAACATCAGCTTAATTGGTAAACTATTTCGTTGTCTTCATGTAGGGAAGAACTGAGACAAATAAAGAATTTACTTCTTTTCTTCATGGTTTTCCATTGTGGATCATATGGAGAACAGAAAAGTACCAAATATGATGCAATGGGGAGTTAAGGTGGGCTGTGCATTGGGCTAGCAATTCCATCATGTTGTTGTTTTAGAAGCTTCTCGTACTGACTGCTTCACACTTAATGACGATTTTCTGGTTTAAATTGTCTGAAGAATGTCGCAGTCAAGCAAACCCCATGCCAACACGCTTTTCTTTCATAGCAGGTTACAGTGGTACACATATTTGCTCTACTTTATGCATAATAATAACAATAATAATAATAATAATAATAGCAAAAAGTTGCTCATCGCAAGCGAAGATGGCAACAGCGTCATACTTGTGTTGCGAGATGTGTTCTATTATGGCTAAATGGACCAAGCCTTTCAAGGCATACTTCGCTTCATCCGGGGCTCTCGCGTGGCGCGTTGACTGTGAAGTGATCGTGTTTTCTGCTCTTTCAGGTGGCATGTCTACTCTGTGCCTGAATGAGGGGAGTTTGCTCTGCGATTTGAAAACCTTTGGTGATGCTACGCGCCAGATGGAACGGTTCTGTGCAAGCAACACCCAGGAGATGACATCAATGTTGAAGTTATTTCAGAAACACTTTCTAGGAGTCTCTGCAGCGTTTCTTCTGTCCTCTTAATGAGCATCTGCCTTTTCTGAGCTGACAGTATAACAACTGCTTGTGGATGCCCTACTGAAGCATGCGCACAATATGTCCCGTCCATCTTGTCTGGGCTTCTTGCAAGAGTACCTGGATGTTCAACATGTTAATCTTATTAGCAATCTCAGAGTTGGCACCTTGTCCTTCAACTCGATCAATTTACACAGACAGCTCAAATCAAACACGAATTAGCTGTTCACTGTTTCATATGCATGCAGCAGATTGTATATATAACTCACGTGTGTGTGTATATATATATATATATATATATATATATATATATATATATATACACACACACACACACGCACACCAAAAAACACACACACACAAGTAGTAAATACACCTTCACGCAGATATACCAAGTTGATATTGCTGGCGTTGAATTCTAGCTGGACCATCTATTCTAGGTTCCTTTTCTACGTTTTGACTCTGAGACGTTATGGTGGTCCAATTTGTGATACCAGTGAATATTGTGATCCGTAGAGGGGATCCTATCTCATCGAACCTCATTTCCGATGGTTGGAAATCACTCGCCAGCCGATATAACTTGGACACTCTTGACATTAAACCTTCGATTTGCCGACCACATAGTGCTCATCACAGACTTGGCATCAGAAGCCAACCAAATGATACATCTAATTGGTCAAAGAGGGTAAGAAAGTTGGAGTGCTTTGAAGAACAAAGTGTTGGGTAATCGTGTCGCCAATTGTTGTCCAGCTTCCTTGTCTGGGTGAGTTTAGAGAATGTCGACAAGTATATCTATCTTGAGCGTCTACTCAATATGCATAGTAATCTGAAGCCTGGGCTGACAAGACATCGCCGCGCGGGCTGGCAGTCTGCTCGTTCTTCAAAACGGACATAAACGGTTGCCAAGACCAGAATCTGTTCGCACATCTCTTTAAATCCACTTTGCTCACAACGCTATGATTTTTAGTGCAGAGATATGGACATTCATAAAATAACTTGATGATACATTGAGAGTGACCAAGACTTCGCTTGAGAGACACTTGGTTGAAATAACTCTCGCCAACCGACGCATGCAAAATCTCCTCAATTCGGACATACGACAAATGCCCTTGGGGAGTGACACAGTCATCTATGGAGACAAGCAATACATAGATAAGCAGATTACATGTTACGATGGTCGATGAAGCATTGCGACAGCAGTCTAGTGCCCCCGAGGCAAGACGCGACAACCGAGAAGACATCCAATGAGTTGGTCAATCTCCCTTGATACCTACAATAACATCCGATATGCCTCTGGTGGAATGTAAACCACCCACAGAGTCTACTAGAGACGGACATATATATATGATCCAAACTTTGTCTGCAGCAGACCCTATCTTTGGCACGGAAATCTAGTGGTTGGTAATTAATTCAGCAAAGGAGTTTGGGATGTTATTGCGGGCAGAAAAGAAGTCTGACCAATGCATCCAAGGTCTTTGTGTGGTCGCTTTTTAGCTCCGGTAGACCGGATACATATTGTACACACGAGCGGGCCAAAGGTAGGAGCGCATAGGCCGCTGGATCAATAGCTAACCAACCAACCAACCACCATACACACGAGCTGCAGTCTTAGCAGTAATTTTATTATATAAAGTGCATTCAGGACACAAAATGGCTTATTAGCAATACTCGTATCAGCATTGAAGTTATGAAACTATTGAAGTTACAGTTGTCTATACTTTTGAACCAGGTGTGCAAATTAGTAGCTAATGTAACACGTATCTTCTGTGCATTACTCAGGTCTAGCAATCTCCGATCTGGACTGTCTTATAACAGTCATCTGGATAAACATCTGTTTTACTCCGGCCTTCAGCGCAGCAGATCTGCCCTTTGATCCCATTGAAGTGACGTTATTACAGATGGTATCCCGCACACAACATTCACTCGAATCATAGGCTGGATCACGGCGGTCATCACTCTGGAGAGGTGTTTGTGTGTCATGGCCCCATTAAAGGTTGGTAATGAGGCCTAAAGCCTCCTCTTAGTGGAACCAAGTAATAGGAATCTACTCCATATAGATGTGTTATTGAGAAACTATAACTTAACGTCTTTGTACTAGTTTATAAGACTCTGCAGGCAGTTTCTTTTACATTTACTTGATATAAAAATACCTATGCGCATCCAATCTGTTCTTGAATGAATTAATTGACCATCCCTCAACTATTTTCTGTGGCAATGCATTCCAAGCATTCAACCCTCTTTCACTTAACAAATATTTTCTGCTATTTAATCTTGAAATTTCTTTAAGTAAATTGTGGCTGTGCCATCATGTTCTAGTAGGTGGTTGTACTTTGAACAAAACTTGTCCAACTTGTTATAGCCCCATGATGTTCTCTTGTGGTTTATACTTTATACACGATCAGGGCAAAAAAGATACAAAGGTAGTCCCATAGCAGGCACTGCTGTAGGGGATGAAGTGTTAAAGACTTCATTGCACAATGCGACGGCTTCTTCACGAGGTAGAGAAGCCGGTTTATTTCCTTGCTGCACTTCCACCCCTAAGAGAAACCCAGGTTCCCATTTGCGACTGAAGCGTGACGGCAACAGGTGTTTAACCGCCTACCTTTGTCGAGAAAACCGATTGATATGCCAGTATGCTACTTAGAACAAGATGGCGTAGCTGACTCTAATGCTCATCTCTCGTTAATCGTCTCTAATAACATGCCTGGTATGTTACAGTGATGGTATTCTCTACTCTACATTCGGGGAACTGAAACACTGAGACACTCGTTTGGCCAGGCACAACATACTATCAGGACGTCGCGTCAGGGTCAGGCACAATATAATTACCATGACCACCATATCTTTTCCGTGTAGTGTCCCCTAGAAACTAGCGGTTTTAAAAGCAACCTGGCTAACGAGATGTGGATTTCCGGGAGTAATGAGCATCCCATAGATGAAGCCAAACATAGCACAATCTCCTGGAGGATCATGGACCACCTTCATCAGCACGCTCTGGATGTGAGGAAAGCTACTACAACCCGCCACTTAACGCCCTTTTCATGATGCACAAAAGAGTAAACTTACTTAATGCGTGCGTTAAACAACATCAAGAAAAACATTACTCTACATTCGGGTCGCGGTAACACAGGGCCATCTTCAACTTTTGTCTACATTCACAAAACAGCTACATTATATTAATATCTATGTTTTTACTTTTCACACAGGTAAAGACAATCGTCAGTTCTAAGCGAACTTGCCTCATCATTGTCTCCATATTTGTCATTCTCATGGCTAATGTAACGCCAATGTACGCTGTTTGCAGCCTTAGCGAAAGGTTTTTCCCAGAAAGAAACAAAACCGTCCTTGGCATTGTTTTCACGAGAAACCGAGCGAGCATTGAGAAAATATCATTTAAGATTAATAACGTTGCCATTCCTTTTACTGCATTTACTGTCATTATTATATGTTCAATCACAACGGTCTTTAAGTTACAGACAGCTACACAATGGCGGAAAAAGTCTGCGGCATCTAGCCAAGTGGAAAGCGTGTCTTTACGAAATCAGAAAGTTACAAGAATGGTTATGATAATTTCAATGCTTTTTACATACCTTTAAGCATTATCTTTATTGCCATGTCATTGGATTCAAGATTCGCTTTGGATGGAAACCTCAGAAATCTGGTGATAGTAATAGGAGTGTTTGGCTTTGTCATGGAAAGCATAAACTCATCAGTAAACATATTCGTGTATTACACTATGAGCAGTCAATACAGAGCAGTATTTATTCAATTATTCTGGGCGGGTAATTGCATATGAAAATGTACTAGTTTATAGATATTCCTATCCATATTGTGTTACCAGTGCCAACATTGGAAATTGATAAATAAGGATATTAGAAACATAGTAACAACAGATTGGAGTACTGTGTACAGGTGTGGAGTCCTTATTATAGAGGAGATATAAACATGCTGGAAAGAATACCAAAAAAAAGAGCGACAAAGCTGATAGTGGGATTCCAGAATTACAGTAATGAGGAAAGAATCAGAAAAACCGGCCTACAGTGTTTAAAAGAGAGAAGAATTCGAGGTGACAATACAGGTTTATAAGATGATCACAGGAATGGATAGATTATATTATAACAAGTTTTTAAAAAAAAACAGCTACCCAGAAGAGCAAGTGTTGATAGCTAAAATTAACTGAAGAGAGTTCCAGATTAGAAATTAGGAAATATTATTTTTAGTCAGAAAGTGGTGAAAGCGTGGGATGCATTGCCACGGGATATAGTAGAGGCAGGAACAATTAATGCATTTAAGAATAAATTGGATACGCATAGCTTTTAGAGCAAGGTGATGTAAATGAAAATGATTGTATACAGACTCAGCAGGGTCTTCTAATCCAGTATAAAAACGTTAAGTTAAGTTACGTTAACAGAGATGAAATGCCTATGCAGTATGCTTGGAGTAACAAGAATGGATAGAATCAGAAATTAAGATATTATGAGACAAGTTGGTACAACACCAGTTCTAGACCTCATCCAGAGGCAGCAAACCACATGGTTCGGCCATGTGACCCGTCAAACACCTGATAGTATTCCCCCGAAAAGCAATGCTTTACAGATACAATAGCCACTCAAAAAAGATGGATAACAAAAATAACATAAGCAGTAGAGCTCCATGTGTACGAAGCACATACGTGGGTCTGGTCAAGAAACCTCTTCATAACCCGACTCTTAAAGACACAC
Organism: Ariolimax columbianus; assembly: GCA_036924085.1. Classification (NCBI taxonomy): domain Eukaryota; kingdom Metazoa; phylum Mollusca; class Gastropoda; order Stylommatophora; family Arionidae; genus Ariolimax; species Ariolimax columbianus. The sequence continues at coordinate 32,884,131 of JAVGWX010000007.1, read as the reverse complement.
GCACATACTAGGGCCCGGTCAAGAAACCTCTTCATAACCCGACTCTTAAAGACACAAGCACATTCTAGGGCCCGGTCAAGAAACCTCTTCATAACCCGACTCTGAAAGACACAAGCAACACACAAGTTAAAAATAAAGAGTTTTTGAAAAACAGCCCCATCCAGCAAGCAATGCTATTTAGGTTCAGCGGATTCAAGGCCAAAGGCCGATCACGAAAAAGATAGCTTAGGGAACTATCTAATACGGTGAATGCCACTGCGCATGGTACACATAGTACAGCTCGTTTTAGAAATCTCTTTATAACATGGCGCTGAAATGCAAAACAGGAAACACAAAAAGAAAAAGACCTTAAAAGAAGAAGAGTAACTCAGTTCACGAATCTATCAGTTCTGGAAAATTATAAAATAATTAAATATTAAAATATTTACAAAACGTGCAAGTTGTTAGTATTGTTTAACTTTTCGTTTTTTGAAGGAATAGTAGAATGCAAGTACAAGAACAATGACTGAACGCTTGTTACAATGCGGACCAGTGGGTTCCATTAGGTACTTTCATTGTACTTGAAAGTTACCTGCGAGCATAATACTAATGTACACAATATCGCCTTTTTTATCCGGGGACCTGTATCCCCACAAGATGTCATACATGCACACATATACAAAGAAAAGTATATATATATATATATTCTACGCGAGTAGAAGAAGAATGTATATATATATATATATAGAGAGAGAGAGAGAGAAAGAGTGAGAGAGTGAGAGAGAGCAGCTAAGATGGCGCTGTAACTGGCTGCGGGTCTGTCTTAGATCAGTATAGATGCCGCCAGACCATGGATTTGCCTGGAATTAACACTAGTCGACTACTTACACTTGTGTTCGCGGAAACGTTTTCCATTTGGACTGGTTAATTCGTTCGTTTTGTGTGTTTTCTTCCGTATGATTATCCTGGAATGGACATCTGCTATATAAATAGCACTACGCTTAAACATGTGTCATATTTCACGATCTAGTTCACACGGCTGAACTTCACGCGATTGTTGCCCTTCGCCCTAGCTGCAAACAGTGTCAGTTGTATCAAATTTAGACACGACTTTAATGAGCTGCGACCTGGAGAGAATATGGGCTCCGTCAGGTGTGTATCGGCCCAAGACACACCGTTGTTGAATGACGGGAGCTAGTATGACAAACTGCAAGAACGGTGCTTCAACGACCTTCTAAATTATGGGACTGAAGATGATATGATACATATATATATATATATGTAAGAGCGGCTGATTAGCGAAGCAGTAGAGCACTCGCTTTTCATGGCAAAAGTGCAGGGTTCAACCTCCACTGTCGACAGTTCCAAACAGTCGACCTAGCTGTAAATAAGTATCTATTTAACGGTGATGGAAGGCAATAGGCAGCGAGAAGGGAAACCGGCCACTCCATTTCACAAAGACAAAGCTGTTGCTTACTGCAATGAAGGCACTAACATTTCATCTCCGACGGCAGTGTCTACTATGGGACCACATTTACCATGTTTACATTCACATATACACACACAAAATCACACACATTGTTCATTTGTTCATATATGTTTATGTGAACAACTCTATTGGGTTTGATTTTGTTTTAGCGAACCGCAAAGCATGTTACCCCACTTCAGACACGGACATCTTCAAACTGTTAGTAATGCCTAAATACCGCTGTTTTCTTGGACCAACTCTTTTCTTATTTTCCCAGCGTTCCAATGTCTGCCTTTCAGAGCTTTGTGTCTCTTTATGTTACTGTAAGAACACTAACTTCCCTGTGATGTTATTTATAAGAGATGTTATCTATACCAAGCTAGTGCGAAATTTCTCTTATTAAATATTTTCTCAGTCCAAGTTATTTAAATATCCTTCTTTAAACACTTCATTTAGAAAAGATGCTTTCTTTTCGCATAGGTTTTATTTAATGTCCTTGTCTTCTAACTTTAAATTAACGTCTTTATACTGGTTTAGAAGACTCTGCTGAGTCTGTATACAACCATATTCATTTACATTTCCTTGCTCTATAAGCGATGTCGTCCAGTCTATTCTTGAATGCATTAATTGCCCTGCCTTCATTACCTCCGGTGGCAGTGTCTTCCAAATATTCACCAATCTCTGACTAAAAAACTGTTTCCTAATATCTAATCTGGACCTTTCTTTAGTTAATTTGTGGGTGTACTCTTTTGGTCTTTTAAGTGGTAGTATTTTGATAAACTCGTACCCATATGTTGCCATAAGGAAAACATGTCCAAATCGGTTGAATTTTCGCTTTCTTTCTGTTGGTCCGACACTTTTTCATATGCACTAGTTCGCGTAGGGAAATTTTAAACCTTCGGTTGATTTCCTACCCAACATTCATCAAGAGTTTGATATTGTGGTTCATAAATACTTTTATTCTTTTACGTCTTGTATTTCCACATTATCGATGGTAATTATTGATTTGCTGTCAGAATTGGTTTGCTGTTGTTGTAAATAGATCATGCTTTGAGACAATCTCACATATTCTCCTTCAGTCCTAATTGTCTCCAGAAACCAGAAAATAACACATTAGCCCACTTATCTGAAAAATTCGAGCTATAATTTAAAAAGTTTAAAGAAACTAGTGGATTATGGTGCATCGTATTATACAAAGAAAGTGGAAGGGAATCCAAACTAAAAACAGAGTACACACATGAAGTAGTAATGACTATGATGAAAATTACTTTTAAAGACAAGTGGTATAGAAAATACAATTGATCTTATTCTTCTTTTGTCGTCTTACTTTCTACCGGGTTGTATCGAAGTGTCGTGGTGTGGATTTGTCTTTCGCCTCTCTCGTGGCACGAGTACAATTTTTCCCCATTTTACGGCAGGTCTCTTTTATGCTGTCTATCCACCTTTTTATCGGTCTACCGCTCGCCCTTCTTCCTGATGTTCTCCTGTAGAAGGTTCCATGAACAATTTTGTCTGGTTGCATTCTCACAATGTGGCCAAGCCAAATCATTCTCTGTTGCTCGATGTACTGCAGGCAGGGAATTGTTCCAACCTTCTCCCGAATACTTATATTTGCGATTCCGTTAATGCTGGTGTTGTTAGTGACCTTTCGTAGGCACCGCAATTCTCGAGGGGCTAATTTTAGTTCCTTGGCCCCATTAAATTCCAATGTCTGGCATTGGTAACGCAGGGTAGGGATGAAGATACTATTTATCAAATGCTTTTTTGCTTGGAGGGAAATCTTGGGGTGTCTTAGAGATGGGAGAGCTGGTAAGTGACAGCGTTTGCTCTCTGCACTCTCGTCCCTATCTTTCTGTCGAGTCCGTCGTCCTCGGTTCTTTACCGAGGCCAATTGATCTGATATAGTAAACGTATTAAACTCCTTGACAAGACCCGACCAGGTGACAGTGTTCAGGTTGCGAATATGCCACTGTCAGTGTGATAGACGGTTTAATCAGCCATCTGCGAACCTACTCTAGGATTGATAGATGACAATGTGGTCTTCTTCCGAAATGATGGACAAACTACACATATCACTGCAGACTGAAAAATGATCTACCTCAGAAATTAAGAATTGGGCACACAGACATCTGTCTATTTATGCAGATCAAACAAACGATGAGACATGTTCTTTAGCTCTGCCGGTTCCACTAGAGGACCAGAGTGACAAAGATTCTCTCTTCATCTCACTTGCTAGATAAATTGAGTGATAGCGATATAAGCTTGAGATGGACACTAAATGTATAAGGGAAATAAATGCAATTATTTATGAGCGAACGATGGTGAATAAAAAGAAGCAGGAGGAGAAGAAGCAGAAGAAGAGGACGAAGTAGAAGGTTAACTAATATATTGGCTCATAATACGTTAAGCGATGTCATTGTTAAGACGAAAGAGCTGTCGAAATGTCATTCTATATTTACTGCTCATGTGATAATAAAATAAAATATTCACAGAAGAATTGATCGATTCCATAGCAATGCCAAGGCCACCAAGTATAATTAATATGTTTCTATCCTTTCCCTCAAACGACAACTCTGGTACGAAAGACATAGCTAAAAAGGTGACGCAGACGGGAACGAAGCAAGCGATAAACAAGCTTGCAATCATTGTAACCATTTTAGCCACTTTCTGGTTGCGGTTTGTGGAACTGTCCGATTGTACAACAGCCGAATCGTTCCGCCATCTTGTGGCGTTACGTAATTTGATGACTAATGTGACAGTGCAGATGAGAGTGACGACAAATGAGCTGAAGAGGAGAAAAGCATTGTTGATAATGTACGAAATCCTTTCAACAACGTCCCGATCTTTAGTGTACACCAAACCAATGAGTGTTTTGTTTCTGGCGGGATAGAACTTCCAATCAAGTCTGTTGACCACGTAAATAGGCGTTTCGCTGCCTAGAAGAATAATGAAGACACAGATGACGATAATGGAGACACGTTTGGGCGTAACGATTCGGTTCACCTGTAGAAGATATTTGAATCTTGTTTATGACAATCATAATATATGCATACATCACCTTTACAAAAATGGCAGGAATTTGTCATCAATTGATAGCAGCTGTTGACACCATTATATCTTCTTCTTCCCCGTTTGTCTTCAGATCCCGACTTCAATGACTCTAACGATGGCAACAGTCGAACCTGAGGCTTTGAACAGGTCATTGCAGACTAAATGCACACCTGCACACAATGAAAGCAGCACATGCTGCAAAATGCACATGTCAGAGAGGACCCAAGACTCCTGCAAACATGTCCACTGCACCAAGACTCCGGTAAGAAGACCTGGCCCGTATTAGAGAAACATACAAGACAAACTGTGGGGAACCATTGAGGATCTGCGACTGACGTGTCACTTCATGGATGCAGCCCATCTGGTTGCATAAAACGAGCATTCAAAATCGAACGCCAAGAAGAAGAAGAAGAACCTGAGGCTTCGTGCACTTCCGCACAGCTTCTCATGGATGGGCCCTGTCTGTTGCTAAATGCTGCTTCTTTTATCGATATATGATGCGCTAGACTGCAAAACGTGTTCTGGTGTCATTAGTGGCTATGCCGTAGATACAAAGGTTCGTAGTATCAATCTTGAACGTGTTGTTTAGATGACATATCGGTATATTGTGTCCTGTTAGTAGCCGGAGAATGATCATCTGGTCTCGCATGGAGAGTTGGTGGTAGGCATTTTTTTTCTATGTTGACAGGGTTATTTTTTTCTATTGTGCTCTATACTTAGCCCTGATGGCTGCTTTTATCTCATGGTATGTAGTTGCTGTAGACTTCTCCTGCAGTGTTCCTCCCTTTCTGTCGAATCTTTGCGCCACCTCTCTGTCTGGGATGTTGCAATGGATCGGTATTTACTGGACTGCCTTTTTTGAAGCACTGGGACAAGCACTCTAGTGAATCTGTCAAATCGTCGAGTTCATTATTGTGCTGGTTCTTGAGAGCCGTTAACACTGAAATCGTGTCTGTGAGAGTCTTTTTCTTCTTCTTCGTACGCAGTCAGACAGTAACCATTATTTTTTCGAAAAAAGCGGCGGTCATCCTGAGGCTGTCGACACTGCCATAGAGCTTGTCTTGCAGTTCCACTGGTGATGGCCAAATCTGCTCTCTCTGATCCTCGTATGTCGGGCAGTTCTGCAGCAGATGTTCAGCGGTCATTTTACCGGTACCGCACAGGCATTCGTCGGTACCACCTATCTTCAATTTGTTGAATAGGTGGTACCTCAGTCTATTGTGGCCAGTGCGAAGTCTGAAGACAACGACCTGCTCTCTTCTGTTCTGTTCTGTGAGAGTGATCACTTGCTTTTCTGCCTGTTCCTTGTTTTTTTAACAGAAACCATTATATAAATAAAATTCAATGAATTTAGCTCAATGATTGGCAAGTGATAGTTCAGCCACTGACTGATGACAAAATAGGTTGCCTTAAATCATCTGGGATGATTACATTAAATAATAGCTGCCCATCGCGATCGAAGACAGAAACAGCATCAGACTTGCGCTTCGAAATGTATTCTTTTATGGCTATAGCGACTATTCCTGGCACGGTAGACTTTGTTGCATCCGGGCACTCCTGTAAGGATTCGGCTGTGAAGTTGTCATGTGTTTTGCTGTTTTTTAATTAGCTTTTATCTATCTGGAATGGCACATAGGCTAAATTGTCTGATTTGAATACAAGAATAAAAGGGATACGAACGTGCATATGAACTTTGATATGAACAGGGATATGAACTTTGGTACAAACAGGGATATGAACTTTGATACGAACAGGCATATGAACGGAGATACGAACAGGTCTTTTTTAATTTGAATGCCTGCGAATCATACACTAGATCGATCGCGAATGTTGCAAACATGCTGGCTATATTATGGCGAAACATTGATTTTTACGTTTGTCCAGTGCTTGTCTTGAGCATCTGGTCGTTGACTCGATTGGAAAAAGGCCGTCTGTGTAGGAACACCCTTGCCTTTTACAGAGCGCGTCTTCCTTATTGCGCCTTGTACTTTCGATGTGTCCATGAGTACACGTCAACTATTGTCTATTGTGTTTCAGGGCAATTTATAAAGTGAATACACTTTCTATGTTTGCTGTTTTTGTTTGCCCTTAATAAACACCATTGCTGTGTCTAGCACTGGAAAGGGGTGTCTGAAATCCGAGAAGTGACTAGGGATCTAGTTTTTCTCTGATGCTGCTGTCTGTTAGACTTGCCACTGTCCACTTATTTATTGTATCCTCAAACTAATTGCGTTTGCCTTCCACCTTTCATTCATTGATCGTTTTCTGCAATGTGTTACGAGTTTTGATGTGACCAAAATATCTGAACTCTGCGACTCTGACTTTGTCTATCATTTCACTTTGCACACCTAACTTCTCAGGGACTTCCTTGTGTATTTTTTGTTCTTCCCACGAGATGAGCCACTTCATCGCAATTTCTACATTTCGAAAACATAAATTATTACCTTAACTTAACGTCTTTATACTAGTTTAGAGGATTCTGCAGAGTCTGAATACAAACAGTTTCTTTTACATTCACCTCATCTAAAATACCTATTTGCATCCAATCTATTCTTGAATGCATTAATTGACAATGTCTCTACTAATTCCTGTGGCAATGCATTCCAAGCATTCATCACTCTCTCACTAAAACATTTTATGGCATCTAATCTGGACATTTTTTAAATTAATTAGTGGCTGTGCCCTCTTAATCTTGTAGACGGTTTGTATTTTGAAGACAAACATGTTCAAGTCTAATTTATTTTTTCCGTCTGTTCTCCAACTGCGTGTTACGGATAATTGTCTAGGTTTCCATGTCAACCAGTAAGGATATATATACGTAATAGCCACTCCCACTTTAATTTGTGAGTTATTTCTTTGCATGACAATATATGACTCTTCTTTCTTTCTTTTAACTTTTTTTCTCCTGCTCGTGCCTATCAGACTCAGGTTATAAAGCGATTTTTCTTAACAGGATCTTGTATGTGCTTTGTACATGGAGAGACTTTACTGCTTCTGTTATTTCTGATGTCCATCTTTTGCGTGGTTGGCCCTTGGCTTTGTATCCATTGTATGGGTACAGCATTGCTTTCAGAGGGATACTATCTGGTGTTTGACTTGTCCCATGACCGAACAATTTGGTGGTTTGCTGTCTCTTGATGAGGTCTAGCACTGGTGTTGTACCTACTTGTATCCTAACATTTTCGTTTCTGATTCTATCCAAGCTTATTACTACAAGCATTCTGATCAAGCATTTTATCTCCTCTATTGATATGATGTTTTTATATCTTTGTTTGTTAATGTCCAATTCTGGCATTGATAGCACAATGTGAGGATGGGATATCGTGTTGTTTAGCGTTCTTTATGTATCCATTGTCACATTCTTAAATTGTAATATCCGGGTATACACACACACACACACACACACACACACACACACATATATATATATATATATATATATATATATTTATATATATATATATATATATATATATATATATATATATATATCAAACACAAGCACGCAACCCATCCAATTCAGATGATTATAAAAGGTTGTGAATATAATCGTGTAAAACAATATGGGAGACACAGAGCAAATTTGGAACAAGATTCTTTTATAATAAAACAAAAACCAACCTTTAAAGGTACCACTATGCACAGACATCTCTCCATTGTGATCAGGGCTGTAATCCACCCAGTTACACGTGTGAAAGATACATGTAACATTCCTCCAGAAAGGTACTGAAATTCTATGGTGTCAAAAGGCAGATCCGCTAGGATGAACGCTGGTGTGAACGATATATTGAGCCAGACGAGCGTTGTAAGACAACCCAAGTCAGAGACAGCCAGACCTTTCAGAAAACATCATAACATTAAAAAAATTGTTGGTGTTGATTGTGTCAGCCTTCGTAACTATACAAACATACTTCGGCATATACTCCAATACTGAGAACCTTAAATAGACTTTGGTCTGAAGTCATCCGATGCAGAAAAAAACCTTATGAGATAGTGGCATATGGGTTAAACAGATCATACAGATAAGATGAGTGTGCAAGTTCACGTATCAGTGAAAAAGCAAATGCAATGTTAGGTAATATGCAAATAAATATTAAACATGAGTAAGGAAGATAGTAGTCTGTCATTTTATCTCCTGTGTAAATCCATTAGTCTCAATTGTTTATGGTCTCTACTGTGGTCACCTTAGAATCGTCCTCTCTGCCTGTGTCAACCTTGACATCCCTCCTCTGAATTTTGTTTACCCTTGATATCTGCATTGTTCATCTGAAGTCATTACTGTTTGTTTACGACTACTTACAATTACTTTTTGGTCTGCGGTAAGGCCTAACTAGACTTTACTAAAGTACATCGAAGCAGGAATGATATCTTTGCGATATGAGAATCTGTCGCATTCCTTCATTCTGCATGTCTTCATAGCTTTCACATTGTGAGATTGACAAAAAGGTTACATCCAGCACAAAGACAATAGTTGACAAAACCAACTGAATTCCTAAGATGTAAATCACGCGCTGCTTCAAATGTGCAACTATCACCGTCTTGGGTGATGCCAGACATCGCTTTCATCTCTGAAGAATTTGATCAGCGTCCTTACAAGACAGGCTGCAACAGAAGGTCACGCCAAGATATATCAAGTTGTCACACCACCCAGGGATACATCCATCAAAGGTTATGTTTTGCAGAGGGACCTTTACTACTGAGTTGTTAAAGAAGCACGTCAACATACAGAACATGTATGGATTGATCTGAGAGTTTGACTTCTCGCACCACAGCAAGATTGTCTGTATAAAGTCTAGTGTGTGTCCTTGCTTATTTCGTGCATATCTGAACTAGTACTGTATGTGAGGATGGCTTCTACATGTGTCAATATTCGTTATGGGCAGGTAGGGTGAATGGTTGGCACTTTTATTGTACAGACGTTGAGCACTACAGGTGAGAGGGTGGAACTTTGGGGTAACCCCGCCTAGCCTCGGCTGTCTATGATCCCAACAATTATCCAAAGCGGAGTACAGTTGTTCTTCAACGAAGTCAGCTGCTATCAAGCTCACCAGCCATGTAATGATTTCGCATTCTTTCAAAACGTGCATCACATGGATAAGATAAACGGTCACATGTATATTGTATAGTTTTCAGTTACAATTGGTGCACACGTTTGACCTTGCATCGACATGATAAATTACTGCAAATGACCCTAGGCAATACGTTCCCTTGACGGCCGTGGCCCGTTGAGTCAATCGGTCACTATCATGGCTCACTGCTGCAGGCACAGTTTCATGCCACATCCAGAGCAGAGGGGGATGCTACTATCTCCCTAACCCATACCATGCTGGGAGGGCTACATCTACGCCCTCAGCTGTCGGGAGATGTGCATAGACGCTGAGGAACGATTTTTGAAGTATATTGTGGGCCGTGGTTTCCTGGTTTAACTGTATATCATCACCGAACTTGTAAAAGGCGGCAGTTCCAGTGTTTCGAAGATTGGATGGAAGCTGGTTTTGGCAAAAGTCTCTACGCTGCAGAAGTAATGTCATTGGATGTCAAAGATACCCGATGTATCCGCATGTCTCTAGTATTGATATATCAAGTTTCAGTAGTATCCAAGTTTCAAGGGAGGACTGCAAGCACACATGATTGATAAATGCGGAGATTTTGTCCTAAGAGAGATTCTGTCTTTACTTTATGCACGTCTGTGGTCGTGGTTATCAGATGTGACTAGTCCGATCAGATGTAGGTTTTCTTTAAAAGAGGTCAACATTTGTTGCATACCACTTTACATGGATTCAAACAATAGATGGGATAATAATGATGTAGTGAATGGTACACAGAAGCAACAACGACAAAACAAAGATATCAATGAATTTCAAGTTTACCCATTAGACTAATGTTGACTGGATCTTTAAATCCTTGCTTGGTAAAACAAATAATGTTAACAATGTTGTTCCAATCCCGAACAGATCAATTGCTTGACACACCACGGTGTAAGTAAGCCACTGGAATATCACAATTATGTTATCACCCACAGCTGCCTTGTCACTGCCTTGTAACGCTGGTGACAGACCTTGTATTGAATTTGTATTGAAGGTGGTCCGTCCGTGGTGATTTATCTAAGGCTTATAGCAGAGCTCGACAGTACATCTCGCTGGTGGTCCGACTCTCGCAAAGAGCTTGTGACCGGCAAATGGAAAGCAGGAATCGTTGCCTCGAGGCCCTGCGTTCTCCCACGGAGAAGGGCAGGCCAGCAGGCCAAATTGTCTCTAGTCCCAGTGAAATTCATCGCCGAGGTGGTTGGGATCCGTTCTGCACAGAGCGCTGCCATCCCTCCTCGAGCGAGCCCGGTCGGTCGGTCGTCTGGTGCGTGTGGGAGGCCCCTGTCAGGCGGTCCTAGGTCGACGGAGTGAGGGACGGGTGGAACAAACCGTCCGTCCGTCCGTACCGTCCCTGCGGCCGTCGTCCCAGCGAGGCTTTTTACACACCCTTCCTCCGCCGACCGGTGTGTGCTGTACGTACGTCTCCGACAGATATCTGGTTGATCCTGCCAGTAGTCATATGCTTGTCTCAAAGATTAAGCCATGCATGTCTAAGTTCACACTGTCTCACGGTGAAACCGCGAATGGCTCATTAAACCAGTCGAGGTTCCTTAGATGACACGATCCTACTTGGATAACTGTGGCAATTCTAGAGCTAATACATGCTTACCAAGCTCCGACCCTCGCGGAAAGAGCGCTTTTATTAGTTCAAAACCAATCGTCGTTTCCCCTCGCGGGGTTGCGGCGTCCCCACTGGTGACTCTGGATAACTTTGTGCTGATCGCATGGCCTCATGTGCCGGCGACGCATCTTTCAAATGTCTGCCCTATCAAATGTCGATGGTACGTGACATGCCTACCATGTTTGTAACGGGTAACGGGGAATCAGGGTTCGATTCCGGAGAGGGAGCATGAGAAACGGCTACCACATCCAAGGAAGGCAGCAGGCGCGCAACTTACCCACTCCCGGCACGGGGAGGTAGTGACGAAAAATAACAATACGGGACTCTTTCGAGGCCCCGTAATTGGAATGAGTACACTTTAAACCCTTTAACGAGGATCTATTGGAGGGCAAGTCTGGTGCCAGCAGCCGCGGTAATTCCAGCTCCAATAGCGTATATTAAAGTTGTTGCAGTTAAAAAGCTCGTAGTTGGATCTCAGGCGCAGGCGGGAGGTCCGGCTCGCGCCGGTTCACTGCCCGTTGTCTCCTGCCCTACCGTCTGCCGGCTCTCTCCCACGGGTGCTCTTCGCTGAGCGTCCTGGGTGGCCGGCGCGTTTACTTTGAAAAAATTAGAGTGTTCAAAGCAGGCCTCGGCTGCCTGAATAATGGTGCATGGAATAATGGAATAGGACCTCGGTTCTATTTTGTTGGTTTTCGGAACTGGAGGTAATGATTAACAGGGACAAACGGGGGCATTCGTATTGCGGCGTTAGAGGTGAAATTCTTGGATCGCCGCAATACGAGCTACTGCGAAAGCATTTGTCAAGAATGTTTTCATTAATCAAGAACGAAAGTCAGAGGCGCGAAGACGATCAGATACCGTCGTAGTTCTGACCATAAACGATGCCGACTAGCGATCCGCAGGCGTTGCTTCGATGACTCTGCTGGCAGCTTCCGGGAAACCAAAGTGTTTGGGTTCCGGGGGAAGTATGGTTGCAAAGCTGAAACTTAAAGGAATTGACGGAAGGGCACCACCAGGAGTGGAGCCTGCGGCTTAATTTGACTCAACACGGCCAACACTGAAAAAACTAACATGCCGAGACCACTTCGCTGGGGTCTAATATGGAACTGGTGCTGGATTTAGACCCTCAGAAATCTAGGGTTATGCCCTCTGAGGCTCGGTTGGTCTGCATACAGTGTTTGATAAAGGAATTGACGGAAGATCACTATCAGGAGTGGAGCCTGAGGCTAAAATTGACTAAACACGCCAATAGTGTAGAATGACAGTCAAAAGAGAGCACCTTCGGGGGGTCTAATAGTGAACATGTGCTGGAATTAGACCCTCAAAAATCTGGGGCCACCCTCTAAGTAACTTGATTGTCTCGCTAAAGGAATTGACGGAAGGGCACCACCAGGAGTGGAACCTGCGGCTTTATTTGACTGAACACGCCTAATACTGTAGAACGACTGACAAATCGAGAGCACTACCGTCTGGGTCTAATAATGAACGTACGCTGGTTTTAGACTCACGGAAGAAAAGTCAGCTCTCAAACACTCTAATGAAAGAACGCCACGGAAATCGTGTTTAACCCCGCAGGAACCGCAGATTCCAAATACCTGGTCATTGACAAACAAAAGCCCTCAATAAATTCGTCTGACCAAATAGTGAACGGGTGCTGGAAATAGACCATCTGAAGACAGGTAAGTTTTACCCTACTAATGACAGGGCGTTGCTACGGAAAACCAGCTCATATCGAGGGGAGCCGCAGACACTTTGGTTCACGTACCAGGCTGATAAGCCAATGGCGCGAGGCTACCATGTGGGGGATTACGGCCGAACCCTTGTAAGCCGCAATCCCGCCCAAAATCTCAGCACCACTGCAATGGGAGGCTCCTACATGCTCGATACCTGGGGCTTGCGCCCCAGCCATATCCGGTAGAGCCGCAGCAAGAGGTCCTTGCCGTCCGCCGATCAAAGCGGGCGGACAACTGCTAGGTACTCACCTTATACGGCGATGGGGTGCGAAACCACCAACTAAAGACTTAGTACCTGGTCGGGGTGTCGAAAACAGTAGAGCAGCCACCACACTGTGAACTGTCGAGACTCAACCAATGACCATGAGAGCTGTCCCCACACCAGGCGAACAACATCTCTGTGACATTACCAGGCTTGTCCTCTGGCTAAATGCACGTCGGCTACGATATCTACCTCTGTACGTTATCAGCCATATAACTATCATGCTGGACGCAGAAGAGATGCAGACCAGCGGACATTGCACACCTGCCCCACTGTGTCAACACCCCAGGTGGCGGGGAATGCTAGGCGTACCATCCCTGCATAGAAGCCAAGAAAATAAAGGGAAAAAGAGATACCCCACTCACATGCAAATGCTACGTTTCTGGCAGGACGTGACGATCCTGGGATACAGACACACTGGACTGCCTCTCTTCCGGGTAAACCAGCCCATCTCATTTATCATCTCACATATCATCATTGCACCCTATAGACACGAGTAGTGAAGACTCGATAGTCTAGTAAGACAACTTCCATAAGAGAGACAACTCTGATCATAAACAACTGCTGCCTTGCAGATAGGCTGGGGACAGCCAAAGGCTAAGGAGGGCATCCCTACAGAAACGCCTGTTGAAATCGGATGCACGGGGCCGCAAGCCTAACAAAACAGTGCAACGTAAATCGCAGTATGATGGCAGTACAACCTATTAGAAAAACGCATGGCGCTCATCCTGCGGAGTCCCGCCAGGCAGCGATAGTGCCGGGCCTCACGCCTCGAAGGGGCCCACCCTTGACTACTGGTGGTCACCCACCCATGTGTCGTGGAGTCAAGGCACATGGCTATGGGGCAACTTCTATTGGCCAAAACCTCAAGACCCTCAAAATACTACAGTGAAATGCGGAGGGAGTCATTAACAAAAAACTTTCCCTAACACACCACCTGCATGAAGGTAAGATTGACGTGGCATGTATCCAGGAAACGCACCTCAACAATAACCATAAATTCTCAATCAGAGGATACCAGACCTTCCGTCTAGATGGAGAAGGCCACAAAGGAGGGGTCCTGATACTGACCAGAAACTGCATACCGAGTAGCGCGGTATCTGTCAATCACACCGGACAAGCAGAAATTGTAGGAGTTGACATAATGACTCAAGAGACGAAGCTCCGAATTTTCAATCTGTTCGGACCACCAAATAGAGACCTATCGCTCTCGAGTATGGAGGTCAGAGACTCCAACTGCATAGTAGTTGGAGATTTCAACAGCCACTCGGAGAGATAGGGATACTCTGACACAGACAGCAGAGGTGACGAAGTGGAAGATTGGGAGATAGATGCAAATCTCTCCCTAATCAATAGGCCGGAGGATAGCCCTAGCTTCTATTCAAGAACATGGCATACCACCTCGACTCCAGATTTTGCCTTCTCCACACAGGACATACACCATAAAATAGACTGCCAGGTGCTAAACCAACTGGCAGGTAGCGACCAGAGGCCGATCAGACTAACCATTGACATGGAAGTAGGCCCACAGGAAACAAAACCGCTCCCACGTTGGAATTACAAACGAGCCGACTGGGACAGATTTGCAATCCTGACAGATGGGCTGTGTGAAACCATCAACACACGAAACACAAAAATGAAGCCCATGGTAGAGAGCCTAAGCAAGGCAATAATGCAAGCCGCCACTGAAACCATCCCAAGAGGAGCTAGGAAAAACTATAAGCCCTACTGGAATGATGAGTTGCAGAAAGTGGAAGATGCAGTAACAAATGCTAGGAACATGGCAGAGCGAGAAAAATCCATGGAGGCAACATCGCCCTCAAAGCCGCCGCGGCAAAGTACAAACACACTCTCAAGCAAACAGCAAGAGAAAGCTGGAAAAATAAAACGGAAAGTCTAAACCTGGACAAAGACGGGAACAAGCTATGGAAGCTAGTCAGAGCCATGAACGACGAAACCCCGTCAAATAAACAAATTACTATCAAGCAGGGCGAGAACTCGATCACAGGTAAGAAAGCCGCAAACGCCTTTGTCTATCACTATGCCAGAGCAAACCACATCGAGGTCCCTGCAGATAAGCATACAGACATTAGCGAAGAACTAAAGGGACAAGAAAACATGAATACGGCTCCTGAAGAGCACATGATGGCCAAACTAACAATGCGCGAAATGGACGAGGCTATGAGAACACTAAAGAAAAGGAAATCTCCCGGAAAAGACGGGATAACAAACGAAATGCTGATGGGGCTGGGCCAAACAGCGAAGAAGAAACTGCTATCGGTCCTGAACCAAAGCTGGAAAAGGGGAATTTTACCACAGGCATGGAAAGATGCAATACTGGTACCAGTACCAAAAACAGGAAAGGACAAAACAGATCCAAATGGATACAGGCCCATAAGCCTACTGAGCTGTGTCGGCAAGCTGATGGAACGGATGATAAACACCAGACTGATGTGGCATCTGGAAGAAAAACGAATACTAATTCCACAGCAAGCCGGCTTTAGACAGCACAGATCCACTGAGGACCAGGTCATCCTCATAGCCCAGGAGATAGAAGATGCCTACCAGGCACAGAAACACACAGTAGCTGTTTGGGTGGATCTGGAAAAGGCATTTGACAAAGTCTGGAAGGATGGACTTTGAGTCAAACTAAGAAGAAGTGATGTCTGTGGGAAGATGTACAAGTGGATCAACCACTACCTCAAACAAAGAACGGCCAGAGTCCAAATACAAGGGCAGATGAGCAAAAAAGGTGACACTTGAGCAGGGAGTACCCCAAGGGGGAGTATTGTCACCCACACTCTTCCTGGTATATATAAACGATATTACAGAGAATGTACCAAAAAGAGTCCATAGCTCAATGTTTGCAGACGATCTGGCTATGTGGACCTCTGAAAAGAATCTCACCATAGCAAGAAATCGGATGCAGACGGCCCTAACATTGCTGGAAGAGTGGGCGAACTCATGGCTGGTCAAAATAAACGAGGAGAAAACCACATGCACAATATTCTCGCTTTCATTAAAACCCCAAAGTACCAAATTAAGTCTAAATGGCAAAATCCTGCAGACAAACGACAACCCAACCTATCTGGGAGTCACATTTGATCGGCGCATGACATGGAAAAGTCAGATTGAGAGAAACCGAATGAAAGCCAGAGAAAGAATGGCAATCATGAGGAAACTTGCTGGCACAAGCTGGGGAGCAGACGAAGGCATACTAAAGAAACTGTATACTGGAAGAGTGAGACCAGTTCTCGAGTATGGCATTGCGGCATGGACAACAGCAGCGAAGGCGAACTTCGATAAAGTTAACAAACTTCAAAACCAAGCCATGAGAATTATAACAGGTGGCATGAAGTCAAAGCCAATTGTAGAACTTGAAAAGATTACAAAACTGCAATCCATGACCGATAGAAGAGACTGCAGAGCCCAGCTGCAGTCAGAGAAACTCCGAAGACTGACGGACCATCCAATGCACCAGAGACTAAACAATTTGGGAAATGGGAAACTAAAGCGAAGAAACTTTGCAGAAATAGCCAAAGCAAAGATGCACGAAAATCCCATAAACGCACTAACAACACCAAAACCATCACTACTGTACGAAAACCTACCTGGAGGCAGGATATATTCCCAGAGGTGGTAGAAAATATACCAGGTATTGCAAACAAAAACTGCCAGACTGAAAAAGAAAGGAGAGATACTACCCTAAGCTTCATAACGAAAAGCTACCCAAGCATGGACTGGACCCATGCATACACCGACGATTCTGTAACAGACACTACACAGAACGGAGGGTCAGGAGCATTCCTGAACCTACCAAATGGCAGAAAAATAACACTGTCATTCGCTACTGGTAAGTACACAAGCAATTTCAGAGCGGAGGCAGAGGCACTGAGGGCGGCAGTGAAAGAAATGGTGACACACAGTGAAAATGAGAGCCAAATAGTCCTGCTGACAGATGCTCTCGCCGTAGTCACAGCGCTAAAAAGCCAGAAAAACACTGAGCTTAATGACTTAAGAGCAGCACTCTGCAAACTGTGCCAGCAGTCCGCACCAAAAAGGGTAGTGGTACAGTGGGTTCCGTCACACTGCAACATCCAAGGCAACTAGGAGGCAGACAGACTGGCAAAAGAAGGTGCAAGACTACCACAAACATATACCAGTATGACGTACGAAGAGTCAAAACGGCTTATCAAAACCAGATACATGACCAAATGGGAAACCGAAAATACTGGTTACACCAAAAACGATGCCTATTACCAGTTGAACCGAAAGGAGCAGGTCGTTGTCTTCAGACTTCGCACTAGCCACAACAGACTGAGGTACCACCTATTCAACAAATTGAAGATAGGGTGTACCGACGAATGCCCGTGCGGTACTGGTAAAATGACCGCTGAACATCTGCTGCAGAACTGCCCGACATACGAGGATCAGAGAGAGCAGATGTGGCCATTACCAGTGGAACTGCAAGACAAGCTCTATGGCAGTGGCGAGAGCCTCAGGATGACCGCCGCTTTTTTCGAAAAAATAATGGTTACTGTCTGACTGCGTACGAAGAAGAAGAAGAAGAATTTGTCTCTTGCGTGGTCTCTGCTGTATTAAACATCGTTGACTTCTGGCTCCGTATGTGTCTTCTGTTTATGAGAATGACCAAAGTAGTGATTAAACGTAACTACAGCACATGGATCTGAATTTGCGGATGAAACGTTTTCAGCAAAACATTTTCAGCATTTATAAATAATCGATACAGGAAAGGTGACCGATCGATTCATGAACGGTCTCTCATTTAGGAAGACACACGTTCGATCTCTGGTAAGTAGCTGTGTTCTTTTATATTAGGGGTGATTGAAAGAGGGTAGGGGTGGGGGTAGGGGGGATAGCATAGCCTGTACACTACACGGTGGCTTCTGGGACTATGAGTGTATATTTTATGAGCTATAATCTGTCGGCGTTCATTAACAATGGTAGAAAAGCAGAATCGATCATTTTTTAAAAAGAAAAACGATTAATATCGATGTGCAACTAAACATAATCGGCTCCTAATATGAAACCAGCAGTCAAGATTACATACAGTATTGAACTCTGTGTTCCTCGTATGACACGGACATTCATACATTTTACACACATATGTAAATGTATTAATAACATGCCTAGCTTATCTCTCTTTATCTCTCATCAAATCTACATCCCGAGGAGAAACAAAAAAGCAACCCCAGACAGAGAGGGATGTTTTATATCATTTGTTGATCCTCAACGGCGCACAGTACAACGTAAGCGAAGGCTAGGACGTCCGAGACTTCGATGCGAAGACAATATTTCTAAATGGGCTAAACTCCGACCCGAGGAGAAACAAAAAAGCAACCCCAGACAGAGAGGGATGGCGCAGGAATTAGTGGACCTGTCAGCAGGGGTGCCTCAATGATCTCAAAAGGTCACGTCCTGAACTGAACTGATTCCTGACACAATCTCCTCATCATTCCTTACCTACCAATACAGATATCAGAAAAATACTGCCATGGCATCACTTATTCCTTTTTATTCTGGCTTCGCTTAATCTTACTAACTGATATTCGCTTAATGGTATTTGCTATTTTAATTAGACTGAAATTGTCTGTCCAGTCCTTAATGGGTAGATGGATCTTGTTTTAGATCAATACCTTTGTTACTGTTATCACGTACATCTGCAATTTGACTGTGATGGTATTTCAGCTACTAAACCACACATCAACTGATTTAATTGCTTTAAATGTAGATCTTTGAATGTTGAAATTACGATACAAGATATGATGTTATATCCTCCCCTAGAACTGAATTGAAATAACATATAAGTGTATGGTAACATAATGTGACACGGAGATTATTAGTTCGGCATAACACAGCCTAACATGACACACCAGCCATTCAGTTATATTCCTGTACAAAGTCAGAGCGCATTTTAATTGGCATTACTGCAGTCATTACACATTTTAATTGGCATGACTGCAGTCATTACACATTTTTAGTTATTTTCTTGTGACGTGTCGTGTGTTGACCGTAACTACTAGTTACAGCCATATATTAGTGACAAGATAGAAACGTCATTATGAAGGAATTCAGTTCTTGTCAAAACAATTCTTTGTTGTACTCTAAATTAAAACGGGCATTGTTTTATTATACTGTAAGATGGTGTGCCTTATACAACGCCTGAGGCATTTCCATTTATGGTTACTGGACACGGCTGGTTTGAACTCCTAATGCAACTTTGGGAACTCAACAGCCATCACAGTAAATTAGAAACTACCAAAATGCAGCAATATTTCTAACACGGATCTTGGGGAGTAAATACTGGCACCACTGTAACCAGCCAAGCATGTTTTAAAGTACGACTGAAAACGTTATAGCCCTGATTAGTTCCCTGGTTATGTAATATCAAATTACTACAGCTGCCCAAGTCTGTCTACTGATTGAAATGCATCCTAGAGGTCAACGCATGCAGCCCAAAGGGGACGTCTCAATGCTCGGTTCAACTCTGATATGAGGCGAAGCGTAGAATGTCAGCCTGGAGTGAAACCTAAACGAAACGGCGGACCCTTTGAGATCAAAATTAGTTTAAGTCGAGCCAACAGCACATTTGCAAATACTTTGCCCGAAACAAAGCGAGTTATTGTTCTGTAGTTAGTGCTGAGCTTGTGACTTTCCATGCCTTTGTAGAAGACAATGGCTACTCCATCGCGCTTGTCTGCAGCGACATGACCTGTCCTACATACATGTAGACAGATAAGATGGAGAGAGGGGGTGGGGGTGAGGTGGAGCTGATGGGGTACATGCATTTTTCAAAAGTTCTGATGGAATGTGGTCGGGCAAACAGTGCGTCTGTCTTTATGTTTCCACATGAGGGCTTTGACTTCTGGAAGAGTTTATAGGTCAATTCACGTCTAACAGTCAGGTCGTGGAGGCGGGCAGTATCCAGATCAGGGCAGTCTGTTGTTGGCGTGTCATTGAGGATATTCGAATAGTGCTCTTTCTACCTTTTTACTGATTCCTCGTACGTTGAGCACGCGATCCGTCTAGCCTATTGAGGAACGTGGCGCTGTTAAACACGTTCTGCTTACATAAAGGACAGAAGAGCCTGCTGGGCTGGTAGACAGGTCGCTTACATCCAGGACAGAAGAGCCTGCTGGACAGGTAGACAGGTCGCTTACATCAAGGACAGAAGAGCCTACTAAGCTGGTAGACAGGTCGCTTACATCCAGGACAGAAGAGCCTGCTGGGCAGGTAGACAGGTCGCTTACATCTAGGACAGAAGAGCCTACTGGGCTGGTAGACAGGTCGCTTACATCCAGGACAGAAGAGCCTACTGGGCTGGTAGACAGGTCGCTTACATCTAGGACAGAAGAGCCAGCTGGGCTGGTAGACAGGTCACTTACACCCAGGACAGAAGCGCCTGCTGGGCTAGTAGACAGGTCTGAGGTCGTGGGATCTAAGGCCAGTTTCGACTATGTTGGCGATGAAAATAAAGAAGTATTCCATGTCGACCCTGGCAGTCGAGCGGAATTGGCGTTTGAACCGCAGTCGTTCGGTATGTTTGTTGTGGAGTCTAGCTGCGTTCTTTTGAAGCAGGATACTGAGCGGGATGCCAGAGAGCTACGGTTAAGATTTGTGGATCTCGGACCCACGATTGTCTTGGCTGCTCGCGTATGACTCTATCTGGCTCGTCTGAGAGCGGGGTCAATGTGGTGAAGCTGTTTCTTACTGTAACAGCGAATTGTTCAGCAATGACTGAGTCAGCCTTGAGATGCATGGCATTTAATCTAGAGAATAACGTTGGTTTTTGGTAAGGGTATCGGTAGATGGAGTAGGTGGCTATCAGCAGATGGTGTTCAGGGTCGGCCGGTGCTTCAGAGCTCAGATAGATACGATAGGAAGTCACCCGACTAAGTCCTCTCTGAAGTATGTACTCTAGTTCTTTCCTTGTCCTGTGGTCCTTGGAGATCCATGTGTACCGATGTATGTCGAGGAGGCTGTACCAGGTACCGGTGATTATTCGACTGAACACGGCACAGAATGACAAGAAACTGAGACATGTCATTCACCTCGCTACAGCCAAACCCACATAGGACCGATTTAAGGCCTCAACGTTTCTTGGGACGTCGCTGGAGTCCTCCTGAAGCCTAATTTCGACATGTGTAGGGACCATGGAGCGAAACGTTTGCCATGCAGTATTAAACGTATTCTTTCGTCTGTTGTCTGTAAAGATATAACGTACTGTTATTGATAAGTGACCATATCTGTGCCTTAACCTGGTCTGAAGCAGTCTGTAAAAAACCGCTAGCCAGGACACATCGATCTTTCTCAGTGGGAGCCTATGAACAGGGCAATACCGTTTCTATGCTGCTGACCACCGAAGTACAATAGGCATGAGTTGCTTATATCTTGCTGGCCTTGACCCTTTAGTTGGACCCTTTAGTTCTGTTATTCCGACAATGGCGATGTTTAATCGGCCTAGAGTGCAGACCGTAGCAATTACGTAGCCGGTCCTGTTCAGTGATATAACATTTCATTGTGCAGTTCTCATTTAATTTATAATATCTGAGGAGGAAGCCCTGGATCCTTGTGGTTATGTGGTGAGTGTGTCTACCTAGTTACCGAATACAATGAAGGTCAAAAATTTAGTTCACAGCCATTACATCTATCTATAGAAGAAAGAACTGACCTTGAAAGGTAGATCTGACCCAATGCAAATTTAAAGACACAAACAAACTACTTTGTTCCGCCTCAGAACAGGCACAGTAGACTAACATGTCACCTATACCGTATCAAAACATCCTACACAAACCTAAAGACTTAGTCTAGGAATTAGAAAGATGAAGAAAATGTGTTCTTTTATTTATTCTTCAATCGCCATCACTGACAAGAACGTTTGCTATGTTGTGTTGCAGCTTACAGAGCGGCTACGACATCTACCTGCACCTGTCGGTCCGATAAATCAGCACCGCTCATTTGTCCCTTCCCTCTTAATTTCCAAGATGCTGAGCAGTCCAAGACTTGGCTGATAGCATCAGGACCAGCGACCCAGAGCTGAAAAGACCGTTCTCTGTCTGCAAGTGGTTATCAACAGAGCAGACTGGCTAAGGAGAAGGCATCGAAAAGGGAAGGGTAACCCAGTACCCAAAAATCCCTGCTGAAGTCGAATGTATCGGACCGAGTTTTGCAAATATCGCAGTCAAGCTGTAAACTACGACAACAACGCATTCCGTTGTCCGGACTACATCCAGCTAGTTGTAAAGTTAATTTCAGGGCTTGGTAGAGGGAGTTTGAGAACGGGCGAAGAAGAAGAAGATTCCTAATTCTCTCAGACAGACTGCAGGGATGCAGTCTGTTTCCAGAACAGCCGGGAATAGGTTTCGGACAGATCGCTCAGCACTAAACTGTCATTGATTGAAATCTGAACCGATCTTTGTAAATCGAATTCAGACTCCCACACTTGTTGGGATGCAGCATGATCCAGAAGACGCCTGTTTGAAATTCACGTATTGGATACATAAGATCCTTGTCCATATAAATGTTAAAGAGTGATGGTCCCCAGTACCCATTATCGGTGGTTGTAAAGGCCTCTGTGACACCGTCTTCCGTATGCACCACACTCTCGTTTAGTCAATACAGAGTCTACATATTGTCAAGTAACTCAAGTATCTCATGCTCCTCAAACGAGACACATCTTAAACGAGGCTCACCAAAAGCAAAGCACACCACAAACTACTCAAATTCGAGGGGAACCGAGACGCTAGTCCAGTCAGTCTCAACATACTGTCCAGGATGTCGCGTCAGGGTCAGGCATAAAACACTGACAAAGACCACAATCTCTCTTCCATGTAGCGTTCCTTGGAAATAGGCTGTTTTCCAGCCAGACTGGCATACGAGATGTGGTTGGGTATGATCCCTGTAGTTGTGAGCGCCACGCAGATGAAGCCAAGCATAGCACAACCGCTTTGAAGGCCAGCGATCCACATTCATCAGCATTCTCGGTATGTGAGGAAAGCTATTACAACCCGCCACTTAATGTCCTTTTTCAGGGCGCACAAAAGAGTAATCTCACTAATTGTGGGCTTGAAACAACAAAAATAACAACAACGCATTTTCAAACGATGAATACCTCAAACGGGGCACACATAAAATAGGACACAGATCAAACGAAGCACACCTCAAACGGGGCACACCTAAAAGAACGTTCGACCAGTTCATGGCTGTGTTATCTCGTCAAAGTCTGCAATACTACCACTGTCATTTATGTCAAACAATTTGGAATAAAAGAGTAGATCTATACACCTTCGGCCTCTGTCGCAGTCTGTATAACTCTTGCTGCCAAGCTACCTCAAATATAGTCGTGAAAAGTGAAGCACGTTGACTCAATTGTTATTCTTGAGCTGGAAGTTGTACAACAATGTCTGACGTCTTGAACTTATTGCTGCTTTTGTTAGAGTCATTGTTATGGATGTCAGACTGAAAGAAAAATAATGAAGAAAACTCTGGCGTTAGACAGGACACATATTGAAGAAACAAGTTAACGTTATACAGGACACATATTAAAGAAACAAGTTAACAGCATTGCAGGACAGGGCATTCCCAAAGTTGAGAAATATAGAGGCGGAACAAAACACACATGAGCAAGAGAGATGGAGTAAACCATAGAGGATAAAGGACAGACAAAACTAGAAAGAATAGCCAAGGACAGAAAATACTGAAGGTTTTTGTATGACCTGTCCTTGACAGGCAGCTGGAAGCTGAAACAAGTGTACTAAAGCGGTGTCTTTGTACCATATTCCGCATGCAACTGTCGTACACGTTAGCTGATTGCTGCATTTGGTAGAATGATTGGAACGGATGTCTGATTGTGAAAGAAAACTGTTCTCTAGTCCTTGTTATAGACCATCAGATGATGGAACGTTAGAGTGTGTCTAGTCCTTGTTATAGACCATCAGACGATGGGATGTTAGTGTGCATCTAATCCTTGTTATAGACCATCAGACGATGGAACGTTAGAGTGCGTCTAGTCCTTGTTATAGACCATCAGACGATGGAACGTTAGAGTGCGTCTAGTCCTTGTTATAGACCATCAGAGGATTGCACTTTAATGCGCGTATTTTTGCGTATTTCACAGTGGTTACATACAACTATATTTTAACATCTCTTGTTTTCTCAGTTAACCTGAGAAATAAGTATGGCAAAGGGAAACCCAATGTAGTCTCGAAGAAGACACTACTATTGGGGATCAGGTGTTAGAACCATCAGCGTTTACATGGTGGGTATGATCAGGTCGTTACTTGACTGTCTTTCCTTCCTTTACATTAATTACCCAATTTACAGCTAGGCTGATTGAAATCGTCTAAATAACAGGAATCGAAAATTGTACATTTGATATAAGAAGATAGCTCTTTGTCACTTCGCTACTGAGATACCCAAAACACATAAAGAATAGATCAACGTTTCTCAACCTTTTTCATCACGTGAAGGCCTTAAAATAATATTCATGTCTCAGGGAATCCGTTCATACACATTATTACATATCATTATTCAAATATTTAATTATCTTTTATTAACTCGGTGTATCAGGAAAATAATTTATATTTTTTTTCTGAATGTTTGTTTAAACATGAAATACCTGACGTTTTTATTAAGTTTTCTCCAGGTCAGGTCATCACTTAACCGGTGAGAAGGTTACACCACCACGCCACCCCTCTCGGTCACTGTCTTGTGTCTCCACTGGTCGGGGGTTGGTACATTATTTTATATTGTCATCTCCTTTTGGAACGACCACTTCGTCATCCGCTTTGCACTATGCGGTGGAGGATCATATTTTATTGTCTCACAGGTATGGATAAATATTCAACGCATTGATCTGATTTTCGTGTAAACACACACAAAATAAACATAAAAAACAAATACCGTTTATAGACTATAACACATGTAAACATATAATAACTACTACAAAAACTGAATCGTTATTGCCCATTATGAAAAGAAATAAAATAAATCAAGGTCAAAGGTCATGTGAACAAATATGTGTGTCAAAGAAATATATTTGAAGCCAATTTAGAAAATAAACCGTACTTTTCTAATATGAAAAATGTGCTTGTTATTTGGTACACACATATTTAATTCGAGCTCGATTATACATCTAAATGATATAATAACGTTGAAGACTTTATTATAAAATCCAATAATTTTCCAAGAATATGTCGTACGTATAAAATTGAAAATGTGAAATTAAACCCCAAAACGACTAAAAAAATACATTTTACATATAATTAGTTTCATGTTCAATGTTTCTCATGGAACCTCTAGCGATTTCTCGTGGAACCCTAAAGTTCAGGGGAGCCCCAGTTGAGAAACGCTGAAGTAGACAATGTACACACACAGTGATTCATACGTATCGACGCGTCGTGTTAGCTTAACCTCCAGGAGTATAGACGTGATTTAGAAAGTCTTTAGTGCGCCATTTGCGATGATTATTAAGATTATGATGTTTTACCGATGGTCTATGCAGTTACAGTTTTCTGGACAGATTATTGATGGCTTTTGGTATATGCTTATGAACGAAATGTCCCGCCAACATAAATACATACTTCTAGAGTAGATCGTGGAGTCTCTTACTGGGAAGGACAGAAAGACAACACTGCACATTAATGTATGTTGTAAAAAGTAGTTAAAGAGAGGTGTGCATTGGACAAGCAACCTCATTGGGAAAAAACAGATTGCTACAGAATTCTCTCTTCTAGCAACCGTGATGTTGACAGTGATCACTACATTGTAATAGATTAGATGTTGACAGTGATCACTACATTGTAATAAATCAAATAATGACATTGATCACTACATTGTAATAAACCAAATAATGACAGTGATCACTACATTGTAATACACCAGATGTTGACAGTGATTACTATATTGTAATAAACCAAAAAATGACAGTGATCCCTACATTGTAATATACCAAATATTGACAGTGATCACTACATTGTAATAAACCAGATGTTGACAGTGATTACTACATTGTAATAAACTAAATAATGACAGTGATCAATACATTGTAATAAACCAGATTTTGACAGTGATACTTACATTGTAAGGGACGTCATGGGCTAGTGGTTAAGTGACATGGCTCACAATCCTAAGGTGCTGGGCTCAATCCCCATCACAGCACCGGCCGTTACCCCAAGAAAGCAAGCCCTTAGAAAATGCAGGAGGAAGCAGACCTGTACATAACATGCATGCTGAAGTCGGATGCACTGATCCGACATGCGCAAAATAAAAACCACAGTGCAACGTACAGCGCCTTGGGGAATAGAGACATAAGGCGAACGCACACTAAAAATCCCAAAAAAACAAATTACATTGTAATAGATCAGATGTTGACAGTGATCACTACATTGCAATAAACCAGCTGTTAACAGTGATAACTACATTGTAATACACCAGCTGTTGACATTGATCACTACATTGTAATAAACCAGATGTTGACAGTAATCAGTACTTTGTAATAGTCCAGATGTTGACAGTGATCACTACATTGTAATAAACCAGCCGTTGACAGTGATCACTACGTTGTAATATATCAGCTGTTGACATTGTCTTATCTTTTCGAATAAATATAATGAACAGCTTGGTTCAGTATCTAAGACATTGTTCTCAATGGTATTTGTGCATTTAGTTCTCTAAGGTTGGTTTGTTGGTTTTTTATTGATCCAGCAGCCTATAGGATCTTGCCCGTTGACCCAATGTCACATAGTGCTATCTGCAAGTGCTTGTAAGCTGTTGTTTAGTTCTGTACAACGTGTTCCATTTGTCTGGGCTCGGAAGAAGAAGCTCTTTCCTAACAATGGCAAGCACCGGACATTAAAAAAAGATGTTGTATAACTCTTCCATAGGGATGTCTGCACAGATTGCACTCCAGAGCATGCTCTAATTGGATTCTGTTCAAGTGACTGTTAAGTTGTATGTGTTGAGTGCGAAGTCGGAAAATAGTGCTCTGGTCTCTACTTTTCAGAAGGCTGATATTGTTTTAGGGATTTGGGATGGCCATATGTTTGTAGATTTCTCTCTCAGTATTTCCCATTGCCTATCTATTTAGCCAGGCCTCTTTGTTCACAGTCTTCAGTAGTTCTCAAAGATTTGTCGCTTGGATTCCACACAAGATCCTGGAAAGAATAAACAAAAAAACAACCAAATAAAACTGTCATACGACCTTTTTCCAATTTGTGGGGTAGTCGAGTGATTTTGAAAGCTGAGAACTACAGGCCGCTTTGCCACTGCTGTCACCACGTCGTGTGCTGGCTATGATTGTTTATTTCACCCCCAACAGAAAAACAACATATGCCATTCTTGGGATTCGAGCCCCTGCCCTCATAGTCGGCAGGAAGCGTCAGGGTCAGGCACAATATACAAACAGAACGTCGCGTCAAGGTCAGGCACAATATACAAACAGAGCGTCGCGTCAGGGTAAGACACAATATACAAACAGAGTGTCGCGTCAGGGTCTGGCACAAAATACAAACAGAACGTCGCGTCAGGGTCAGGAACATTATACAAACAGAATGTTGCGTCAGGGTCATGCACAATATACAAACTGAACGTCGCGTCAGGGTCAGGCACAATATACAAACAGAACGTCGCGTCAGGGTCAGGCACAATATACAAACAGAATGTCGCGTCAGGGTAATGCACAATATACAAACAGAACGTCGCGTCAGGGTCATGCACAATATACAAACAGAACGTCGCGTCAGGGTCATGCACAATGTACAAACAGAACGTCGCGTCAGGGTCAGGCACAATATACAAACAGAACGTCGCGTCAGGGTCAGGCGCAAGAGAGTGACGAATACCGTAATTTTTTTCCAAATTGATAACCCTAGAAACACGCTATTATAAAGGCGAGGCAGTCTGGCTAACGATGTGTGGATCCACCTGATTCCTCTAGTAGTAAACGACATGCCACGGAGAGCACAACAGTATGAGGTGCGCCGATCAACCTTGATTCACTCGCTTTGGATATGAGGAAGGCTGTTGCAAACCAATACCCCCTACAGGTAAAAGGCCAAAGCACATCAATGTGCAGAAGTCGTGACGTAGACAACAGACTTTCCTGATAAGTTTCCTGTCAGCGATTTTTCAATTCATAACAACATCTGTGTTCTTACCTAGTCAGAACGTATTCATAATTTAAACGTGTTCAGTATAATTTACAATAGTCTATATTTAATCGAAGTCGTGGTTGGCGATGCCTTTTCACTGTGCCACTCTAGGCTGTCGTGGTAATTATACAAATGGCCCACGTGTTTCGGTTTTTAATTTCCCAGGCGATGCCCTGTTTCGGAAAGATTGGGTAAAAGTCTTAAAGAGAGAAAACTTCACTCCAACTGAGAATGCCAGAGTGAGTGAAATGTTTTAAACTTATTTATTTAGTATATTCATTTTAAAGTAATTATAAAACAGCGTTATCTGTTTGATTGGAAAATCAACGGATAGTTCAATACAATTAGCTATGACATAAAAAGAATAAACAAGAGGAAAATATGAACGGGTCCAGCAACGAAATAGGGGATAGATTGATCAAATTCTGTGAAGGGTACAAGCTTTGTGTATGAAACATTTGTTCCTTTGTTTTAGTAAAAAGGCTTATGGCATCCAAGAACATTTGTAGGTTGTATATATTGACAAATGGGAAATGGATTTAAGAAAAATGTCAGTAAAATAATGGTTGTGGACAATAAAAAAGGTAGACCTATGAATGAAGAAATGAGAAGTGGGTGGTAAGACTAAAAACAGAGATAGTAAACTATATTTGATGAGGAAGATATTCCAAAAGAAGTGGGCAGAATATGTCAGTGAACTTTTACATGAAAACAATGTATACAAGCCACTGGTACAGAATAACGAAGGACCAGAAATATTAAAATCAGAGGGGAAGAAAACAACGAATTTTCAGGGACATGATGACAAAGTGACCAGATAGATATTGATACAGACACCATTAGAAGTAAATAAAATGGATTTGAGATCAACATTATAATTTGTATTCGTACTTAGTGTATGATGCTGCTGAAACGTGGATAATAAATAAACAGTTGCAGGGGAGAATTAATGTCTTTGAAGATCAGAGACAGAGAACGTTGGAAACCCATTGGAAACCCATTTGTCACCGGCTGTACAAATGGAGGGCCAGCAAGTATACAACAGGAGTTATGACTAGAGAAATATTTAATTCTTTCAGACACACAACACATGCAGTATTAGAGCTGACATCATATTATGCAAAAGAGTTAGGATTTTCATATATTTTAGCGGGAAAAATTCAAACAGATGCTCTGGAACGTAGGTTTCAACAGTTTCGGCAACTTGCTGGCTCGCAGTACTTAATTTCTTTACAACAGATCTTTCTTCTCTTCTTCTTCGTTCGTTCTCAATCTCCCGCTACAAAACCCTGAAAGGGCTTAAGAAGCAGAATGTAGTACAGAGAACGGAATGCGCTGTGTCGTAGTTTACAGATTGACTGCGATATTTGCACCTTTCGGTCCAACACATCTGACTTCAGCAAGCATTTTTTGAGTACCTGGTTAGCATTCCCTCTTCGATCCCTTCTCCTTAGCCAGTCTGCCCTGCTGCAGCCTGTTATCTTGGATTACCGCGTTGAGGTGTAGAAGGGTCTTGGCAGCTCTGGTTCGCTGGCCCTGACGCTAGCAGTCAGCTATGGGTCGCTGGCCACTGCAGCTCATGCGCTGCTCAGCATCATGATCAGAACGCTTGCAGAGTATTAACCCTCCAAAAATAAATTCAGCAAAGTTTGGGGCATTTCCTGCTGATTTAGATCAAAATGAAGTTGCTGAATTTAGCAAAGATGTTAGCGATGAATCACTTCCTTTTTGTAAGAGAAACATAATTGTTACTGATGAAGATTTGCAGAATGCCATTGATTTAATCCCTATTTTAACAAATGTCGCAGGATATTGTATTATTTTCTATTATAAAGAAATTGAAATGCACTTTCTGTAAGTTGTACTTGACAGTTCAAGATATTGATATGGATGTCCCACAAAGTCAATATTAGCTAACACAAAGTTTGGACAGAGGAGGTCTTCTGTATCCTCAACCTAATGTACTTGATATTGTAATACTCACATATATTGTCATCCAAAAACTTGTTTCTGTTGATTTTGAAATACTATTTTTAAATGTAATCAATCAACGACATCTTGTAATTACCATTGTAACGAAAATACTCAGCAAATAAGAAATATGTCTAAGCGGAGATTGTGCAAAAAGGCAGAGCATTGACTTAGTCACAAACTATATCATTGTGGCAGCCACAAATACATTTATTAAGAACTATTACAAAGAAAAATATGATACAAAGAATGAACATGCAAAGAAACGAAAGCTTCAAAATGTGAAAAAAATAAATTAGTGCATATGTATTTCTGATAACTAGCTCTCAATTAAAATATAAAAATGTTGTGCACATGTTGCTTGTGATCAGAATTACCCCACAAGAGCTTTTACGTGTTTGATCTAATCTTCAATTTGTCATTGTGTTTTAAAACCATTACCTTTAACTACCTGTGTTGTAAAATAAAACTGAAGCACTTGTAATAATAAAGCTTGGTCTTATATGTTATTGTTGTTATTTGCATTCGTCCAATGGTTTGAAACGTTGCAGTCTGAAGACCAGATTTTATGTTTAATTATGGACAAGATTCATATTCAAGTTGCTCTTGATATCAAGATTATCAAAATTATTGTTTCTTAAAAATCGAGTACGTTTCCATGTAAACTTTGATGGGATTAACTTAATTCTTGCAAGTCATTTAAAATTAGTAAATAAAAGTATTAATAACATCGAAATAAAATAACCATTTATATATTCCGCTTTCCATTAAACAAGTCAAAAGGTGGTATTTGGCAATAGGTGAAACAGAACTTTGAAATCAATCGAGAGCGCAGCGGCATTGGACACATGCGAGTCGTGAAAGTAACTTTAAGATGGCCCATTCCCAACCTATGTCCCAAGTTTCTTCTTTAAGTGACGTAATGACATTTGTCAAAGTCCGAAATGCAATATTGGTGACAGTTCCGTCCCCTAACATTTGAAGATGTGTTACCAAAACTTTTTCTTCATACTCGACCTGTGCAGATTTATCTTGTTCATAATGACTGTCCGATGATCAGTATCTATTATCATCATCAGGTGCCCTGTCGGTTGGCGTTGGAGATCATGGACCTTCTTCCACTTCTATCACGTGTGTAGGTTACCAACACTGCTGTTGATTGTCGCCCCTGCCATTCATCTGTCCAACATCTTCTCTCTCTCTGCCTTCTTCTGTCTCTATTCTCAGCTATCGTTCTCGCTGTCACAACGTGCTCCAGTCACCTCTTCTTACTAAACGCCCGAAAAAGAATAAATGTTTAGTTCTTATCTTTGCAACAAGTTGTTTTTGTGTTTGTGCATCTTCGAGTACTGTATCATTAGTCTCCTTTGCAGTCCACTCGATCCGTAGCATTCATCTGTAAAACCCCATTTCCTTTACTCCCAAGCATCTATGCGATTGCTTGCTGATTGTCTATGATTCACTGTCATATGTCAGTGCTGGTTCCTTGTAACATCCAAAGTCTCTCTTTCTCAGTTCCAGCGACAAGGTTTTGCTGCACAATATTCATTTCATGGTATGGAAGACCGATTTTGCTTTGCCAATTCTGCATTTTATTTCGAAATTGCATGTTCCATATGATGTTATGTATGTGTCCATGTATTTAAACGTGTTAACTTGTCTGAATTCGGTTTCTTCGCCTCTACCATCACTTCCGATTTCTTTTTATTTAAGCTGAGTCTCCTGTTTTCATTTTGCTGAACTACCGTGTTTACCATTTCCTGCAAGTCGCTTTCATTCTGGGCTATCAAGACGATATCCTCAGCAAATCGTAGATTGTTAATTTTCTGTTGGCCAATTGATATTCCTGGGATTGTATATATGTCTCTAAAGACAAACACACTGTACAAAGAAAATAGGTCAGAGTGTCAATAGACGAAGTTTGTGTAACTGGAGTTTTAACGGCTGATGTTAAAAAGATGACGGAGAACAAGAGTCAGTGAATAGCAACCGCAACACTAAGAATCAGATGTTACTGTGGAATCAAGATGACTGCTAGCGCTAGGGCCAGAAAACCAGAGCTGCCAAGACCCTTCTATACCTCTTTGCAGTGATCCTGGATAACATGCTACAACAGGGCAGTCTGGTTAAGGACAAGGGATCGAAGAAGGAAGACAACCTGGTTCTAAAAATGCCTGCTGAAGTCGGATGTGTCAAACCGAAAGGTGCAAATATCGCAATTAAGCTGTAAACTATGATATGACACAACGCATTCCGTTCTCTGGACAACATCCTGCTACTTGCAAAGCCCTTTTCAGGGCTTGGTAGTGGTAGATTGAGAACGCACAAAGAAGGGGAAGAAGAAGAAGAAGGTGGTACTGTTACACGTTCCTGAGTTCATTAGTCAACTCTATAACATTTCTGTATATGATATACAACGCCTTAATAATCTATGTTCATAAACGGGTATTTGTTGTTGTTTATATGAAACATTTATTCTTCTTAACTAGTTGTTTTAGTTTGGTGTTATCCGGTGATAATTGTCAATATTTTGTTACACAGATGTTATTGTCTAATTATTGAAGTACTCATATTGTTGTTATTAATACGTCACATATGCCTTTCAATTTATATTAGAACAATTTTAAATAGATTTAAACAGAGGTTGAAAAACTATCTCTTTCTTAAGTTAAAATATTGTAACAGCTTAATGTGCAAGATAAATTACATATCCTTCGTAGAAACATAAGCTCCATTCATCTGTTCAGTTAGCATGCTGTGAAACTAGAGATCTCCGAAGAAGAACAAAATGTAAAATACATAATTTCTTTATCATTTTACTCAGACATGAAGATGACAGGTAATTGTAGCTCTATGTAAAGTGCATTTCTAACGTACAATGACGCCCATTGACGTGAATACTCCTTGAGATGACTTTAAGTCTCTTAAGGGATTTTATGTAAGTCCTGATGTTAATTTGGAGTTACAGAACGCGTATTGAAATACGTCTCTGTACTTGCTGCTCATACAATAATAGACGAAGATGTTTCCAGAAGAATTGATGGA
Source organism: Ariolimax columbianus (assembly GCA_036924085.1). NCBI lineage: Eukaryota > Metazoa > Mollusca > Gastropoda > Stylommatophora > Arionidae > Ariolimax > Ariolimax columbianus. Next base: position 32,850,744 of record JAVGWX010000007.1, on the reverse strand, counting down.
TTCCAAAATGAGAACTAATATCGCAATTAATATCATAGTATTTCTGTTTTCTCCCTGAATAGAAAAGCTTGGCTCCACAGAAATAGTTAAAAATATGATACTTGCAGAGACGAAACAAATAATAAAAAGTATGGAGATTGTCGTCACCATTTTGCTGACTGATCGATTACGTGCAGAAACATTGTCAGACTGTGACCTGGCTGTAGAATGAAATCTTCTCTACTATCTCTCGGTCTTCAGTGAAAATAAGACCAATCATTATTTTGTTTCTGTGGGGGAAATATTTCCATCCAAGCCTATTGACAGCATACAAAGGGCCTGTGCTTGATATGAAAATGACGTAGACACAAGCAACGAGTATCCATGTTCTTTGTGGCGTGATGATCGTCTTGACCTAAAGATAGATAACAAGATCAACTTTCAGGAAATGATGTTGATTAATACCTATACAGATTGTCGTGGTGTTCATAAATTTTAATTAAATCGATCAATAAAGAATGAATATTCAAACAAGTGATAACAAATATATGCTAATTAATACTTTCCTAGTATAGTTATATCTAGTGATTTATCAATTTATCATATTGTGGTACTAGTGAATAATATGTATATAAATAGTAGAGTTTATATCTAGTGCATCCGAAGATCCCATAAACGCACTAACAACACCAAAACCCATCACTACTGTACAAAAACCTACCTGGAGGCAGGATATATTTCCAGAGGTGGTAGAAAATATACCAGGTATTGGAAACAAAAACTGCCAGACTGAAAAAGAAAGGAGAGATACTAACCTAAGCTTTATATCGAAAAGCTACCTAAGCATGGACTGGACCCATGCATACACCGACGGTTCTGTAACAAATACAACACAGAACGGAGGGGCAGGAGCATTCCTGAACCTACCAAATGGCAGACAAATAACACTGTCATTCGCTACTGGTAAGTACACAAGCAATTTCAGAGCGGAGGCAGAGGCACTGAGGGCGGCAGTGGAAGAAATGGTGACACACAAAGAAAATGAAAGCCATATAGTCCTGCTTACAGATGCTCTCGCCGTAGTCACAGCGCTAAAAAGCCAGAAAAACACTGAGCTTAATGACTTAAGAGCAGCACTCTGCAAACTGTGCCAGCAGTCCGCACCAAAACGGGTAGTGGTGCAGTGGGTCCCATCACACTGCAACATCCAAGGCAACGAGGAGGCAGACAGACTGGCAAAAGAAGGTGCAAGACTACCACAAACAGATACCAGTATGACGTACGAAGAGTCAAAACGGCTTATCAAAGCCAGATACATTACCAAATGGGAAACCGAACATACTGGTTACACCAAAAACGATGCCTATTACCAGTTGAACAGAAGAGAGCAGGTCGTTGTCTTCAGACTTCGCACTGGCCACAATAGACTGAGGTACCACCTATTCAACAAATTAAATATAGGTGGCACTGACGAATGCACCTGAAGTACAGGGAAAATGACCGCTGAACATCTGCTGCAAAATTGTCCGACATACGAGGACGAGAGAAAGCACATGTGGCCATCACCAGTGCCAACACTAGACACGCTCTATGGCAGTGTCGACAGCCTCATGATGACATCTGCTTTCTTCGAACAAATTCAAGTTGACGCCTGACAGCGTACGAAGAAGAAGAAGAAGAAGAAGAAGAAGAAGAAGAAGAAGAAGAAGAAGAAGATATTGTGGTACTAGTGTATAATATGTATATAAATAGTATAGTTTATATCTAGTGCATCATTTGTTTGTAGCTAAATGATATCTAATGTTTAATTTACGAGGCGTGTTCAATGAAACCGGACCTAACTGCACCCAGTGAACATACGTACGATGCGCATGATGACGTCACGTGCGATGTAAATAGCCCATACCAACCGTCAAGTTTGCAAAATTTAATTATCATTTGACTCATACTTCCTCAGCAGATTGTTGAAATTATGGCGGGTGTGATACGGAACCCGTCCAGAGTTGATCAGCAAGCGGTGATTCGGTTTCTAATAGCTGAAGGATGTAGACCAGTTGACATTCATCGGATAATGCAGGCAGTGTATGGTGACACAAGTGTGGCGACCGTAAGCTCCGGCGTCGGTTCACCCGAATTGATGCAACAATTTTGGCGATGGCATCTTCTGACGCAACAATATGTGCCTGACCTGGTCTCAGAAGATCTTTCGTTAACGTCTTTCTTTAACCATCTTTGCCCAGTTCTTCACTGCTGTCATCGACAAACTTTAATCACTATACACTGCCTGCATTATCCGATGAATGTAAACTGGTCGACATCGTTCAGCTGTTAGAAATCGAATCACCTCTCGCTGATCAATTCTGAACGGATTCCGTATCAACACTGCATTGTTTTCAACGGTCTGCCGAGGAAGCTATGAGTCGGAACATAATGACATTTTGCAAACTTGACATTTGGTATGTGCTGTTTACATCAGAAGTGATGTCATCGTAGGTATGTTAACTTGGTGCTGATAGGCCCGGTTTCATTTGAACACGCCTCGTATTTACAGTACAGTTACATTTATTGTGAGTTAACCTACCTATATGATGATACAAGGACGAGTTGTTGAATTTCAGCTGAGTAAATCTCAATTTGAATTTCATTAGTTCATGGGATATTCATTCATCATCATCATCATTGACGTCTCAGCATCTAAAGACTGTGCGTGGCGTCTTGTGAGTTGGTCCAGCTCGTTGCCCTGCATTGCGGAAGTCTGCCTTGACTGTAAAGAACGATTTGTTAGTGACAGTCCATGCCGAAGTGTCCTCCGATCTGTTCAATCTCACCATTTTCTCTGCAGCTAGATTGCCTCTACCATCGTCGGCAGCCACTATGCCCCTTCATCTGATTGTTTCCAAAGGGGTCGATAATGAGCAATGGTTTCCATCGTAGGTTGGGATGTCGAACGATTTTATTTCCATCTTACATACATCCTTGGATTACGGTGTAAGTAATTAAGTAAGTAGTCCCATTTCACTCATGTCTAACTATAGGTTGATGCGTGCTTGGAGCTTTTAAGTTTTCCTTTTCCATTCGGCGTTGCATTTTCACTTCTTTGTATTGCATGAGCTTATTTTCGCCCAGCCTGAAGTGGCTCTTCAGGCGGCATCTCCATTTGGATCAGTCTGCAGCTATGTCATCCGAAGATGTCAGAACAATATCCAGAGCTTTCGTGTTCCGCTTACATGCGTTTGAACTACAGCTGTTGTCAGTCTGTTTATCTGTTGGTCTGTCTGTCTATCTATATATCTTCAGTTCACTTGAGTGGTTAGACGGCGTGGTAAGATGTGGCCTTCTTCGTTTCATATTTTTTGGCAGGTGATAATCCGCTGGCAAATTGCTAGGTCAATCCCAGTATCTTTTACCAACCTTTGGAACTGGTGGTGGTTAAAGCGAAAATTAGAGACAGGTAGACCAGCATCCTGCCAGGCGCCATTTAGGCCGCTCTGCTAAGCACATAACCAAGACCGGGCAGTCCCATTCAGCGACATATTCTGTGTGGGGGTGAAAATGGATAGAATAATTTAAGTAGTTTTTAACTTGAATTTTACCCGGGCATAGGCCGTTAACACTACGCTTTTTGATTTCCAACTGCCAAGGGATTTATAACGTGAGCGGAACTGCAAATGGGCGTCTGATCTCACTACTCAGACATCAGGAACAATCTCGCTCTTCTTCGTGATTTGAACCAGAGACCTCCAGCACCTCAGACGAACACTTTACCTCGAGACCACTGGGTCCCTCCGACGACTCTATGCACTATAATAAATGCCCAAAATAAAGGACGCTTGCTACCCTCATGAGGGGACGATGCAACAAACAATGCACGAACGAGTACTGGCAGAATATGTGTAAAGAAATTCAGCTTAACGTCAAAGCTGGAAATATATATGGCCTTTTCAGAGACATAATGATGAATCTAGGCCCTACAGTGAGAGGTACTGCTCCGGGGAATCTCTGACAGGTGTCAGAATCATGCGCCGTGGTTTTCTAGAGTCTTCTACCTACAGCAATATCAAAGCCGCATGTTGCTGCTGTCAAATGACATCTTTATAAAACTACCAACTACATTATTCAGCTCGAGTCCGTCGTCCTCGGTTCTTTACCGAGGCCAATTGATCTGATATAGTAAACGTATTAAACTCCTTGACAAGACCCGATCAGGTGACAGTGTTCAGGTTGCGAATATGCCACTGCCAGTGTGATAGACGGTTTGATCAGTCATCTGCGAACCTACTCTAGGATTGATATATGACAATGTGGTCTTCTTCCGAAATGATGGACAAACTACACATATCAATGCAGACAGAAAAATGATCTGCCTCAGAATTTAAGAATTGGGCACACAGACATCTGTCTATTTATGCAGATCAAACAAACGATGAGACATGTTCTTTAGCTCTGCCGGTTCCACTAGAGGACCAGAGTGACAAAGATTCTCTCTTCATCTCACTTGCTAGATAAATTGAGTGATAGCGATATAAGCTTGAGATGGACACTAAATGTATAAGGGAAATAAATGCAATTATTTATGAGCGAACGATGGTGAATAAAAAGAAGCAGGAGGAGAAGAAGCAGAAGAAGAGGACGAAGTAGAAGGTTAACTAATATATTGGCTCATAATACGTTAAGCGATGTCATTGTTAAGACGAAAGAGCTGTCGAAATGTCATTCTATATTTACTGCTCATGTGATAATAAAATAAAATATTCACAGAAGAATTGATCGATTCCATAGCAATGCCAAGGCCACCAAGTATAATTAATATGTTTCTATCCTTTCCCTCAAACGACAACTCTGGTAAGAAAGACATAGCCAAAAAGGTGACGCAGACGGGAACGAAGCAAGCGATAAACAAGCTTGCAATCATTGTAACCATTTTAGCCACTTTCTGGTTGCGGTTTGTGGAACTGTCCGATTGTACAACTGCCGAATCCTTCCGCCATCTTGTGGCGTGACGTAATTTGATGACTAATGTGACGGTGCAGATGAGAGTGACGACAAATGAGCTGAAGGGAAGGAAAGCATTGTTGATAATGTACGAAATCCTTTCAACAGCGTCCCGATCTTTAGTGTACACCAAACCAATGAGTGTTTTGTTTCTGGCGGGATAGAACTTCCAGTCAAGTCTGTTGACCACGTAAATAGGCGTTCCGCTGCCTAGAAGAATAATGAAGACACAGATGACGATAATGGAGACACGTTTGGGCGTAACGATTCGGTTCACCTGTAGAAGATATTTGAATCTTATTTATGACAATCATAATATATGCATACATCACCTTTACAAAAATGGCAGGAATTTGCCATCAATTGATAGCAGCTGTTGACACCATTATATCTTCTTCTTCCCCGTTTGTCTTCAGATCCCGACTTCAATGACTCTAACGATGGCAACAGTCGAACCTGAGGCTTTGAACAGATCATTGCAGACTAAATGCACACATGCACACAATGAAAGCAGCACAGACTGCAAAATGCACATATCAGAGAGGACCCCAGACTCCAGAACACATCCTACAAACATGTCCACTGCACCAACTCCCGCGAGAAGACCTGGCCCGTATTAGAGAAACATATAAGACAAACTGTGGGGAACCATTGAGGACCAGCGACTGACATGTCACTTCATGGATGCAGCCCATCTGGTGGCATAAAACGAGCATACGAAACCGAACACTAAGAAGAAGTAAAAGAACCTGAGGCTTCGTGCACTTCCGCACAGCTTCTCGTGAATGGGCTCTGTCTGTTGCCAAATGCTGTTTCTTTTATCGATATGATGCGCTAGACTACAAAACGTGTTCTGGTGTCATTAGTGGCTGTGCCGTAGATACAAAGGTTCGTAGTATCAATCTTGAACTTGTTGTTTAGATGACATCTCGGTATGTTGTGTCCTGTTCGTAGCCGGAGAATGATCATCTGGTCTCGCATGGAGAGTTGGTGTTAGGCATTGTTTTCTATGTTGACTGGGTCGTTTTTTTTCCATTGTGCTCTGTACTTAGCCCTGATGGCTGCTTTTATCTCATCGAATGTAGTTGCTGTAGACCTCTCCTGCAGTGTTCCTCCCTCTCTGTGGAATCCGTCCGCCGCCTCTTTGTCTGGGATGTTGCAATGGATCGGTATTTACCGGACTGCCTTTTTTGAAGCACTGGGACAGACACTCTAGTGAATCTGTCAAATCGTCGAGTTGATTATTATGCTGGTCCTTTAGAGCCGTTAACACTGAATTGGCGTCTGTGAGAGTGATCACTTGCTTGTCTGCCTGTTCCTTGTGGTTTAACAGAAACCATTACATAAATATAAATCCAATGAATTTAGCTATATGATTGGCAAGTTATAGTTCAGCCAATTACTGATGACAAAATAGGTTGCCTTTAATCGTCTGGGAGGATTACATTAAATAATAGCTGCCCATCGCGATCGAAGACAGAAACAGCATCAGACTTGCGCTTCGTTGCATCCGGGCACTCTTGTGAGGATCCGGCTGTTAAGTTGTCATGTGTTTTGCTCTTTCGGGCGATATTAATTAGCTTTTATCTATCTGGAAGGGCACACAGGCTAAATTGTCTGATTGCATACAATAATAAGAGAGATACGAACACGAATATTAACTGAGATACGAACGTGGATATGAACACGAATATTAACGGATATACGAACACGAATATTAACGGATATACGAACACGAATATTAACGGAGATACGAACGTGGATATGAACTTTGATACGAACACGAATATTAACGGATATACGAACACGAATATTAACGGAGATACGAACGTGGATATGAACTTTGATACGAACACGAATATTAACGGATATACAAACACGAATATTAACGGAGATACGAACACGAATATTAACGGAGATACGAATGTGGATATGAACTTTGATACGAACACGAATATTAACGGAGATACGAACGTGGATATGAACTTTGATACGAACACGAATATTAACGGAGATACGAACGTGGATATGAACTTTGATACGAACACGAATATTAACGGAGATACGAACGTGGATATGAACTTTGATACGAACACGAATATTAACGGATATACGAACACGAATATTAACGGAGATACGAACGTGGAAATGAACTTTGATACGAACACGAACATTAACGGATATACGAACACGAATATTAACGGAGATACGAACGTGGATATGAACTTTGATACGAACACGAATATTGACGGATATACGAACACGAATATTAACGGAGATACGAACGTGGATATGAACTTTGATACGAACACGAATATTAACGGATATACGAACACGAATATTAACGGAGATACGAACGTGGATATGAACTTTGATACGAACACGAATATTAACGGATATACGAACACGAATATTAACGGAGATACGAACGTGGATATGAACTTTGATACGAACACGAATATTAACGGATATACGAACACGAATATTAACGGAGATACGAACGTGGATATGAACTTTGATACGAACACGAATATTAACGGAGATACGAACAGGAATATTAACGGATATACGAACACGAATATTAACGGAGATACGAACACGAATATTAACGGAGATACGAACAGGAATATTAACGGAGATACGAACACGAATATTAACGGAGATACGAACGTGGATATGAACTTTGATATGAACAGGGAAATTGACGGAGATACGAACAGGGATATGAACCGAAATATGTGAATGTCTGCGAATGATACACTAGATCTTCTTCTTCTTCGTACGCTGTCAGACTTCAACTTGTATTTGTTTAAAGAAAGCAGCTGTCATCTTGATGCTGTCGACACTGCCATAGAGCTTGTCTAGTGTTGCCACTGGTGATGGCCACATATGCTTTCTCTAGTCCTCCTACGTCGGGCAATTTTGCAGCAGATGTTCAGCTGTCATTTTCCCTGTACCACACGAGCATTCGTCAGTGCCACCCATCTTCAATTTATTGAATAAATGGTACCTCAGTCTGTTGTGGCCTGTGCGGAATCTGAAGATCACGACCTGCTCTCTTCTTTTCAGCTGGAAGTAAGCATCATTTTTAGTGTAGCCATTATGTTCTGTTTCCTATTTGGCCATGTATCTGGCCCAAATAAGCCTTTTGGACTCTTCGTAGGTCACACTAGAATCTGGTTGTGGTAGTCTAGCACCTTCTTTTGCCACTAGATCGATCACGAATGTTGCAAACATGCTGGTTATATTATGGCGAAACATTGATTTTTACGTTTGTCCAGTGCTTGTCTTGAGCATCTGGCCATTGACTCGACTGGAAAAAAGGCCGTCTGTGTAGAAACGCCCTTGCCTCTTACAGAGCGCGTCTTCCTTATTGCGACTTGTACTTTCGATGTGTCCCTGAGTACACGTCAACTATTGTCTATGGCGTTTCATGGCAATTTCTAAAGTGAGTACAATTTCTATGTTTGCTGTTTTTGTTTGCCCTTAATAAACACCATTGCTGTGTCTAGCACTGGAAAGGGGTGTCTGAAATCCGAGAAGTGATTAGGGATCTAGTTTTTCACTGATGCTGCTGTCTGTCAGACTTGCCTCTGTCCACTTATTTATTTTATCTTTAAACTAATTGCGTTTGCCTTCCACCTTTCATTCATTGATCGTTTTCTGCAATGTGTTACGCCTTTTGATGTGACCAAAATATCTGAACTCTGCGACTCTAACTTTGTCTATCATTTCACTTTGCCCACCTAACTTCTCGGGGACTTCCTTGTGTATTTGTTGTTTTTCCCACGAGATGAGCCACTTCATCGAAATTTCTACATTTCGAAAACATCAATTATTGTCTTAACTTAACGTCTATATACTAGTTTAGAATATTCTGCAGAGTCTGAATACAACCAGTTTCTTTTACATTCACCTCATCTAAAAATACCTATGTGCATCCAATCTATTCTTGAATGCATTAATTGACAATGTCTCTACTATTTCCTGTGGCAATGCATTCCAAGCATTCATCACTCTCTCACTAAAACATTTTATGGTATCTAATCTGGACATTTCTTTAATTCATTAGTGGCTGGGCCCTCTCAATCTTTTTTGGTGGTTTGTATTTTGAAAACAAACGTGTTAAAGTCTAATTTATTTTTTCCGTCTGTTCTCCAACTGCGTGTTACGGAAAATTGTCTAGGTGTCCATGTCAACCAGTAAAGATGAATATACATAATAGCCGACCCTACTTCCACTTTAATATGTTATTTGTTTGGATGACAATATATGACTCTTCTTTCTTTCTTTTAACTTTTTTCTCCTGCTCAGGTTATGAAGCGATTTCTTAACATGATCTTGTATGTGCTTTGTACATGGAGATATTTTACTGCTTCTGTTATTTCTGCTGTCCATCTTTTGCGTGTTTGGCCCTTGGCTTTGTATCAATTGTATGGGTACAGCACTGCTATCTGAGGGATACTATCTGGTGTTTGACTTGTCCCATGACCGAACAATTTGGTTTGCTGTCTCTTGATGAGGTCTAGCTCTGGTGTTGTACCTACTTGTATCCTAACATATTCGTTTCTGATTCTATCCAAGCTTGTTACTACAACCATTCTGATCAAGCATTTTTACCTCCTCTGTTGATATGATGTTTTTATATCTCTATTTATTAGTGTCCAATTCTGGCATTGATAGCACAATGTGTGGTAGGACTATCGTGTTGTTTAGCGTTCTTTTTGTATCCATTGTCACATTTTAAAATTGTAATATCGGGGTATACATGTATATATATATATATATATATATATATATCAAACACGAGCACGCAGCCCATCCAAGTCCGATCATTATAAAAGGTTGTGCAAATAATCGTGTAAAACAATATGGGACAACAACGCAAATTTGGAAAACGATTCTTTTATAATAAAACAAAAACCAACCTTTAAAGGTGCCACTATGCACAGACATCTCTCCATTGTTATCAGGGCTGTAATCCACCCAGTTACACGTGTGAAAGATGCATGTAACATTCCTCCAGAAAGGTACTGAAATTCTATGGTGTCAAAAGGCAGATCCGCTAGGATGAACGCTGGTGTGAACGAGATATTGAGCCAGACGAGCGTTGTAAGACAACCCAAGTCAGAAACAGCCAGACCTTTCAGAAAACATATTAAAAATACAAAATTGTTGGTGTTGATTGTGTCAGCCTTCGTAACTATAAAAACATACTTCGGCATATACTCCAATACTGAGAACCTGAAATAGACTTTGGTCTGAAGTCATCCGATGCAGAAATAAACCTTATGAGATAGTGGCATATGGGTTATAACAGATCATACAGATAAGATGAGTGTGCAAGTTCACGTATCAGTGAAAAACCAAATGCAATGTTAGGTCTGATACAAATAAATATTAAACATGAGTAAGGAAGATAGTAGTCTGTCATTTTATCTCCTGTGTAAATCCATTAGTCTAAATTGTTTATGGTCTCTACTGTGGTCACCTTAGAATCGTCCTCTCTGCCTGTGTCAACCTTGACATCCCTCCTCTGAATTTTGTTTAAACTTGATATCTGCATTGTTCATCTGAAGTCATTCCTGTTTGTTTACTTGCAAGTACGTTTTGGCTTGAGATAAGGCCTAACTAGACTTTACTAAAGTACATCGAAGCATGAATGATATCTTTGCGATATGAGAATCTGTCGCATTCCTTCATTCTGCATGTCTTCATAGCTTTCATATTGTGAGATTGACAATAAGGTTATATCCAGTACAAAGACAATAGTTGACAAAACCAACTGAATTCTTAAGATGTAAATCACGCGCTGCTTCAAATGTGCAGCTATCATCGTCTTGGGGGATGCCAGACATCGCTTTCATCTTAGAAGGATTTGATCACCGTCCTTACAAGACAGGCTGCAACAGAAGGTCACGCCAAGATATATCAAGTTGTCACACCACTCAGGGATACATCCATCAAAGGTTATGTTTTGCAGAGGGACCTTTACTACTGAGTTGTTAAAGAAGCACGTCAACATACATAACATGTATGGATTGATCTGAGAGTTTGACGTCTCGCACCACAGCAAGATTGTCTGTATAAAGTCTCGTGTGTGTCCTTGCTTATTTCGTGCATATCTGAACTAGTACTGTATGTGAGGATGGCTTCTAAAAGTGTCAATATTCGTTATGGGCTGGTAGGGTGAATGGTTGGCACTTTTATTGTACAGACGTTGAGCACTACAGGTGAGAGGGTGGAACTTTGGGGTAACCCCGCCTAGCCTCGGCTGTCTATGATCCCAACAATTATCCAAAGCGGAGTACAGTTATTTTTCAATGAAGTCAGCTGCTATCAAGCTCACCAGCCATTTAATGATTTCGCATTCTTTCAAAACGTGCATCACATGGATAAGATAAATGGTCACATGTATATTGTATAGTTATCAGTTACAATTGGTGCACACGTTTGACCTTGCATCGACATGATGAATTACTGCAAATGACCCTAGGCAATAAGTTCCCTTAGACGGCCGTGGCCCGTTGAGTCAATCGATCACATTCATGGCTCACTGCTGCAGGCACAGTTTCATGCCACATCAAGAGCGGAGGGGGAGGCTACTATCTCCCTAACCCATACCGTGCTGGGAGGGCCACATCTACGCCCTCAGCTATCGGGAGATGTGCATAGACGCTGAGGAACGATTTTTGAAGTACATTGTGGGCCGTGGTTTCCTGGTTTAACTGTATATCATCACCGAACATGGAGAAGGCGGCAGTTCCAGTGTTTTGAAGATTGGGTAGAAGCTGGTTTTGGCAAAAGTCTCTACGCTGCAGAAGTAATGTCATTGGATGTCAAGGATTACCGATGTATCCGCATGTCTCTAGTATTGATATATCAAGTTTCAGTAATATCCAAGTTTCAAAGGAGGACTGCAAGCACACATGATTGATAAATGCGGAGATTTTGTCCTAAGAGAGATTCTGTCTTTACTTTATGCACGTCTGTGGTCGTGGTTATCAGATGTGACTAGTCCGATCAGATGTAGGTTTTCTTTAAAAGAGGTCAACATTTGTAGCATACCACTTTACATGGATACAAACAATAGATGGGATAATAATGATGTAGTGAATGGTACACCGAAGCAACAACGACAAAACAAAGATATCAATGAATTTCAAGTTTACCCATTAGACTAATGTTGACTGGATCTTTAAATCCTTGCTTGGTAAAACAAATAATGTTAACAATGTTGGTTCCAATCCCGAACAGATCAATTGCTTGACAAACCACGGTGTAAGTAAGCCACTGGAATATCACAATTATGTTATCACCCACAGCTGCCTTGTCACTGCCTTGTAACGCTGGTGACAGACCTTGTATTGAATTTGTCTCTTGCGTGGTCTCTGCTGTATTAAACATCGTTGACTTCTGGCTCCGTATGTGTCTTCTGTTTATGAGAATGACCAAAGTAGTGATTAAACGTAACTACATCACATGGATCTGAATTCGCAGATGAAACGTTTTCAGCAAAACGTTTTCAGCATTTATAAATAATCGATAAGGGAAAGGTGACAGATCGATTCATGAATGGTCTCTCATTTAGGAAGACACACGTTCGATCTCTGGTAAGTAGCTGTGTTCTTTTATATTAGGGGTGATTGAAAGAGGATAGGGGTAGGGGCAGGGGGGATAACATAGCCTGCACACTACACAGTGGATTCTGGGACTTTGAGTGTATATTTTATGAACTATAATCTGTCGGTGTTCATTAACAATGGTAAAAAAGCAGAATCGATAATTATTTTAAAAGAAAAACTATTAATATCGATGTGCAACTAAACATAATCGGCTCCTAATTTGAAGCCAGCAGTCAAGATTACATACAATATTGAACTCTGTGTTCCTCGTATGACACGGACATTCATACATTTTACACACATATGTAAATATATTAATAACATGCCTAGCATATCTCTTTTTATCTCTCATCAAATCTACATCATACCGTTCGTTCTGGAAGCACACACTTGTGTTCTGTTTTCTATTACTCTCCAAAAATGAGATTCTAGATTCTAAAGTTTTTCTTCTGCAGCTGCACTTTAATTGTTATGCTGGCGTTTGTCTTTCTCTATGTTAATTGTAGTCTTCACCAGAGGTCCTGGTCAGAATAGGACAGACAACAGCAGCGCTTGCACGACGTAAACATATTGAGATATGAATAGCAAACGTCCAAAGAAGAATACAGGTCATTGATACGTTTTAGAAGACCTCTAGATGTCCGCCGTGAAGACCATATCACGAATGATAAAGTACGGAGAGGAAACATTGAATGAAAAAAATGAGGGGAGGAAGACTAACTTCTGTCAGGCAAAATATACTGATCAGACATGTTAGTCAGGGTCAGACAAAATATACTGATCATACATGTTAGTCAGGGTCAGACAAAATATACTGATCAGACATGTTAGTCAGGGTCAGACAAAATTTACTGATCAGACATGTTAGTCAGGGTCGGGCAAAGTATACTGATCAGACATGTTAGTCAGGGTCAGACAAAATATACTGATCAGACATGTTAGTCAGTGTCAGACAAAATATACTGATCAGACATGTTAGTCAGGGTCGGGCAAAATATATTGATCAGACATGTGAGTCAAGGTCAGACAGAATATACTGATCAGACATGTTAGTCAGGTCAGGCACTGCGATCCCACATCCTCGAGATATGAGGAAAGCTACTGCATCCCGCCAACGAACTTCAGGGCGCACAAAATAGTAACTAACTCATTGTGGGCATTCGCAAACAACAAAGAAAAAACGAATTGTGACTTGCCATGGACCTGTGTCGAGTTCAAATACCTTGCTTTTGTTGTTTGTTGTTGCTTAGATGTTAGCCTCACTAGTTTCTACTTGCGGAGGCGCGCACATTCCACCCCATAACGTAGTCCATTGGATGTTATCAGGACGCATAAACCAGTGCTTGGATGCATGTGTGGATCCGTATGTACCTAAACTAGTGTTTCAGTGATGCAAAAGTGTTTTATGTCATTTGTTGATCCTCAACGGCGCACAGTACAACGTAAGCGAAGGCTAGGACGTCCGAGACTACGATGCGAAGACAATATTTCTAAATGGACTAAACTCCGACCCGAGGAGAAACAAAAAAGCAACCCCAGAAAGAGAGGGATGGCGCAGGATTTTGTGGAGGTGTCAGCAGGGGTGCCCCAATGATCTCAAAAGGTCCCGTCCTGAACTGAACTGATTCCTGACACAATCTCCTCATCATTCCTTACCTACCAATACCGATATCAGAAAAATACCGCCATGACATCACTTATTCCTTTTTATTCTGGCTTCGCTTAATCTTACTAACTGATATTCGCTTAATGGTATTTGCTATATTAATTAGACTGATATTGTCTGTCCAGTCCTTGATCGGTAGATGGATCTTGTTTTAGATCAATATCTTTGTTACTGTTATCACGTACATCTGCAATTTGACTGTGATGGTATTTCAGCTACTAAACCACACATCAACTGATTTAATTGCTTTAAATGTAGACCTTAGAATGTTGAAATTACGATACAAGATATGATGTTATATCCTCCCCTAGAACTGAATTGAAAAAACATATAAGTGTATGGTAACATAATATGACACGGAGATTATTAGTTCGGCATAACACAGCCTAACATTACACACTAGTCATTCAGTTATATTCCTGTACAAAGTCAGAGCGCATTGTAATTGGCATGTCTGCAGTCATTACACATTTTTAGTTATTTTCTTGTGACGTGTCGTGTGTTGACCGTAACTACTAGTTACAGCCATATATTAGTGACAAGTTAGAAACGTCATTATGAAGGAATTCAGTTCTTGTCAAAACAATTCTTTGTTGTACTCTGTATTAAACCGGACATTGTTTTATTATACTGTGAGATGGTGTGCCTTATACAACGCCTGAGGAATTTCCATTTGTGGTTACTGGACACGGCTGGTTTGAACTCCTAATGCAACTTTGGGAACTCAACAGCCATCACAGTAAATTAAAAACTACCAAATGCAGCAACATATCTAACACGGATCTTGGGGAGTAAATACTAGAACCACTGTAACCAGGCAAGCATGTTTTAAAGTGCGACTGAAAACGTTATAGCCCTGATTAGTTCCCTAGTTATGTAATATCAAATTACTACAGCTGCCCAAGTCTGTCTACTGATTGAAATGCATCCTAGAGGTCAACGCATGCAGCCCAAAAGAGACGTCTCAATGCTCGGTTCAGCTCTGATACGAGGCGAAGCGTAGAATATCAGCCTGGAGTGAAACCTAAACGAAACGGCGGACCCTTTGAGATCAAAATTAGTTTAAGTCGAGCCAACAGCACATTTGCAGATACTATGCCCGAAACAAAGCGAGTTATTGGTCTGTAGTTAGTGCAGAGCTTGTGACTTTCCATGGCTTTGTAGAAGGCAATGGCTACTCCATCGCGCTTGTCTGCAGCGACATGGCCTGTCCTACAGACATGTAGACAGATAAGATGGAGAGAGGGGATGGGAGTGAGGTAGAGCTGATGGGGTACATGCATTTTTCAAAAGTTCTGATGGAATGTGGTCCGGGAAAACAGTGCGTCTGTCTTTAAGTTTCCACATGAGGGCCTTGACTTCTGGAAGAATTTAGGGGTCAATTCACGTCTAAGAGTCATGTCGTGGAGGCGGCAGTATCCAGATCAGGGCAGTCTGTTGTTGGCGGGTCATTGAGGATATTCGAATAGTGCTCTTTTTACCTTTTTACTGATTCCTCGTACGTTGAGCACGCGATCCGTCTAGCCTATTGAGGAACTGTTAAACACGTTCTGCTTACATAAAGGCCAGAAGAGCCTGCTGGGCTGGTAGACAGGTCGCTTACATCCAGGACAGAAGAGCCTGCTGGGCTGGTAGACAGGTCGCTTACATCCAGAACAAAAGAGCCTGCTGGGCTGGTAGACAGGTCACTTACATCCAGGACAGAAGAGCCTGCTGGGCTGGTAGACAGGTTGCTTACATCAAGGACAGAAGAGCCTGCTGGGCTGGTAGACAGGTTGCTTACATCAAGGACAGAAGAGCCTACTGGGCTGGTAGACAGGTCGCTTACATCCAGGACAGAAGAGCCTGCTGGGCTGGTAGACAGGTGGCTTACACTCAGGACAGAAGCGCCTGCTGGGCTAGTAGACAGGTCTGAGGTCGTGGGATCTAAGTCCAGTTTCGACTATGTTGGCGATGAAAATAAAGAAGTATTCCATGTCGACCCTGGCAGTCGAGCGGAAATGACGTTTGAACCGCAGTCGTTCGGTATGTTCGTTGTGGAGTCTAGCTGCGTTCTTTTGAAGCAGGATACTGAGCGGGCTGCCAAAGAGCTATGTTTGAAGATTTGTGGATCTCGGACCCACGATTGTCTTGGCTGCTCGCGTATGACTCTATTTATGCGGCTACGCTGTGTCTGGCTCGTCTGAGAGCGGGGTCAGTGTGGTGAAGCCGTTTCTTACTGTAATAGCGAATTGTTCAGCAATGACTGAGTCAGCCTTGAGATGCATGGCATTTAATTTAGAGAATAACGTTGGTTTTTGTTAAGCGTATGGGTAGATGGAGTAGGTGGCTATCAGCAGATGGTGTTCAGGGTTGGCCGGTGCTTCAGAGGTCAGATAGATACGATAGGAAGTCACCCGACTAAGTCCTCTCTGAAGTATGTACTCTAGTTCTTTCCTTGTCCTGTGGTCCTTGGAGATCCATGTGTACCGATGTTTTTCGAGGAGGCTGTACCAGGTACCGGTGATTATTCGACTGAACACGGCACAGAATGACAAGAAACTGAGACATGTCATTCACCTCGCTACAGTTAAACCCACATAGGACCGATTAAAGGCCGCAACGTTTCTGGGGACGTCACTGGAGTCCTCCTGAAGCCTAATTTCGACATGTTAAGGGACCATGGAGCGAAACGTTTGCTAGACAGTATTAAACGTATTCTTTCGTCTGTTGTCTGTAAAGATATAACGTACTGTTATTGATAAGTGACCATATCTGTGCCTTAACCTGGTCTGAAGCAGTCTGTAAAAGATCGCTAGCCAGGACACATCGATCTTTCTCAGTGGGAGCCTATGAACAGGGCAATACCGTTTCTATGCTGCTGACCACCGAAGTACAATAGGTATGAGTTGTTTACATCTTGCTGGCCTTGACCCTTTAGTTGGACCCTTTAGTTATGTTATTCCGACAATGGCGATGTTTAATCGGCCTAGAGTGCAGGCCGAAGCCGTTACGTAGCCGGTCCTGTTCAGTGTTAGAGCATGTCATTGTGCAGTTCTCATTGAATTTCTAATATCTGAGGAGGAAGCCCTGGATCCTTGTGGTTATGTGGTGAGTGTGTCGACCTAGTTACCGAATACAATGTCACGCCTGAAGGTCAAAACTGTCGTTCACAGCCTTTACAACTATCTATAGAAGAAAGAACTGACCTTGAAAGGTAGATCTGACCCAATGCAAATTTAAAGACACAAACAAACTACTTTGTTCCGCCTCAGAACAGGCACAGTAGACTAACATGTCACCTATACCTTATCAAAACATCCTACACAAACCTAAAGACCTAGTCTAGGAATTAGAAAGATGAAGAAAATGTGTTCTTTTATTTATTCTTCAATCGCCATCACTGACAAGAACGTTTGCTATGTTGTGTTGCAGCTTACAGAGCGGCTACGACATCTACCTGCACCTGTCGGTCCGATAAATCAGCACCGCTCATTTGTCCCTTCCCTCTTAATTTCCAAGATGCTGAGCAGTCCAAGACTTTGCTGATAGCATCAGAACCAGCGATCCAGAGCTGAAAAGACCGTTCTCCGCCTCCAAGTGGTTATCAACAGAGCAGACTGGCTAAGGAGAAGGTATCGAAAGGGAAGGGTAACCCAGTACCCAAAAATCCAGCCAGTTGTAAAGTTAATTTCAGGGCTTGGTAGCGGGAGTTTGAGAACGGGCGAAGAAGAAGAAGATTACTAATTCTCTCAGACAGACTGCAGGGATGCAGTCTGTTTCAAGAACAGCCCGGAATAGGTTTCGGACAGATCGCTCAGCACTAAACTGTCATTGATTAAAATCTGAACCGATCTTTCTAAATCGAATTCAGACTCCCACACTTCTTGTGATGCAGCATTATCCAGAAGACGCCTATGGCTTTTCGCATAAATGTCATGTTTTGTTCTGGTAGTACATGATTGGTATTAAGATGACGTAAAGCATGCCTGGCTGATATGGGGATGTTTGAGCACTGACGCCAGATGATATCCTTCCTGATGTTATCATGTATCTGGTCTCAGTTTACCTGTTGTACCTGTCGTTACTAGAGAAACTGTTCCTGTTTCCTGACCTCCTGAACCTGTTGGAAATTCACGTACTGGATACATAAGATCCTTGTCCATATAAATGTTAAAGAGTGATGGTCCCCAGTACCCATTATCGGTGGTTCTAAAGGCCTCTGTGACACCGTCTTCCGTATGCACCACACTCTCGTTTAGTCAATACAGAGTCCACATATTGTCAAGTAACTCAAGTATCTCATGCTCCTCAAACGAGACACATCTTAAACGAGGCTCACCACAAGCAAAGCACACCACAAACTATTCAAATTCGAGGGGAACCGAGACGATAGTCCAGTCAGTCTCAACATACTGTCCAGGATGTCGCGTCAGGGTCAGGCAGAAAACGCTGACAAAGACCACAATCTCTCTTCCATGTAGCGTTCCTTAGAAACAGGCTGTTTTCCAGCCAGCCTGGCTTACGAGATGTGGTTGGGAATGATCCCTGTAGTAGTGAGCGCCACGCAGATAAAGCCAAGCACAGCACAACCGCTTTGAAGGCCGGCGATCCACATTTATCAGCATGCTCGGTATGTGAGGAAAGCTATTACAACCCGCCACTTAATGTCCTTTTTCAGGGCGCACAAAAGAGTAATCTCACTAATTGTGGGCTTGAAACAACAACAATAACACCAACGCATATTCAAACGATGAATACCTCAAACGGGACACACATTAAACGGGGCACAGATCAAACGAAGCACACCTCAAACGGGGCACACCTAAAAGAACGTTTGACCAGTTCATGGCTATGTAGTATTCGTCCGTTATCTTTCACGTGTACCTGAGCTTTTCTGTTTGGGTTGGACATTTCATTTATGAATACATCTTCTCGTCTAAACACTAGTACGGGTACAATCTTCAACTAGTTTCTAACTGAGGATTTATTATGTTGTGATTTTCTCTACTTTTATATTACACTTTGTTATTGCTATTGTATCTGTCTCTTTTTTTGTGTGTACCTCATCGGGGAATCGCTATGGTCGAGAAGTAAAGCATTCGTTTCTCAAAGCGATGAACGGAAATGGTGGGCGATCGAATTCCGCAAATTTCAAGCGACACCTGGTCTTAAGGGAGGTTGTAACAGAGTGTCAGAATCCCGAGTTACCTGCAGTCGTCTTGACTTACGTCTTTCCACTGGTCGAAGATAACGCAGGACCAGAAGGTGAGGTTGATGACCAGCAAACTGTCTTTCTCACTATAATACAGAAGGAGGCGATGTGTAGTGGTTAGCGAGCTGGCTCACTACAGCCTTTTTGACTCCGGCCAAATCCGAAACGTGAAACGTCACATTCCAAAGCAGACTAAATAACGGAACGTGCATGTGTCAACTTTCAGCGCAACTACAATACGGTGTTTGGGAAAGAAAAATGAATATGTAGTTAGTTTCAGGGCAGGATTCTGTGTAATGATCACCGTAAACAGCGATTTTCTGTGTTTTGGACCGTGAATTTGATTGACGTCTCTGTGTGGAGCATGGATTGATCATAAAACCTTGGCACAATTTTAAATTCCGTTATTTAATCGGCCTTGGAATGTGACGTTTCAAAGGAATTTCCCAGTGAGTCAGAAGACGTGTACCTAAAGTAGACTATGGTTTGTAAGTGCTCCTATTCATAAACAACCTAGTTCGTACCTCTGTAAATAGTGAGCCTATTAAAAATGCGTGCTAAAGTCACATTCACTTATTGCGTAGATTGCAAAACACCCCAAAATAGAGACGAACGTAGTAAACTGATGAGAGAAAGATAAAGAGAGAAAAAAACAGACAGAGAGATGAGCAGAAAGCTATAAAGGAGATAATTTATTGGGAAAAGAACTTGTGACATTCTTAACAAATAATAGCAGAAAAGAAATTAAAAACAGGCTGAAAAATCTTGTTCACATGAGAGCAGCAACGGATTTCTATTCGAAAATGGCGCAAAAGGTAATAGTAATTTGAACTATTATCACTATAAACTCAACAACAAATTGAACATGCTCCTCATATCTTTTAGTGTATCGTGTTATCTCGTCAAAGTTTGCAATACTGTCGCTGTCATTTATGTCAAACAATTTGGAATAAAAGAGTAGATCTATACACCTTCGGCCTCTGTCGCAGTCTGTATAACTCTTGCTGCCAAGCTACCTCAAATATAGTCGGGAAAAGTGAGACACGTTGACTCAGTTGGTATTCTTGAGCTGGAAGTTGTACAACAATGTCTGACGTCTTGAGTTTATTTCTGCTTTTGTTAGAGTCATTGTTATGGATGTCAGACTGAAAGAAAAATAATGAAGAAAACTCTGGCGTTAGACAGGACACATATTGTAGAAACAAGTTAACAGCATTACATGAAAGTCTCTGTTCTGGCATTCCCAAAGTTAAGAAATGTAGAGGCGGAACAAAACACACACGAGCAAGAGAGCTGGATTAAACCATAGAGGATAAAAACTAGAAAGAATAGCCAAGGACAGAAAATACTGAAGGTTTTTGTATGACCTGTCCTTGACAGGCAGCTGGAAGCTGAAACAAGTGTACTAAAGTGGTGTCTTTGTACCATATTCCGCATGCAACTGTCGTACACGTTAGCTGATTGCTGCATTTGGTAGAATGATTGGAACGGATGTCTGATTGGGAAAGAAAACTGTTATCTAATCCTTGTTATAGACCATCAGATGATGGAACGTTAGAGTGCGTCTAGTCCTTGTTATAGACCATCAGACGATGGGACGTTAGTGTGCATCTAGTCCTTGTTATAGACCATCAGACGATGGGACGTTAGTGTGCATCTAGAACTGGTTATAGACCATCAGACGATGGAACGTTAGAGTACGTCTAGCCCTTGTTATAGACCATCAGACGATGGGACGTTAGTGTGCATCTAGTCCTTGTTATAGACCATCAGACGATGAGACGTTAGTGTGCATCTAGAACTGGTTATAGACCATCAGACGATGGGACGTTAGAGTGCATCTAGAACTGGTTATAGACCATCAGACGATGGAACGTTAGAGTGCGTCTAGTCCTTGTTATAGACCGCCAGACGATTGCACTTTAGTGCGCGTATTTTTGCGTATTTCACAGTGGTTACATACAACTATATTTTAACATCTCTTGTTTTCTCAGTTAACATGAGACATAAGTATGGCAAAGGGAAACACAATGTAGTCTCGAAGAAGACACTGCTATTGGGGATCAGGTGTTAGAACCATCAGCGTTTACGTGGTGGGTGTGATCAGGTCCTTACTTGACTGTCTTTCCTTCCTTTACATTAATTACCCAATTCACAGCTGGGTTGATTGAGATCGTGTAAATAACGGGAATCGAACAATGTACATTTGACATAAGAAGATAGCGCTTTGTCACTTCGCTACTCAGATACCCAAAACACATAAAGAATAGATCAACGTTTCTCAATCCTTTTTATCACGTGAAGGCCTTAAAATAATATTAATGTCTCAGGGAATCTGTTCCTACACATTATTACATATCATTATTCATATCTTTTATTATCTTTTATAAACTTGGTGTATCAGGAAAAAAATTAAACTATTTTTTCTGAATGATTGTTTAAACATGAAATACCTGACGTTTTTATTAGGTTTTCTCCAGGTCAGGTCATCACTTATCCGGTGAGAAGGTTACACCACCACACCACCCCTCTCTGTCAGCGGTCACTGTCTTGTGTCTCCACTGGTCGTAGGTTGGTACATTCTTTTATATTGTCCTCTCCTTTTGGAACGACCACTTCGTCATCCGCTTTGCACTATGCGGCGGAGGATCGTATTTGCAAGACAGTTTGATCTTGATGTATGGTCATGCAAAGCAAGTTTTCTTTTTTTGACAGTTGTCGAGAGGTCTTCAAAGGGCCATATTGCTGTTTTAATTCTTTCTGATATTTCGTTATTTGTAACTTGGTCTTTGTTTGTAGCGTTTAGAAGTCTTCGGAAACATCTTTTATCCAAAACCTGTATCCTATCCTGCAGGGTAGCTATAATTGTCCATGTCTCACAGGTATGGATAAATATTCAACGCATTGATCTGATCTTCGTGTAAACACACACAAAATAAACATAAATAACCAATATCGTCTATAGACTATAACACATGTAAACATATAATAACTAATACAAAAACTGAATCGTTATTGCCCATTATGAAAAGAAATAAAATAACTCAAGGTCAAAGGTCATGTGAACAAATATGTGTGTCAAAGAAATATATTTGAAGCCAATTTAGAAAATAAACCTTACTTTTCTAATATGAAAAATGTGCTTGTTATTTGGTACACACATATTTAATTCGAGCTCGATTATACATCTAAATGATATAATAACGTTGAATACTTTATTATAGTATCCAAGAATTTTACAAGAATATGTCGTACGTGTAAAATTGAAAATATGAAATTAAACCACAAAACGACTAGAAAAATACATTTTACATATTATTAGTTTCATGATCAATGTTTCTCATGGAACCTCTAGCGATTTCTCGTGGAACCCCAAAGTTCAGGGGAACCCCAGTTGAGAAACGCTGAAGTAGACAATGTACACACACACAGATTCATACGTATCGACTCGTCGTGTTAGCTTAACCTCCAGGAGTATAGACATGATTGAGAAAGTGTTTAGTGCGCCATTTGCGATGATTATTAAGATTATGATGTTTTACCGATGGTCTATGCATTTACAATTTTCTGGACAGATTATTGATGGCTTTTGATATATGCTTATGAACGACAAACTACATTGTAATAGATCAGATGTTGACAGTGATCACTACACTGTAATAAATCAGCTGTTGACAGTAATCACTACATTGTAATAAACAAGCTGTTGACAGTGATCACTACATTGTAGTATACCAGATGTTGACAGTGATCACTAGATTGTAATAAACCAGCTGTTGACAGTGATCACTACATTGTAATAAACCAGCTGTTGACAGTGATCACTACATTGTAATTGACCAGATGTTGACAGTAATCACTACATTGTAATAAACCAGCTGTTGACAGTGATCACTTCATTGTAATAAACCAGCTGTTGACAGTGATCACTACATTGTAATAGACCAGATGTTGACAGTGATCACTACATTGTAATAAATCAGCTGTTGACAGTGATCACTACATTATAATAAATCAGCTGTTGACAGTGATCACTACATTATAATAAATCAGCTGTTGACAGTGATCACTACATTATAATAAATCAGCTGTTGACAGTGATCACTACATTATAATAAATCAGCTGTTGACAGTGATCACTACATTATAATAAATCAGCTGTTGACAGTGATCACTTCATTATAATAAATCAGCTGTTGACAGTGATCACTACATTATAATAAATCAGCTGTTGACAGTGATCACTACATTATAATAAATCAGCTGTTGACAGTGATCACTTCATTATAATAAATCAGCTGTTGACAGTGATCACTACATTATAATAAATCAGCTGTTGACAGTGATCACTACATTATAATAAATCAGCTGTTGACAGTGATCACTTCATTATAATAAATCAGCTGTTGACAGTGATCACTACATTATAATAAATCAGCTGTTGACAGTGATCACTTCATTATAATAAATCAGCTGTTGACAGTGATCACTTCATTATAATAAATCAGCTGTTGACAGTGATCACTACATTATAATAAATCAGCTGTTGACAGTGATCACTACATTATAATAAATCAGCTGTTGACAGTGATCACTACATTATAATAAATCAGCTGTTGACAGTGATCACTACATTATAATAAATCAGCTGTTGACAGTGATCACTACATTATAATAAATCAGCTGTTGACAGTGATCACTACATTATAATAAATCAGCTGTTGACAGTGATCACTACATTATAATAAATCAGCTGTTGACAGTGATCACTACATTATAATAAATCAGCTGTTGACAGTGATCACTACATATAATAAATCAGCTGTTGACAGTGATCACTACATTATAATAAACCAGCTGTTGACAGTGATCACTACATTGTAAATAGTCTTTTTATTTATTTCTTCTCTTCCACTTTTCCCACTTCTTCTTCGTCATTTCACTCCCTTCGAAGCATATGACCAACATCACTGATGGCTTCTAACACGAAGGCAGTCACATAGCTTTGCTTAGTCTTGCAGCTATGGTGTTTCTGTAGTAGTTTGTTTTACATTTTGAGGTTACTCGTTTGAAATGTGGTGCTGTTGTAGAAAGAAGATCCAATGGCAATGTCCTCTTTGATACAGGAGTACAAAGACACATATTGAAAATGATAATAACACGAAGATTGAATTGGCTGGTACACAATATGTGACATGAACATCTTCTACAGAAAATGCTAGAATATACGATTCTGGAGCAAAGACAAAAATTTTTACAACTCAGGCATGAAGAGACTTTAAAGTTCGAATATATGCTGAAATGAAGAGGACAAGAAGATATGGTCAAAGGGAGAGACATGCTCGGACAGCCTTACAACCGTCTTTGGACTGATCAAACAGCGGAGATGATCAAATGGAGAGACATGCTCGGACAGCCTTACAACCGTCTTTGGACTGATCAAACAGCGGAGATGATCAAATGGAGAGACATGCTCGGACAGCCTTACAACCGTCTTTGGACTGATCAAACAGCGGATATGATCAAATGGAGAGACATGCTCGGACAGCCTTACAACCGTCTTTGGACTGATCAAACAGCGGAGATGATCAAATGGAGAGACATGCTCGGACAGCCTTACAACCGTCTTTGGACTGATCAAACAGCGGAGATGATCAAATGGAGAGACATGCTCGGAGAGCCTTACAACCGTCTTTGGACTGATCAAACAGCGGAGATGATCAAATGGAGAGACATGCTCGGACAGCCTTACAACCGTCTTTGGACTGATCAAACAGCGGAGATGATCAAATGGAGAGACATGCTCGGACAACCTTACAACCGTCTTTGGACTGATCAAACAGCGGAGATGATCAACTGGAGAGACATGCTCGGACAGCCTTACAACCGTCTTTGGACTGATCAAACAGCGGAGATGATCAAATGGAGAGACATGCTCGGACAACCTTACAACCGTCTTTGGACTGATCAAACAGCGGAGATGATCAAATGGAGAGACATGCTCGGAGAGCCTTACAACCGTCTTTGGACTGATCAAACAGCGGAGATGATCAAATGGAGAGACATGCTCGGACAGCCTTACAACCGTCTTTGGACTGATCAAACAGCGGAGATGATCAAATGGAGAGACATGCTCGGACAACCTTACAACCGTCTTTGGACTGATCAAACAGCGGAGATGATCAAATGGAGAGACATGCTCGGACAGCCTTACAACCGTCTTTGGACTGATCAAACAGCGGAGATGGTCAAAGGGAGAGACATGCTCGGACAGCCTTACAACCGTCTTTGGACTGATCAAACAGCGGAGATGATCAAATGGAGAGACATGCTCGGACAGCCTTACAACCGTCTTTGGACTGATCAAACAGCGGAGATGATCAAATGGAGAGACATGCTCGGACAGCCTTACAACCGTCTTTGGACTGATCAAACAGCGGAGATGATCAAATGGAGAGACATGCTCGGACAGCCTTACAACCGTCTTTGGACTGATCAAACAGCGGAGATGGTCAAATGGAGAGACATGCTCGGACAGCCTTACAACCGTCTTTGGACTGATCAAACAGCGGAGATGGTCAAAGGGAGAGACATGCTCGGACAGCCTTACAACCGTCTTTGGACTGATCAAACAGCGGAGATGATCAAATGGAGAGACATGCTCGGACAGCCTTACAACCGTCTTTGGACTGATCAAACAGCGGAGATGATCAAATGGAGAGACATGCTCGGACAGCCTTACAACCGTCTTTGGACTGATCAAACAGCGGAGATGATCAAATGGAGAGACATGCTCGGACAGCCTTACAACCGTCTTTGGACTGATCAAACAGCGGAGATGATCAAATGGAGAGACATGCTCGGACAGCCGTACAACCGTCTTTGGACTGATCAAACAGCGGAGATGATCAAATGGAGAGACATGCTCGGACAGCCTTACAACCGTCTTTGGACTGATCAAACAGCGGAGATGATCAAATGGAGAGACATGCTCGGACAGCCTTACAACCGTCTTTGGACTGATCAAACAGCGGAGATGATCAAATGGAGAGACATGCTCGGACAGCCTTACAACCGTCTTTGGACTGATCAAACAGCGGAGATGATCAAATGGAGAGACATGCTCGGACAGCCTTACAACCGTCTTTGGACTGATCAAACAGCGGAGATGATCAAATGGAGAGACATGCTGGGACAGCCTTACAACCGTCTTTGGACTGATCAAACAGCGGAGATGATCAAATGGAGAGACATGCTCGGACAGCCTTACAACCGTCTTTGGACTGATCAAACAGCGGAGATGGTCAAAGGGAGAGACATGCTCGGACAGCCTTACAACCGTCTTTGGACTGATCAAACAGCGGAGATGATCAAATGGAGAGACCTGCTCGGGCAGCCTTACAACCGTCTTTGGACTGATCAAACAGCGGAGATGATCAAATGGAGAGACATGCTCGGACAGCCTTACAACCGTCTTTGGACTGATCAAACAGCGGAGATGGTCAATTGGAGAGACATGCTCGGACAGCCTTACAACCGTCTTTGGACTGATCAAACAGCGGAGATGGTCAAAGGGAGAGACATGCTCGGACAGCCTTACAACCGTCTTTGGACTGATCAAACAGCGGAGATGATCAAATGGAGAGACATGCTCGGACAGCCTTACAACCGTCTTTGGACTGATCAAACAGCGGAGATGATCAAATGGAGAGACATGCTCGGACAGCCTTACAACCGTCTTTGGACTGATCAAACAGCGGAGATGATCAAATGGAGAGACATGCTCGGACAGCCTTACAACCGTCTTTGGACTGATCAAACAGCGGAGATGGTCAAAGGGAGAGACATGCTCGGACAGCCTTACAACCGTCTTTGGACTGATCAAACAGCGGAGATGATCAAATGGAGAGAAGAGACATGGTCATACATTATTACAATCGTCTTATGACTGAGAAACCAGAGGATAGGTTCAAATGAAGACACATGCTCTGACAACCCTACAACCAGTCTCAGACAACCCTACAACCAGTCTCAGAAAACCCTACAACCAGTCTCAGACAACCCTACAACCAGTCTCAGAAAACCCTACAACCAGTCTCAGACAACCCTACAACCAGTCTCAGAAAACCCTACAACCAGTCTCAGAAAACCCTACAACCAGTCTCAGACAACCCTACAACCAGTCTCAGACAACCCTACAGCCAGTCTCAGAAAACCCTACAACCAGTCTCAGACAATCCTGCAACCAGTCTCAGACAACCCTACAACCAGTCTCAGACAATCCTGCAACCAGTCTCAGACAACCCTACAGCCAGTCTCAGACAACCCTACAACCAGTCTCAGACAACCCTATAACCAGTCTCAGACAACCCTACAAACAGTCTCAAACAACCCTACAACCAGTCTCAGACAACCCTACAACCAGTCTCAGACAACCCTACAACCAGTCTCAGACAACCCTACAACCAGTCTCAGACAACCCTACAACCAGTCTCAGACAACCCTACAACCAGTCTCAGACAACCCTACAACCAGTCTCAGACAACCCTACAACCAGTCTCAGACAACCCTACAACCAGTCTCAGACAATCCTACAACCAGTCTCAGACAACCCTACAACCAGTCTCAGACAACCCTACAACCAGTCTCAGACAACACTGCAACCAGTATTTTGAATGAACAACCAGATGATGATAAACTACATGTTCTTGCTGTTATTTGGGTGCTTTAATAATCTGTTATTTTGAATTTCTTGAAGCTTTGTCTCTCATTTAGTCACATTCGATCACAAATCTGTGGGAATATCGATTACACCATACACAATGCAGGTACCCAGAGTCGATGTTAGTTGCCTGTAGCATACAATTTGTAACATGAACAATCTTTCCAAAATGAAAATTCATTTGTGTTTAGGACAGCGACTTGCAAAGATGTTCAAATGTAGTTATGAAATTACTAAAATTCCAGTACACATCTTTATTGTCTTTGCTACAATAGGCATGGACATTTTCTATAATTTGAGAACACATTGTCATGGACATTTTCTAATGTTCTCTAATGTGGGCACAAATGGTCATGGACATTTTCTAATGTTCTCTAATGTGGGCACACATGGTCATGGACATTTTCTAATGTTCTCTAATGTGGGCACAAATGATCATTTCTCTTTGCTCCATTGTGAGCACAAATGGTCATG
Source organism: Ariolimax columbianus (assembly GCA_036924085.1). Classification (NCBI taxonomy): domain Eukaryota; kingdom Metazoa; phylum Mollusca; class Gastropoda; order Stylommatophora; family Arionidae; genus Ariolimax; species Ariolimax columbianus. The sequence continues at coordinate 32,822,092 of JAVGWX010000007.1, read as the reverse complement.
GACATTTTCTATAATTTGAGAATAAATGGTTACTGTGTTCTACTAACAATTTGAGCAAAACTTACAATAGTTATGTGCTACAATGTGATGACAAATAACAATGGTTCTGTGCAAACGTTTGAGAGTAAATGGTAGTGGTTCTGTACCACAATTGTAGGACAAATTCTAATGGCTCTGTGATACAACTGTAGGACAAATTCTAATGGCTCTGTGATACAACTGTAGGACAAATACTAATGGCTCTGTGGTACAACTGTAGGACAAATTCTAATGGCTATGTGATACAACTGTAGGACAAATGCTAATGGCTATGTGATACAACTGTAGGATAAATGCTAATGGCTCTGTGATACATCTGTAGGACAAATGCTAATGGCTCTGTGATTTAACTGTAGGACAAATACTAATGGTTCTGCGATACAACTGTAGGACAAATACTTTACATAACGTCTTAACTTAACTTAACTTAACGTCTTTATACTGGTTTAGAAGACCCTGTAGAGTCTGTATACAACAAGTTACATTTACATCACCTTGCTCTAAAAGCTATGCGCATCCAGTTTATTCTTAAATGCATTAAATGTCCCTGCCTCCACTACCTCCCCTGACAATGCATTCCAAGCAGACATCACTCTCTGACTAAAAAAATATTTCCTAATATCTAACCTGGACCTCTCTTTAGTCAACTTGTAGCTATGCCCTCGTGTTATTGTAGGTGGCTGTATTTAAAAAAAAAAACTTGTTATAGTCTAATCTATCGATTCCTCTGATCATCTTATAAACCTGTATTAAGTCACCACGAATTCTTCTCTCTTCGAGACACTGTAGGCCGGTTTTTCTGAGTCGTTCCTCATAACTGTAATTCTGGAATCCCACTATCATCTTTGTCGCTCTTTTTTGTATTCTTTCTAGCATGTTTATGTCCTCTCTATGATAAGGACTCCACACCTGTACACAGTACTCCAATCTAGGTCTAACTAAAGCTATATACAGTTTGACGATCACTTCCTTGCTCCTATGTTTAATATTTCTTTTTATCATACCTAACATTGCATTTGCCTTTTTCACTGCTACCTTAACTTGCTCACTCACCTTTCCTGTATGATCTATTACAACTCCTAGGTCCCTTTCCTTATCTATCTTTCTAATATTGTTTTCTCCCATTCTGTAATTATGTTCCATATTGGATCTACCCATGTGGATGACTGTACATTTATCTACATTAAACTCCATTTGCCAGCTTACAGACCATTCTCGAATTTTATGTAAATCCGACATCAATATATCCACTTCCGCTTTAGATGAGACACTACTGCATAGTTTTGTGTCATCAGCAAATTTTTCAATCATGGATCTCATATCAATGTCCAAATCATTTATATATATCAAGAACAAAATTGGTCCCAAAACCGAGCCCTGTGGCACACCACTTTTCACTTCACTCCACTCAGAGTACTCCTTATTTATGCCCACCCTCTGCCTTCTTCCCGTTAACCAATTTTCAATCCATTTGGCAACTTCCCCACCTATTCCAGGTGATTTTAACTTTCGAAATAATCTTTGATGAGGTACTCTATCAAAGGCCTTTGCAAAGTCTAGATAAATAACATCCACTGGCTCCCCTTTATCTATGATTTTAGTAACCTCCTCCATGAATTCTAATAGATTTGTTAAGCATGATCTCCCTCTAGTAAACCCATGCTGACTATTTCTAATTAGATTAAATTTTTCTAAATGCATTACAATGTTTTCTTTGATTATTGACTCTAACAATTTACAGACTATACTCGTTAAACTCGTTAAAGTCTATAATTTGCCGGATCTGATTTTTTGCCTTTTTTGAAGAAGGGGATCACTCCTGCATCTTTCCAATCCCGTGGAACAATCCCTTTTGTAAGTGATTGAGAACATAATATAGCCAATGGTTTTGCTAGTTGGTCTCTAATTTCATACAGCAATTTTGGGTGAATACCATCTTGACCTGGACATTTATTCACTTTCAACCCCTCCAATTTTTTAAAAACCATTTCCTCTGTAATACAGATTGATCTTAATCCCGCTGTATCCATGTCTCTTTGAAAAATGCTAATAACTCTGTGATACAACTGTAGGACAAATGCTAATGGCTCTGTGATACAACTGTAGGACAAATGCTAATTGTTCTGTGTTAGAATTATTTGAGGATAAGTGGTAAGGGTTATGTCCAACAACTGTAAGACAAATGGTAAAGGTTATATTATAAGGATAAACGGCAATGGCTTTTGCTACACTGCAAGCCAAAGTGGTAATAGTTATTTGGGGATATGGTCCTATTTGATGCAATGTATCGATAATGGGTTGTATTACTTGTCTTCAATGTTAGCACAGATCATCACGAACTGTTACGGCAATTTGAGAGGTAGTTCTATTTTGAAAAAAACACACACACAAAAAAACAACTTCTTATAGTCTAATTTATTCTTTCGATTATCTTATAAACCCTATATTCATGTCGAATTTGTCTCTTTTCTAGACACTTTAGGACGGTTTTTCTGAGCATTTCCCCATAACTATAATTTTGGAATAAAACTTTTAGCTTTCTCGCTCTTCTTTGTATCCTTTCTAGCACGTTTATATCCCCTCTATGATAAGAACTCCACACCTGTACACAATAATTTAATCTAGGTCTAACTAATGTTTTATTCAGTTTGACAATCACGTCCTTGCTCCTATGTTTAATATTTCTTTTAGTTCTTCATAACATTGCATTTGCCCTTTTTACTGCTACCTGCACTTGCTCACTCACTTTACATGTATGATCTATTATAACCCCGAGGTCCCTTTCCTTTTCTATCTTTCTAATACTGTTCTCGCCCATTCTGTAATTATATTCCATATTAGATCTACCCATGTGGATGATTGTACATTTATATAAATTAAACTCCAATTGGCAGCTCTCAAACTATTCTCGAATTGTATCTAAATTCTTCTTTTTTTTCTTCTATTTCTTGTCAGACGTCGACCTTTATTTTTTCGAAAAACGCGGCGGTCATCCTGCGGCTATCGACACTGCCATAGAAATTCTCTAGTGTTGCCACTGGTGATGGCCCCATTTGCTCTCTCTGATCCTCGTATGTCGGGGAGTTTTGCAGCAAAAACTCACCGGTCATTTTGCCGGTACCACACGGGCATTCGTCAGTGCCACCTATCTTCAATTTGTTGAATAGGTGGTACCTCAGTCTATTGTGGCCAGTGCGAAGTCTGAAGACCACGACCTGCTCTGTTCTGTTCAACGGGTAATAGGCATCGTTTTTTGTAAAGCCAGTATGTTCTGTTTCCCATTTGGTCATGTATCTAGCTCTAATAAGCCGTTTTGACTTTTCGTATGTCACACTAGTATCTGGTTGTGGTAGCACCTTCTTTTGCCAGTCTGTCTGCCTCCTCGTTGCTTTGGAAGTTGCAGTGGGATGGAACCCACTGTACTGCTGGCATAGTTGACAGAGTTCTGCTCTTAAATCATTAAGTTCAGTATTTTTCTGGCTTTTTAGTGCTATCTAAATCCGACCTCAATATATCCAATTCTGCTTTAAATTAGACACTACTGTATAGTTTTGTGTCATTCGCCAATTTTGCAATAATGGATCTGATATCAATGTCCAAATCGTTTATATATGTGTGTGTGACGGATAGGACGAGGTTTAAGTCCGAGTGAATCTCCGTCATTAAGTGTAGAGCAGGGATGATATCAATAATTAAGCCGCAGGCAGCAAAACTAAATTGTTTAGAGTGTTGATTTATTTTCAGAATAGACTGGATGGGGGAGAGCCGAATAATGGCTCCAGCTATGAGGAATGGATACTACGAGGCGTGTTCAAATGAAACCGGACCTAACTGCACCAAGTGAATATACGTACGATGCGCATGAGGAAATCACTTATGAAGTTAACAGCACATACCAATCGTCAAGTTTGCAAAATTTCATTACCTTCGACTCAAAGTTTCCTTAGTAGACGGTTAAAAACATGGCGGGTGTAATACGGAATCCGTCCAGAGTTGATCAGTGAACGGTGATTCGGATTTTAACAGCTGAAGGACGTAGACCAATTGACATTCCTCGCAATACTCAACAATACCGTTGAGAACAGCTGGTACAAGATGGCACTCAAAGAGTAAAGTGTACATTTCTGCAAATCTAAGACAATGTCGCCTGCGGCTTTGTTGTCTTCCGGCATCTACAAGGCGGCGCGGACTTCTGGGACTGTGAGGACATCGAAATGTAAATTAATTAATGTTAGGGGTTAGTGGGTTGGGGCCGCTCGCTGACTCAGTTGGACGTGATTGGAGGGAGACATCCGCTTTGGGCATCTTTGTAGAACAGAGAAAATTAACCTGCTGTCATCTGTGGAAATTCTCTTAGGAGAGAATAACTCTTACTTGAGATTACCAGCTGTCATGCACATAGGCTTGAAATAATCAACAAATGATTAAGATTACAATTATTTGTTTGGTTTAGAATAATGATTACAGACTGGTTGGTGGAAAAACTTGGTCTCCGATGTAAACTCAGAAATTTACCTAGCCTAGCGGGATCTAAGAAGGAAGAATATGCAACGGTTGCCGACTTGAAAGCAGAGTTGGGATCTGGATTTCTGCAGGATGTGATGATTCCTTGGGAGAGCCCAAATTAGTTGCACAGTAGTTAGCCATTTAAGGCTGCAAGTTAGTAAATAGGTCTCAAATATAGGTCTCAAATATAGGTCTCAAATATAGATCGTTTTTGTGTGCGTTTCAATTACATTCGAACAGGAAAACCCTTTATTATTGCACTAAAGATGTCTCTTATTACTAAACAAAATTATCACCAAAAATGTATACACTTATCTCATCGCTTTATCAGAGCACCAAAACATGCCACGTAGCCATATCTTAGATGTAAATGTACTTCGCATTCAACCTAATTGTTATTCATTAAAACGTTCCCCACCATGGGTCATTCATGCATTATACTGTAGGCTAAACCATGCGAACAAGTACTGTAGTTGCTACACTGACTATTATTTCTCGTCTGTCAGCTCGAGTCATCTCCCTTACCCCCCCCCCCCCCCCCCTTCCGCACAAATACTTCTGTAGTAATCTGAGGAGGACGACCAGGTCGGACTTCAAAATACATGTATAAACGTCGCTGATAAAATTGGTCAACCCAATCATGCACCACACACCAACATGTTGTGTATTGGTAATTGTACACAATGTGAGCGGTAACGTCATTTTGTATCTCAACTGCTCATGTGCATGCGACACATAATGTCTGCTTCATACAATAATCACAAAGCTGGAAGGTGGTGACATACAATAGCACCATCAGAAACTACCAACTATATTTTCAGATATTCACCATCAGCGTGTGACCTTCTTACTGACTTAACCTATAAATTTAGATAACAACTCTATAGGTCCTGAAATGCCCCATATGCCATTTCCACCTACCTCAGGGAACCTAAAGCAATAGATGTTCAAACCGCGTGTCAAGCTTGGGGATGGAACTTTTAACTCCAGCTCAACAAGTTGGGGAAGGACAAAAACCCCAAAGATAAGTCCCACGCTATCTGTTAGTGAAGGCATTAAGGAATGGGGCTGGCTCACAGAAAACATGGAACTTTGTATAATAAAGTTTCTAACACATGTATACCACGACGCCATTATCTAATATGGGGCAGCTTCCACCATAACTGCCACTGGAGATATTATAAACCACACGCGATTAAAACGACTCAATCTCAGAATCCTGGTATTCAATCAGGCACGTGTGTCTGATGCCATGTAGCCAAATGTTGAGTAAACTCATTATGTTATTTTGCCCGGGGTCATCATTGTACCATCTCTCCACCTCAGCCTCGATCGCGCGCGTGGGTGGCTAAAGTTGTTTAGTCACTACGACGCCAATCTACGTGTTCATCCGGCATGCTCAACACAAGGCTGGCCCATTGCATTTTCGTAACTGCCCGGCATCTATGATGTCAGAGAAGCAAGTTCGCAGTCTGATCTCTGCGTTGCGGATTTGGTCTCGAATGAAGATCTTCAATGTTCTTCATTCCATCGCTCGTTGGACAACACCTAGTTGGGTACACACCTCGCAGCCATATACCATGGCTGGATTAACCATACAACGTTTTGGTTAATTTGATTTTAAGTCCAATATGGCTTTTCTTCTTCTTCTTCTGCGTACACAGTCAGACAGTAACCATTATTTTCTCGAAAAAAGCGGCGGTCATCCTGAGACTCTCGCCACTACCATAGAGCTTGTCTTGCAGTTCCACTGGCAATGGTCACATCTGCTCTCTCTGATCCTCGTATGTCGGGCAGTTCTGCAGCAGATGTTCAGTGGTCATTTTACCAGTACCGCACGGGCATTCGTCGGTACACCCTATCTTCAATTTGTTGAATAGGTGGTACCTCAGTCTGTTGTGGCCAGTGCGAAGTCTGAAGACAACGACCTGCTCTCTTCGGTTCAACTGGTAATAGGCATCGTTTTTGGTGTAACCAGTATGTTCGGTTTCCCATTTGGACATGTATCTGGCTTTGATAAGCCGTTTTGACTCTTCCTACGTCATACTGGTATCTGTTTGTGGTAGCCTTGCACCTTCTTTTGCCAGTCTGTCTGCCTCCTCGTTGCCTTGGATGTTGCAGTGTGACGGAACCCACTGTACCACTACCCTTTTTGGTGCGGACTGCTGGCACAGTTTGCAGAGTGCTGCTCTTAAGTCATTAAGCTCAGTGTTTTTCTGGCTTTTTAGCGCTGTGACTACTTCGAGAGCATCTGTCAGCAGGACTATATGGCTCTCATTTTCACTGTGTGTTACCATTTCTTCCACTGCCGCCCTCAGTGCCTCTGCCTCTGCTCTGAAATTGCTTGTGTACTTACCAGTAGCGAATGACAGTGTTATTTTTCTGCCATTTGGTAGGTTCAGGAATGCTCCTGCCCCTCCGTTCTGTGTAGTGTTTGTTACAGAACCATCGGTGTATGCATGGGTCCAGTCCATGCTTGGGTAGCTTTTCGTTATGAAGCTTAGGGTAGTGTCTCTCCTTTCTTTTTCACTCTGGCAGTTTTTGTTTGCAATACCTGGTATATTTTCTACCACCTCTGGAAATATATCCTGCCTCCAAGTAGGTTTTCGTACAGTAGTGATGGGTTTTGGTGTTGTTAGTGCGTTTATGGGATCTTCGTGCATCTTTGCTTTGTCTATTTCTGCAAAGTTTCTCCGCTTTAGTTTCCCATTTCCCAAATTGTTTAGTCCCTGGTACATTGGATGGTCCGTCAGTCTTCTGAGTTTCTCTGACTGCAGCTGGGCTCTGCAGTCTCTTCTATCAGTCATGGATTGCAGTTTTGTAATCTTTTCAAGTTCTACAATTGGCGTTGACTTCATGCCACCTGTTATAATTCTCATGGCTTGGTTTTGAAGTTTGTTAACTTTATCGAAGTTCGCCTTCGCTGCGGTTGTCCATGCCGCAATGCCATACTCGAGAACTGGTCTCACTCTTCCAGTGTACAGTTTCTTTAGTATGCCTTCGTCTGCTCCCCAGCTTGTGCCAGCAAGTTTCCTCATGATCGCCATTCTTTCTCTGGCTTTCATTCGGTTTCTCTCAATCTGACTTTTCCATGTCATGCGCCGATCAAATGTGACTCCCAGATAGGTTGGGTTGTCGTTTGGCTGCAGGATTTTGCCATTCAGACTTAATTTGGTACTTTGGGGTTTTAATGAGAGCGAGAATATTGTGCACGTGGTTTTCTCCTCGTTTATTTTGACCAGCCATGAGTTCGCCCACTCTTCCAGCGATGTTAGGGCCGTCTGCATCCGATTTCGTGCTATGGTGAGATTCTTTTCAGAGGTCCACATAGCCAGATCGTCTGCAAACATTGAGCTATGGACTCTTCTTGGTATATTCTCTGTAATATCGTTTATATATACCAGGAAGAGTGTGGGTGACAATACTCCCCCTTGGGGTACTCCCTGCTCGAGTGTCACCTTTTTGCTCATCTGCCCTTGTACTTGGACTCTGGCCGTTCTTTGTTTGAGGTAGTGGTTGATCCACTTGTACATTTTCCCACAGACATCACTTCTTCTTAGCTTGACTCTAAGTCCATCCTTTCAGACTTTGTCAAATGCCTTTTCCAGATCCACCCAAACAGCTACTGTGTGTTTCTGTGCCTGGTAGGCATCTTCTATCTCCTGGGCTATGAGGATGACCTGGTCCTCAGTGGATCTGTGCTGTCTAAAGCCGGCTTGCTGTGGAATTAGTATTCGTTTTTCTTCCAGATGCCACATCAGTCTGGTGTTTATTATCCGTTCCATCAGCTTGCCAACACAGCTCAGTAGGCTTATGGGCCTGTATCCATTTGGATCTGTTTTGTCCTTCCCTGTTTTTGGTACTGGTACCAGTATTGCATCTTTCCATGCCTGGGGTACAATACCCCTTTTCCAGCTTTGGTTCAGGACTGATAGTAGTTTCTTCTTCGCTGTTTGGCCCAGCCCCATCAGCATTTCGTTTGTTATCCCGTCTTTTCCGGGAGATTTCCTTTTCTTTAGTGTACTCATAGCCTCTTCCATTTCGCGCATTGTTAGTTTGGCCATCATGTGCTCTTCAGGAGCCGTATTTATGTTTTCGTGTCCCTTTAGCTCTTCGCTAATGTCTGTATGCTTATCTGCAGGGACCTCGATGTGGTTTGCTCTGGCATAGTGATCGACAAAGGCGTTTGCGGCTTTCTTACCTGTGATCAAGTTCTCGCCCTGCTTGATGGTAATTTGTTTATTTGACGGGGTTTCGTCGTTCATGGCTCTGACTAGCTTCCATAGCTTGTTCCCGTCTTTGTCCAGGTTCAGACTTTCCGTTTTATTTTTCTAACTTTCTCTTGCTGTTTGCTTGAGAGTGTGTTTGTACTTCGCCGCGGCGGCTTTGAGGGCGATGTTTGCCTCCATGGATTTTTCTCGTTCTGCCATGTTCCTAGCATTTGTTACTGCATCTTCCACTTTCTGTAACTCATCATTCCAGTAGGGCTTATAGTTTTTCCTAGCTCCTCTTGGGATGGTTTCAGTGGCGGCTTGCATTATTGCCTTGCTTAGGCTCTCCACCATGGGCTTCATTTTGGTGTTTCGTGTGTTGATGGTTTCACACAGCCCATCTGTCAGGATTGCAAATCTGTCCCAGTCGGCTCGTTTGTAATTCCAACGTGGGAGCGGTTTTGTTTCCTGTGGGCTTACTTCCATGTCAATGGTTAGCCTGATCGGCCTGTGGTCGCTACCTGCCAGTTGGTTCAGCACCTGGCGGTCTATTTTATAGTGTATGTCCTGTGTGGAGAAGGCCAAATCTGGAGTCGAGGTGGTATGCCATGTTCTTGAATAGAAGCTAGGGCTATCCTCCGGCCTATTGATTAGGGAGAGATTTGCATCTATCTCCCAATCTTCCACTTCGTCACCTCTACTGTCTGTGTCAGAGTATCCCCATCTCTCCGAGTGGCTGTTGAAATCTCCCACTACTATGCAGTTGGAGTCTCTGACCTCCATACTCGAGAGCGATAGGTCTCTGTTTGGTGGTCCGTACAGATTGAAAATGCGGAGTTTCGTCTCTTGAGCCATTATGTCAACTCCTACAATTTCTGCTTGTCCGGTGTGATTGACAGGTACCGCGCTACTCGGTATGCTGTTTCTGGTCAGTATCAGGACCCCTCCTTTGTGGCCTTCTCTATCTAGACGGAAGGTCTGGTATCCTCTGATTGAGAATTTATGGTTATTGTTGAGGTGCGTTTCCTGGATACATGCCACGTCAATCTTACCTTCATGCAGGTGGTGTGTTAGGGAAAGTTTTTTGTTAATGACTCCCTCCGCATTCCACTGTAGTATTTTGAGGGTCTTGAGGTTTTGGCCAATAGACGTTACCCCATAGCCATGTGCCTTGACTCCACGACACATGGGTGGGTGACCACCAGTAGTCAAGGGTGGGCCCCTTCGAGGCGTGAGGCCCGGCGCTATCGCTGCCTGGCGGGTCTCCTCAGGATGAGCGCCATACGTTTTTCGAATAGGTTGTGCTGCCATCATACTGTGATTTACGTTGCACTGTTTTGTTAGGCTTGCGGCCCCGTGCATCCGATTTCAACAGGCGTTTCTGTAGGGATGCCCTCCTTAGCCTTTGGCTGTCCCCAGCCTATCTGCAAGGCAGCAGTTGTTTACGATCAGAGTTTTCTCTCCTATGGAAGTTGTCTTACCAGACTTTCGAGTCTTCACTACTCGTGTCTATAGGGTGCATTGATGATATGATATATGAGATGGACTGGTTTACCCGGAAGAGAGGCAGTCCAGTGTGTCTGTATCCCAGGATCGTCACGTCCTGCCAGAAACGTAGCATTTGCATGTGAGTAGGGTATCTCTTTTTCCCTTTGTTTTCTTGGCTTCTATGCAGGGATGGTACGCCTAGCATTCCCCGCCACCTGGGGTGTTGACACAGTGGGGCAGGTGTGCAATGTCCGCTGGTCTGCATCTCTTCTGCGTCCAGCATGATAGTTATGGCTGATAACGTACAGAGGTAGATATCGTAGCCGGAGTGCATTTCGCCAGAGGACAAGCCTGGTAATGTCACTGAGATGTTGATCGCCTGGTGTGCGGACAACTCTCATGGTCAGTGGTTGAGTCTTGACAGTTCACAGTGAGGTGGCTGCTCTACTGTTTTCGACACCCCGACCAGGTACTAAGTCTTTGGTTGGTGTTTTCGCACCCCAACGCCGTATAGGGTGAGTATCAAGCAGTTGTCCGCCCGCTTTGATTGGCGGACGGCAAGGACCTCATACTGTGGCTCTACCTGATAGGGCTGAGGCGCAAGCCCTAGGTCCCGATCATGTAGGAGCCTCCCATTGCAGTGGTGCTGAGATTTTGGGCGGGATTGCGGCTTACAAGGGTTCGGCCGTAATCCCCCACATGGTAGCCTCGCGCCCTTGGCTTATCAGCCTGGTACGTGAACCAAAGTGTCTGCGGCTCCTCTCGATTTGAGCTGGTTTTCCGTAGCAACGCCCTGTCATTTGTAGGGTAAAACTGACCTGTCTTCAGATGATCTATTTCCAGCACCCGTTCACTATTTGGTCAGACGAATTTATTGAGGGCTTTTGTTTGTCAATGACCAGGTATTTGAAATCTGCGGTTTCTGCGGAGTTAAACACGATTTCCGTAGCGTTCTTTCATTTGAGTGTTTGAGAGCTGACTTGTCATCCGTGAGTCTAATACCAGCGTACGTTCATTATTAGACCCAAACGGCAGTGCTCTCGATTTGTCAGTTGTTCTACAGTATTGGCGTGTTCAGTCAAATTAAGCCGCAGGTTCCACACCTGGTGGTGCCCTTCCGTCAATTCCCTTAGCGAGACAATCAAGAGGGTAGCCCCAAAATTTTCGAGGGTCTAATTCCAGCACATGTTCTCTATTAGACCCCACGAAGGTGTACTTTTTGATAGTCATTCTGCATTATTGGCGTGGTAAGTTAACTTAGGTCTCAGGCTCCACTCCTGATAGTGCTCTTCCGTCAATTCCTTTATCAAACACTGGATGCAGACAAAACCGAGCCACAGGGGGCGTAACCCCAGATTTCTGGGGGTCTAAGTCCAGCACCAGTTCCATATTAGGCCCCAGAAGAGTGGTCTCGGCATGTCAATCATTTCAGTGTTGGCCGTGTTGAGTCAAATTAAGCCGCAGGCTCCACTCCTGGTGGTGCCCTTCCATCAATTCCTTTAAGTTTCAGCTTTGCAACCATACTTCCCCCGGAACCCAAACACTTTGGTTTCCCGGAAGCTGCCCGCAGAGTCATCGAAGCAACTCCTGCGGATCGCTAGTCGGCATCGTTTATGGTCAGAACTACGACGGTATCTGATCGTCTTCGCGCCTCTGACTTTCGTTCTTGATTAATGAAAACATTCTTGACAAATGCTTTCGCAGTAGCTCGTCTTGCGGCGATCCAAGAATTTCACCTCTAACGCCGCAATACGAATGCCCCCGTTTGTCCCTGTTAATCATTACCTCCAGTTCCGAAAACCAACAAAATAGAACCGAGGTCCTATTCCATTATTCCATGCACCATTATTCAGGCAGCCGAGGCCTGCTTTGAACACTCTAATTTTTTCAAAGTAAACGCGCCGGCCACCCAGGACGCTCAGCGAAGAGCACCCGTGGGAGAGAGCCGGCAGACGGTAGGGCAGGAGACAACGGGCAGTGAACCGGCGCGAGCCGGACCGCCCGCCTGCGCCTGAGATCCAACTACGAGCTTTTTAACTGCAACAACTTTAATATACGCTATTGGAGCTGGAATTACCGCGGCTGCTGGCACCAGACTTGCCCTCCAATAGATCCTCGTTAAAGGGTTTAAAGTGTACTCATTCCAATTACGGGGCCTCGAAAGAGTCCCGTATTGTTATTTTTCGTCACTACCTCCCCGTGCCGGGAGTGGGTAAGTTGCGCGCCTGCTGCCTTCCTTGGATGTGGTAGCCGTTTCTCATGCTCCCTCTTCGGAATCGAACCCTGATTCCCCGTTACCCGTTACAAACATGGTAGGCATGTCACGTACCATCGACATTTGATAGGGCAGACATTTGAAAGATGCGTCGCCGGCACATGAGGCCATGCGATCAGCACAAAGTTATCCAGAGTCACCAGTGGGGACGCCGCAACCCCGCGAGGGGAAACGACGATTGGTTTTGAAATAATAAAAGCGCTCTTTCCGCGAGGGTCGGAGCTTGGTAAGCATGTATTAGCTCTAGAATTGCCACAGTTATCCAAGTAGGATCGTGTCATCTAAGGAACCTCGACTGATTTAATGAGCCATTCGCGGTTTCACCGTGAGACAGTGTGAACTTAGACATGCATGGCTTAATCTTTGAGACAAGCATATGACTACTGGCAGGATCAACCAGATATCTGTCGGAGACGTACGTACAGCACACACCGGTCGGCGGAGGAAGGGTGTGTAAAAAGCCTCGCTGGGACGACGGCCGCAGGGACGGTAAGGACGGACGGACGGTTTGTTCCACCCGTCCCTCACTCCGTCGACCTAGGACCGCCTGACAGGGGCCTCCCACACGCACCAGACGACCGACCGACCGGGCTCGCTCGAGGAGGGATGGCAGCGCTCTGTGCAGAACGGATCCCAACGACCTCGGCGATGAATTTCACTGGGACTAGAGACAATTTGGCCTGCCGGCCTGCCCTTCTCCGTAGGGAGAACGCAGGGCCTCGAGGCAACGATTCCTGCTTTCCATTTGCCGGTCACAAGCTCTTTGCGAGAGTCGGACCACCAGCGAGACGTACTGTCGAGCTCTGCTATAAGCCTTAGATAAATCACCATGGACGGACCACGTTTCCTGATACGGACCAGACTAGCGCACCTCGGTGGAGGAGCCACTACCACAAACCGCACCCAATTCGCACTACGGGGAAAGGCAGGCGAGCGTTTTCCGCAAGCCCGCGCTATCGCTCCGCCTGGCGGGACTGAGATCGCTTTACGAACACTGGTTGAAATTGAGTCGCCGCGGCGAGACAACTACCCCAGATGAATATGGCTTTTAATCAACATCAGTTTACAATCGTTCTAACTGCAATCATTCCCAATAATAAAAAGTACTTCTGACCATTATGCTCAAATTTGACTCTCAGGTCAACTAACTCCACCAATCTTAAGGATCACTAACTGTCACACTCATCTCGTGATTTTAACTGCCTTTCCCGAACAGATGAAGAAATCTGATTCTGTATTTAGTACTCATGTGATAATATATGAAAATATTCACAGAGGAATTGATGGATTCCAAGACGATACCAAGTCCACCCATTAATGTGAGAACATTTTTGTACTTTCCATCAACAGCGAATTTTGGTTCGGTTGACATGGCTACAAAAGTTATGCACAGGGGAATGAAGCAGGCGATGAAGAGAGTAGAAATCATGACAACCATTTTAGCGGCCTTCTGATTGCGGTTGGAAATCAGTTTGTGTGGTAGACGTTGATATTTTCCGCCATTTTGTAAAGTTTCGTAACTTGATAACTAAAGTTATCGTACAGACGGTAATGACGATGAAGGCGCTGAAGGGAACTATGCTGTTGTTGATAACGAAGGAAGCTTTCTCAAACTTCTCTCGATCTTGCGTGAACACAAGTCCAATTATGGTTATGTTTCTTTCACGGAAATATTTCTGACCAAATGTGTTGACCACGTAAACTGGTGCAACGCTGGCTAGAAGGATCATGAACACACTAATGATGACGACACATACCCGGCGTGGTGTGTCTATAACCCTCACCTGCAACAACATAATACCGGATATAGCAACATATACTTCATTGATTGATATATATGCGCAGTAAATACTTTCAAAACTGGCGCTAGTCAATGTGTTCAGATCTTAATTAAACCTGGTAACAAATAGAACGCGAGAAGAAATTTGATCAAATGATTATTTTCAGAACCAGTCGACAACACAGACATTACATTATGTCACGTGTAGCATAAACAAATGTTGTGTTACACATAGGAATCCAACTCAAAGCATGGGGGAGCCAGAAATTCGTCAATACCGAAGGCCGGCCAGTGTGGAGTAACGATCTTGGAGGGAAAGAAAGTGTAGGGAACAGTACTCAACAGTACTCCACAGTACTCCATATATGAAACGCAAGTACTTGTGAAATAGACTGTCCCATATGAGACATAGCTATTCGAAAAATAGACTAATCCATATGGGATGCAATTATTTAAATAATGGACAAACCCGTATGAGCTGCAAGTCTTAGAAAAATGTACTAACCCATATAAGATTTAGTTATTACAAAAAATAGACAAACTCATACGAGATGCAATTATTAGTCATTTGAACTATCCCATATTAGATGTAATTATTCGAAAAATGGACTAAGATGATAGTATGAGAAATATAAATTAAACCAACCAAGTACTACAGTTTGAACCTGGTATAAACCAACACTACAAAATTTATTTTCGGAAACAATTTTAGCTGAAACGTTATAAGTGTTGGAAATATAACAATTATTTTGAACCGAAAGAAAAGAAACCCGATGATTACGAAACTGTGGTTTGTGGATGACATAGATGAACTTGTTGGAAATGAAAAAGTGCTACATACACTAACAACTAGTTTGATTTTAAAGTTTTATGTATTGTTGGTTTTTTATGAAATCAACGCAGCAAAGACCCAGTTAATGACGCATAATGAAGAGAGATTCAAAGAAGACAACATCTTATATCTACACAATATTGAGTAAGTAACACATTTTCTTGGATCTACAATTAGAGAAGATCGCAACAGAACAGAACTAAGCGGAAAGGCCGCACACACAGCTTCCATTTTTTTCCGCACTGAGACCAGTTAATGCACAGGAAGAAGATACGAACGTCGGGTAAAACATACATATCGGACACTATTATTCACCGTCTAGTATACATACTGCCCAAGACCTTCTCCCTACTTCCATATAGTTCTCCCTAGAAACGGGTTGTTTTCATGGCAGCCTGGCTCAAGAGGGGGGATATCGACGTGATTCCAGTAGTGTGTGAGCGACAAGCAGATGAAGCCAAGCATTGCACATCCGCCCGGATGACTTCTGAGCACCTTTATCAGCATTCTCGTGATGTACGGAAAGTTGCTGAGACCCGCCCACTTTACGCCCTTTTCAGGACGCATAAAAGAGTAATCCTGCTCATTGAGAGCATTCAACAACAACAACAATGAAGACATTGATTTGTTCTAATTACATGTGAAATATTATCACTAATAATGACTGCCACGGGAAGAAACATCCATGCAATGGATATACAATTTATCAGACAGATTCTCGGATCTAAGTACAAGGATCATATTTCAAAATTGGGATCAAGATGCTGAGCAGCGCATGAGCTGCAGTGGTCAGCGACCCATAGCTGACTGCTAGTATCAGGGCCAGCGAACCAGAGCTGCCAAGACCCTTCTACACCTCCACGCGGTGATCCTGGATAACAGCCTGCAGCAGGGCAGACTGGCTAAGGAGAAGGGACTGAAGAGGGAATATTAACCCGGTACTTAAAAAATGCTTGCTGAAGTCAGATGTGTTGGACCGAAAGGTAAAAATATTGCAGTCAAGCTGTAAACTACGACACAACGCATTCCATTTTCTGGACTACATTCTGCTACTTTGGCCCTTACATGGGTTTGGTAGTGGGAGATTGAGAACGAACGAAGCCAAGCCATATTTCAAAATTCAACATGTGAA
This sequence comes from Ariolimax columbianus, assembly GCA_036924085.1. NCBI lineage: Eukaryota > Metazoa > Mollusca > Gastropoda > Stylommatophora > Arionidae > Ariolimax > Ariolimax columbianus. The sequence continues at coordinate 32,805,829 of JAVGWX010000007.1, read as the reverse complement.
ATGCAATGGATTATAATGACAGAACATGTCAAAACTTATTGACTGTTCTAAAAGCACAGACATCCAATTACCGTCTGTCCAGATCAAATAGGCTTCCTAACATTATACTAAAAGGAACAGTCTGCGTATCAAAAATAGAGAGAAGTAAGAGTATCCGTTGGGCAGGTAATTTTTAGGTTGAAATTAGAAAACCATAACAGAGACAGCAGCACGATCAGACAGCAGCGAAATCAGACAATTAGCAATTCAGTGAGATGAGACGCTCCAACGACCTACTGGGTTATGAGAACAGAAAGAATGAGATGAACGTTTTCGAAATGTAAACCGATCCAAATATAATACAAGAGTAAATAGAGCTCATTTTTATGATGATCAAAAAAATAAAAGCACAGATTCACCTACTCAGAGACACATATTTTCACATACAATATCCCATTAAGCAAAAACAATTTCACCCACAAAGTGACTTGTATTCCCAAACATATCATCTCATCGGTCAGATGGATACAGAACACACGTTTTCTGGATATCAAGACAGGCCAGGTCATCCAGTAACCTGTCAGATCATTGTGACACACATACAGACATCCTCACAACCCCACACCACCCCTGTCTGTCAGCCTCCGCTGCCTGTGCATCCTCTGGTAGGAGATTAATCTATTCTTTAATGTTGTCCTCCCACCTGTTTTTGGGACGCCGTTTTTTGCTGTTCGTTTTGCACCTTTCCACACAAGATCGTATTTGCAAGGCCGTTTGATCTCGATATGTGCGTGTACCAAGCCAGGTTATGTTTGCAAGACCTCGATATGTGCGTGTACCAAGCCAGGTTCTGTTTGCAAGACCTCGATATGTGCGTGTACCAAGCCAGGTTCTGTTTGCAAGACCTCGATATGTGCGTGTACCAAGCCAGGTTCTGTTTGCAAGACCTCGATTTGTGCGTGTATTAACTCAGCTTCTGTTTGCAAGACCTCGATTTGTGCGTGTACCAAGCCATCTTCTGTTTGCAAGACCTCGATATGTGCGTGTACCAAGTAGATTCTGTTTGCAGGACCTCCATATATGCGTGTACCAAGTCAGATTCTGTTTGCAAGACCTCGATATATGCGTGTACCAAGTAGATTCTGTTTGCAAGACCTCCATATATGCGTGTACCAAGTAGATTCTATTTGCAAGACCTCGATATATGCGTGTACCAAGTAGATTCTGTTTGCAAGACCTCCATATATGCGTGTACCAAGACAGATTCTATTTGCAAGACCTCGATATGTGCGTGTACCAAGCCAGGTTCTGTTTGCAAGACCTCGATATGTGCGTGTACAAAGCCAGGTTCTGTTTGCAAGATCTCGATATGTGCGTGTACCAAGTCAGATTATATTTGCAAGATCTCGATATGTGCGTGTACCAAGCCAGGTTCTGTTTGCAAGACCTCGATATGTGCGTGTACCAAGCCAGCTTCTGTTTGCAAGACCTCGATATGTGCGTGTACCAAGCCAGCTTCTGTTTGCAAGACCTCGATATGTGCGTGTACCAAGCCAGGTTCTGTTTTCAAGACCTCGATTTGTGCGTGTACCAAGCCATCTTCTGTTTACAAGACCTCGATTTGTGAGTGTACCAAGCCAGGTTCTCTTTGCAAGAACTCGATTTGTGCGTGTACCAAGTATATTCTGTTTGTAAGACCTCGATATGTGCGTGTACCAAGTAGATTCTGTTTGCAAGACCTCGATATATGCGTGTACCAAATCAGATTCTTTTTGGAAGACCTCGATATGTGCGTGTACCAAGCCAGGTTTTGTTTGCAAGACCTCGATATGTGCGTGTACCAAGCCAGGTTCTGTTTGCAAGACCTCGATATGTGCGTGTACCAAGTCAGATTATATTTGCAAGACCTCGATATGTGCGTGTACCAAGTCAGATTATATTTGCAAGACCTCGATATGTGCGTGTACCAAGTCAGATTATATTTGTAAGACCTCGATATGTGCGTGTACCATGTCAAATTATATTTGCAAGACCTCGATTTGTGCGTGTACCAAGCCAGATTCTGTTTGCAAGACCTCAATATGTGCGTGTACCAAGTTAGATTCTGTTTGCAATACCTCGATATGTGCGTGTACCAAGCCAGGTTCTGTCTTTTGACTGTTGCCAAGAATTCTTAAAAAGGTTCTATTGCTGTAGTATTTCTTTCTCGTATTTCCTCATTTGTTACTCGGTCTTTGTATGTGACGTTTAGAAATCGTCGTAAACATCTCATCTCCTCTCACATCCGCCGCAGGTTAGCTGCAATTGTCAATGTCTCAGAACCACAGAGGAATATTGACAGAACTAAAGTATGCATTAATCTGATTTTTGTGCAAATGGCTGGCTAACTGTTTGTCTTGCCAGATTTTGTTAAGTCATGTAAGCGCCGCTATTGTCTGTGCTTTTCTGACTAACACCTCACATACTGATCCTTCTTTCACTGAAAATCAATCCCAGATAATAAAAACTGTCGACCACTTCGAGTTACTGGCCATTAGCTTTTACTCCACCGTTGAAGCCCTCGGCGTTGTTGGTCATTAGTTTTGTCTTTCCAGCGTTTATCTCCATTCAATAATCAAACGCTGTTTCATTGATATATGTTTCTTAATTCATCAATCAATCAATCAATCAATCAATCAATGTTCTTTTTAAGAACTATTCATGGTACATAAGGCAGAAACCAGTGCTCTCCAGTTTGATCTGCCTGATGTCACTCTTTTTAGTTCATGTATGTTGATCAAGCTCAAGATGGAGCCCTCTCTGACTATTGTTCTTTGGAGAGTTTTTTTGGGACTTCCTCTCTTCCTAAAGACAGATGGTGATCACATACATGCTTGTAGAGAGATTCTGTTGCTATCTATTCTAAGAACATGTGCAATGTATGAACGTTTCTTCCTAATGTGTAATAAAACATATTGTTGATTGGTGACGTCTCTAATTGTTTTGTTGGTTATGAATTGCTCCCAGCCAATTTTCAACAGTTTTCGATAACAATTATTCTGGCACGCGTTTAGCCCATTTTCCAATGCCATTGTTATTTTTCAGCATTCATATCCATAGTTGAGTATTGGTAGTGCGTTGGAGTTAAATAACCTGAGATTTTTGTGTTAACTCAGTCATTTTAAATTCTAGATGTTTGTTAGTTGGGTAAAGGCAGCTGCGGCTTGAGTAATGCGGGTGAACATTTCCTTCAATATATCTCAACATTGAATCCTTTTGCTTCCAAGAAATGGGAAACTGCCAACTGTTTGTAATATCTCTCCATGCAACTGGATAATTAATATTAGACTATATATATTTTCACATAAATCACACGTATTCGAGATATATATTATTACATATATCACCCCATTGCTAGGTTACCGTTACACGCCTTCAAAGAGATACATTCCAACATTTATCACTCTGCTACACAGACGCCATGATACACCCACAAAGAAAACGTGGTTACCCGCCCATTTTATTCCTACGCTCAGATGCCATGATACACCCACAAAGAAACACGTATTCCCCGACACATCCCTCCACTGTACATATGCCACGATACACCCACAACGAAACACGTATTCCCCCATGCATCCCTCCACTGTACATATGCCATGATACACCCACAACGAAACACGTATTCCCCCATGCATCCCTCCACTGTACATATGCCATGATACACCCACAACGAAACAAGTATTCCCCGACACATCCCTCCACTGTACATATGCCATGATACACCCACAAAGAAACACGTATTCCCCGACACATCCCTCCACTGTACATATGCCATGATACACTCACAAATAGACACGTATTCCCCGACACATCCCTCCACTGTACATATGCCATGATACACCCACAAAGAAACACGTATTCCCCGATGCATCCCCCCCCCAACTGTTCAGATGCCATGATACACCCACAAAGAAACACGTATTCCCTCATGCATCTCCCCACTGTACATATGCCATGATATACCCACAACAAAACACGTATTCCCCCATGCATCCCTCCACTGTTCAGATGCCATGATACATCTACAAAGAAACACGTATTCCCACATACATTCTTTAACTGCTCAGATGCCAAAATACACCTAAAAAAAGACGTATATTCCTACAAAAATTCCTTCACTGCTCAAACACCATGATCCACCTACAATGAGACGCGTGTTCCCACTTAAATCTCTCCATTGCTCAGATGCCATGATCCACCTACAATGAGACGCGTGTTCCCACTTAAATCTCTCCATCGCTCAGATGCCATGATCCACCTACAATGAGACGCGTGTTCCCACTTAAATCTCTTCATTCCTCAGATGCCATGATCCACCTACAAAGAGACGCATGTTCCCACTTAAATCTCTTCATTCCTCAGATGCCATGATCCACCTACAAAGAGACGCATGTTCCCACTTAAATCTCTCCATTGCTCAGATGCCATGATCCACCTACAATGAGACGCGTGTTCCCACTTAAATCTCTCCATTTCTCAGATGCCATGATCCACCTACAATGAGACGCGTGTTCCCACTTAAATCTCTCCATCGCTCAGATGCCATGATCCACCTACAATGAGACGCGTGTTCCCACTTAAATCTCTTCATTCCTCAGATGCCATGATCCACCTACAAAGAGACGCATGTTCCCACTTAAATCTCTCCATTGCTCAGATGCCATGATCCACCTACAAAGAGACGCGTGTTCCCCCTAAATCTCTCCTTTGCTCAAATGACGTCATACACCTACAGCGAGGCACGCATTTCCATATAAATCCATCCACTACGCAAATATTAACACTCAAGGCTTCGGTTCTTTATAACCGCCTATGTGTTCAAATACACTTTTAAGGGAGCTGTTATGCACAGACATCTCTCTAGTGTGATCAAGGCTGTAATCCAACCAGTCACGCGAGTAAACGTTGTGTGAGAGATTCCACTTGTCAGGTACGCAATCTCCAACGTATCAAAGGACACACTCGCCGCGATGAAGCTTGGAGTGTAGCAGATGCATCCCCAAATTAATGTGGTGAGACAGCAGGTCCGATACTGCTAACCCTAGGAAACATCGAAGAGAACTCGAAAAGTGCAAATTATAAAGCAATTTACAATCATGCTAAATCAAATAGTCAGTATATTCATAGGAGACTGACTATATTATACTGAGCCATCTATATATATATATATACACACACACCAGAGAGAGCTTAATGAGAAAAATCATGCCTTTGTTTAGTCAATTGTTAGTATGGTTGATAAAGATGTCAAAAATGTATTGCATGTGTCGTCACCTCTCAGACAACAGCATGACTTCATAATTTCGGTTGAAAGATGGCTGCCCCACTTTTGGCATACACCAAAGAGAAGCAGCGTTCTAGTATCCTTTTTTGTGTTCAGTGAATGAACGAAACCTATTTACATTCATTGGCGCATGAAGATAAAGTAAAGTGATTCACTCGTTTCACTCCATCAAGTGAATGAATGGAGTAGGAAGTTCCAAAACGATGTGAGTTCTGGGGCACACTGCTGACGACCGGGTCAGGCACAAAAAGTTGTGACTCCAGATTATGCCGTTGACCTCTTAGTAAAGGAAAGCGCCGATCACTCGTGATGGAGCAACAGCAAGGATACATCCAATGTTAGAACGTCTGTTTTGCAAACCAGCGGCGCGAAGTTTCTGCCACACAGTGATATGCACTGACACATCTCACAATGTCAGGTAAATGAACTGCTGTCTGGGCTGCTATTTGGAAGCGGTTGCACATATGTATCAAACTGATTTAACGAGCTTGTGGGAGGATGACCAGGCATGGGACTGTAAATTGTGGTACATGAGGCCCGAAACTGCTGGTTCAGCTTTACTATAGTGAAAATGGCCACAAATATGTCTGGTAACTTCTGCGATCGATATTGAACTCCTCAGCAGGCCAACAGCTTGCAATTGTTATTGTGAGTCAAGACATGATAAAAACATTACTTTCTTTCAATGAAAACAGATACTGGCCTTTTACTCGTTGGAACTTGACTGATGTATGTGCAAAATGTCAACCTGATTCGACTTTTTATAACGCCATAATTTGTTAATAAGCTATTTTGCATGTGAAACATGTAAAATGGCAAGTATGTTTTACATGCACCGACAAATTGGGTCAGTGTGACCTTCATCGTTTGACCTTAATTTTAGGGTATGTGTAAGTAGATCACTCACGGTGCAAACAATAATAATTATCATAAAATAAAGTGATGCATTTTTAATGACTTCTAGTAGATATATTTATTTTGACAGATGGTTACAAGTTAAGAAAAAGTAACCAGGAAGGCAACTACCCCCCCCCCCCCCCTCTCCACCCCTACCTAAAAAAATTGTACAACTAATTCTCTGATACTTCATCCCTGACAGCAGTGTCTTCTACATGAACACCTTCTATTTTATCTGCTTATTGTCTCATCGTTTCTCTCCAATAAATGCGTGTGGGTAGGGGGTGGACAAAACTACAGCTGTATTTCGGACATGAAACATGAATTACGTGGCGGTTTCATAGCAATAATGTTACAAGTTCAGATTTCCAGCCCCGTGCAAAACCCTCTTTAGTCGTCTTTTTTTTATATACTTGGGTTGGGTTATCTGAGACACTATTCCTGTCAGGCATAACATACTGACTAGGACATCGCATGAGTGCCAGGCACAAGATATTGACCAAGACCACTACCTTCCTTCAAGTAGTATTCCCCTGAAACAGGCTGTTTTCAAGGCAGTCTGACTGACGAGATGTGGATGGAATTATTTCTCGTTAGCAGTGGGTGTCATGTAGATGAAGTCAAACATAGCCCAACCGCCTGGAAGACCACGGTCTGCATTGATCACCACACTAGGGATATAGGAAAACATTCTGCTAACCGTCACCTGCAAACCATGGCGAACATGAAAGTAAACATTTCCATATATACACGATATTTTGCCGGTTAAAGTATCGTATGTTCGATTACAAATGGTTTTTGAAAAGTTTTAATTTTGTATACGCCGTTTGGAGCAAGCCGACTTTTTGCGAAAGGGGAAGTAGGTTGTTGGGAAAGATCTTTATCGAGTAGATCTGTTTATTTTGTTTGTTTAAATGAAAGAACTACGTTTGAATTGGAAACTAACAGTTGTGTCGATATTGTAAACACAGTATCGATACGTTGTTGTGGTTTTCATGGTTTTCTATCGATTCGACTAGGCCTAGTGGTCGAGTCCAAATTTTTTCCGAGATTAAAAAAAATTTTAACTTCATCTTTTTGAATCTCAAAAACTAACAAACACACAACAACAACAATAACACCCACATGTTAGTTATGCTATTGTGTGTCTACACGCCAGAAAATCATATTTATTGCCAAACGAACATTAAAAAAAAATTTTCAAAGACGACTACCATATAAAGAATTAATTAATTAATTCTTGATACAAGTACATCATGTCTCTGAACACAATCAGCAATAGTGCTGAGACAGTGTGTGCGATTGGTGGCGATTCTTTCAGACAACACAGAGAGCTCTTTTGGTAGACGTTGTTCCGACATGCGTACCAGATGATCAGCACATCTCAGCTATGCTGCACATATGGTGTGTATACTGGACATGCCCGATCGCACTAACACATCTGTATTAGGCACTACGTCGAGCCATATCATCCTGAGTAGTTTTCGCAGGCATTGCATGTGGAAGTGATTTAATTTTCCTACATGACAACTAATGACGGTCCAGGTCTCAAATGAATTCCAGAGGATAGGTAGAACAACTGCAGGATAGACCTTCATTTTGAGTCCTGATCCTCTGCCTACCTCTCACCTCATGCATCAGTTCCCTCCAGCTTGCACAAACTTCAGCCTCTCCATCTCTATCACAAAAACAGAGGTTCTACCTCCTCAAGTAAAGAGTATGCTTCTGTTTCTGTTTCTAAGAATCGACGTCACTGTACTCCGGGCATACCCATAGGTGCTCAGTCTCTCTCATCAAATGGCGTACGGTATGGATGCTGATGGTCCCTGTAGCTCGCTGGTTGTACACTCCCCTGTGCCGTCCTCTCATGCACCCCACTCCGCTCGAATCTCGTTTAATGTCGAAATTTGTAGTCTGTGGCCTGCTGCTTCATTTATTGCGGTGTCCCCATCCAGCAGGCGGTCATTGATGGATTTCAAAATGTCACTTCTATCCATTACTACATGATGGGAGCTTATGAAGCAAAAATGTCAGCTCTTTCATTGCTTTCAACCCCGGCATGAGACGGACAGTAGATCCAGGTCAACCCCTGGAGGTTTGAGGAATCAACAGCAGCTATCCACTCGTACCTAATTCATCCCTTCTGGACTTTCTGAAGTACGGCTTTGTCGTCTGCCTTTTTTATAGAAGTCTCCGATATCTATTTCAGTGCTGAGTAACTGCTTTCGTGCCCATTCTCATACTGGAGGTTGTTGACATGTATTGCCTATTGTAATTATAAGTAAAGAGTATGTACTTGTATGTAACATATACAGCCTTTAACTTGTTGTTGGTACCAACTAATGCAGTTTACACTTCTGTGTCAGCATATACATGTAGCTAACTGTATGATGTTCATTATTAATTTACACTCTCTTAGTTCTCTCATCAATAGAAGCGGGAACGGAACACCTTTCACGCGAGGTGTCTACGGCGTACATTGGGGATTGGGTGGCAAGAGAGAGTGTCACAAAATACGGTTCCACAGAGAGCAACCGCTCACAGCATGTGCTCGTCGTTAAACCAGCGACGTCTACGGTGGTTGGGACATGTTTATCGCATGGAAGACGAAAGACTGCCAAAGGATATCCTAAATGGATGCTAGCCATTGGAGTTAAAAGAATTAGTCATCATTTTTACATTCCTCCATGCTTTTCATTAATATGCACGCTTGATATTGTATGACATTCTTTGTTTTCTCTTCAGACATGGACGAAAATAAAAAATGCAACAAATAACTAAACTCATTACTAATGTGGATATGTAGATCCAAGAGTAAATGGAGAATTTCTACAATCAGGGTTTCAGGAAAGTGAAGAATTAATTGAAGAAGTATGTTGTCTTGCATCGTGAATACACAAAGAAGGACTAACCTTAAAATACATTTCCAGTTTAGTGTTTTGACTCCTTTTCGACCATTCCCTGTTGAGTGTTATGATCACCAAAACTGTGTTTTTCCTTTAGTTGTTCATCATTTCTTTCTTCGATCGCCTTCAAGCATTGCCTTTATTTTCCGACATTTTTCTTCTGCGTTCATCTTTTTTTTCGTTTGTTCTCAATCTCCCACTACCAAGTCTTGAACAGGGCTTTGGAAGTAGCTAGATGTAGTCCGGAGAACAGAATGCGTTGTGTCGCTAGTTTACAGACTCGCTGCGATATTTGCACCTTTCGGTCCGACACATCCGTCTTCGGCAGCGTCTCAGACATTAAAACCCGTTCCCCTGCAATCTTGTCTGTTATTTCATATCATACTAAAATTGTTTTCATGGTGCTGTTATTATTGTTGTCATAGCGAATAGTACAGAGCTGTTCACTCTTGGTGAATTTGCTCCATAAACAATTTGCCGTAACTGTTCCTACATTACTGAGCGTAATTTTTATTGTTTTTATTTTAGCGTTCGCCTAATTTCTCTATTCCCCAAGGCGGTGTGCGTTGCACTGTGGTTTTTATTTTGCGCCTGTCGGCCCAATGCATCCGACTTCAGCATGCATTTTATGTAAGGGTCTGCTTCCTCCTGCATTTTCTAAGGGTTTGCTTCCCCGGGGTAACGGCCGGTGCTGTGATGGGTTGTGAGCCGTGTCACTTAACCACTAGGAGACGCCGTCCCCTTACTGAGCGTAATGAAGAAGAGGCCCTGTCAGGTCACAGCGATGATTTCGTCAGTGCTATTCCCCATTACTCTTTATCAACCGCTACAAATACATCCGCTACTGCATGAACCAACAAGTAAGACGTACACACACAATTAGATTTATAACACAGCATAAAGGTGTAGTTCTTTTTCACGATTCAGTAACTGTGTTATATAATATGTTGGCCATAAATGCATCGCAGGAACAATACCCTATTTATTACTTGTGTCGACGGTAAAATGGGTTACCCTTAAGGTTTTCTCAGTTAAAATTGTGGTTCTTAGGAACCAAGCTAGGACGTTAACGGGAGAATTAGTGTGTTTCTTTCTGGAACAGAAGTAATTTAATTGACTGTTTGTGCCCGCATTGTGTCATGCTTTTTTTCCTTCCCTAAAGAGTTATCATGTACCAAGATACTAATTTTAAAGTATTTGTGGGCGAAAATAGACGTGGATAGAAATGTTTTCTCAGGTAGTAAGAAACACTGCTTTATGACAGTATAGTTGATATCAATACAGATGTAGTATAGTTGATAACAAGACAGATGGAAGCAGTATAGTTGAGGACATGACAGATGGGGACATTTTAGTTGAGGATATGAGAGATGGAGGCAGTATAGTTGAGGACAAGACAGATGGGGGCAGTATAGTTGAGAACAAGACAGATGGGGGCAGTATAGTTGAGGACAAGACAGATGGGGGCAGTATAGTTGAGAACAAGACAGATGGGGGCAGTATAGTTGAGGACAAGACAGATGGGGGCAGTATAGTTGAGGACAAGACAGATGGGGGCAGTATAGTTGAGAACAAGACAGATGGGGGCAGTATAGTTGAGGACAAGACAGATGGGGGCAGTATAGTTGAGAACAAGACAGATGGGGGCAGTATAGTTGAGGACAAGACAGATGGGGGCAGTATAGTTGAGGACAAGACAGATGGGGGCAGTATAGTTGAGAACAAGACAGATGGGGGCAGTATAGTTGAGGACAAGACAGATGGGGGCAGTATAGTTGAGGACAAGACAGATGGGGGCAGTATAGTTGAGAACAAGACAGATGGGGGCAGTATAGTTGAGGACAAGACAGATGGGGGCAGTATAGTTGAGGACAAGACAGATGGGGGCAGTATAGTTGAGGACAAGACAGATGGGGGCAGTATAGTTGAGAACAAGACAGATGGGGGCAGTATAGTTGAGGACAAGACAGATGGGGGCAGTATAGTTGAGGACAAGACAGATGGGGGCAGTATAGTTGAGGACAAGACAGATGGGGGCAGTATAGTTGAGGACAAGACAGATGGGGGCAGTATAGTTGAGGACAAGACAGATGGGGGCAGTATAGTTGAGGACAAGACAGATGGGGGCAGTATAGTTGAGGACAAGACAGATGGGGGCAGTATAGTTGAGGACAAGACAGATGGGGGCAGTATAGTTGAGGACAAGACAGATGGGGGCAGTATAGTTGAGGACAAGACAGATGGGGGCAGTATAGTTGAGAACAAGACAGATGGGGGCAGTATAGTTGAGGACAAGACAGATGGGGGCAGTATAGTTGAGGACAAGACAGATGGGGGCAGTATAGTTGAGGACAAGACAGATGGGGGCAGTATAGTTGAGAACAAGACAGATGGGGGCAGTATAGTTGAGGACAAGACAGATGGGGGCAGTATAGTTGAGGACAAGACAGATGGGGGCAGTATAGTTGAGGACAAGACAGATGGGGGCAGTATAGTTGAGGACAAGACAGATGGGGGCAGTATAGTTGAGGACAAGACAGATGGGGGCAGTATAGTTGAGGACAAGACAGATGGGGGCAGTATAGTTGAGGACAAGACAGATGGGGGCAGTATAGTTGAGGACAAGACAGATGGGGGCAGTATAGTTGAGGACAAGACAGATGGGGGCAGTATAGTTGAGGACAAGACAGATGGGGGCAGTATAGTTGAGGACAAGACAGATGGGACAGTATAGTTGAGCATAAGACAATAAAAAATGCTGTTACTTTTAGGACTGAAAAATACAGTTACATTTATAAAAGGATAGTTGCTTAAATTACATATTTGTGTATATACGAGAGGGTGCATTATATATGGGGATCAAGATGCTGAACAGTGGACGAGCCGCAGTGGTCAGTGACCCATAGCTGACTGCTAGAATCAGAGAAAGCGAACCAGAGCTGCCATAACCCATCAACATCGTCACATGGTGTTCCTCGATAACAGGCTGTAACAGGGCACGCTGGCTAAGGAGAAGGGATAGACGAGGGAAGGCTAACACGGTACTGACAAATGTCTGCTACAGTCGGATTATCAGAGCGAAAGGTGCAACTATCGCTGTCAAGCTGTAGACTACGACACAGTGCATTCCATTCTCAAGACAACATCCAGCTACTTGACAAGTCATTTTAAGGGAGATTGAGAACGAACGAAGAAAAAGCGGAAGAATATTAGGAGCTGAGAATCCGGGCGTTCGGAAAATAATAGGCAGACGGCAAACGGACATGTACCGATTTGACTAATGGTAGACAGTGTGTCGAGTCACGAGACAGAGAGAATTAACTGTCAAGTATCGGTAACGTTGTGGGAATAAGTGTTTGGCTGATGTGTAAACTGGTTGGTTGATTAGTTATTGATCCAGCGGCCTATGGGCTCCTTCCATTTGGCCCAGTGCCATATAGTGGTATCTGTAAGTGTTTGTAAGCTGTTGTTTAGTTTCCTACACAGTGTTCCATTTGTCTGGCCTTGGAGGGAGAAGCTAGTTCCTAACACTGGCAAGCGCCAGACATTTAAAAAAATGATGTTCAGCAGTTTCATAAGGATATGGGCATATCCGGCACTCTGGAGTATGTTCGGATTGCATTTTGTTCAATTGACTGTTAAGTTATAAACTGGTTGGCGAGTTTATTCACTGGGAAATACAGAAAAGACAAACGTGAGAGACACCGTAGAACGTATTATCATACATAAATAATAATGTAGAGCTAAAAAAGTCCATTAGACTAATGTTTATAACAAGAAAATCAATAAGAAAAGAGAGAGAGAAGAGAAAAACGATGAAAGGTAGAGCCAAGAGAGTACCGCAGACGAACAGAGATGTCTCAATTTGCGGCCTTCAGCTTTCATGTAGACACCTCTGTTGTTTGTTTAGCAATGTACAAGAGTTGGACCTGATCTGAGGAAACCGGTGATACTCTATATTTAAGAGAAGAGTACATTTTACTTGTGATCATCACGAAAAGTAAGTATTATTATTGTTGTGAATGCCTTAATTATTGTTAATGACAGTGGAAGTAATCTAGGACCTGTGCGAGTCCGGTCAGTAAAGTTAATATATATTTATATATTCCTTTCTCTAGTAAATATAAACACCAAAGCATAGTTCGTTTCTTTGGGAACCAACTCAGCGAAGAAAGTTCAGAAGAGTTCAGCGAGCTTCTTTGTGAACTGTGTGAAAGCGGCTCTATAATACTGCCACTGTGTGGTCTCAGCACTGCGGACGTTTCCCAGAAAAAATAGTTTAACAAGGGCGTGTCTATTTCTTAATCGCGGATGAGTCCATCTAAAACCATGTTCTTTTCCACATGGGGCATACATTAGACGTCATCTTCATTACTGTATGATAGATTTTTAAATGAACTGTAAAAAATGTCATCCCCTATTAGTTAATTACTCGATAAATATATCTCATCAATGATTAGCACACCAGTTGTATCTGACATATTTTCTCTACTCATCAGGGTTGTAACTGATCGTTGAAGCTAGCCAAGAACAATTTGTGAGATTAGTGTACATTCACTTTAAATACATTTGTCATTCACTAAGTTTTTTGAAGAAATATGTTGATTTCAGACTGGCAAGTTTTCTTAAAGTGAAATTATACATAACTATTTCAAAATAAACGAAAATTATTTTCTAAAAAAACGTTATCTGTGGAAATGTCAACTAATTTATCTACTTTGCAGAATTATCATTACGTTGAATTCTAAGGTAGTAATTTTATTCATTTGTTTTTATATACTTCTCGTTTCATTCTACTTCTTCTTCTTCTTCTTCTTCTTCTTCTTCTTCTTCTTCTTCTTCTTCTTCTTCTTCTTCTTCTTCTTCGTACGCGTTTCATTGTTCAAAAACTTTAAAACACACAATGGGGTCAATTACTGGCTGTATCAGCTTAATTTGGTTAGTTATTTTATACGCATAAACTATTAATGTTTATTGTCGTTCTTCTTGCAAAAGTACATTTATTAGGCTGCGTTTCTTGTTATAACCACTTGAATAACGTTAATGAATAGTAAGAAGTTAGCATTTACACGTTAGATAAATGTCGTTGAAATATGTATAGAATTTAAGTTGTACAACCATGTATTCTTTGTGTTCAGGATTACATTTACAAGAATTATGAATGTAGAAAAATATTTGATGGTTCATTCACGAATAAAATTGGCATGACGTTTCTTATTAAATAAATGCTAACTTTACATATTATATATAGACATTGTATTCTTCTTCTTCTTCTTCTTCGTACGCAGTCAGACAGTAACCATTATTTTTTCGAAAAAAGCGGCGGTCATCCTGAGGCTGTCGCCACTGCCATAGAGCTTGTCTTGCAGTTCCACTGGTGATGGCCACATCTGCTCTCTCTGATCCTCGTATGTCGGGCAGTTCTGCAGCAGATGTTCAGCGGTCATTTTACCAGTACCGCACGGGCATTCGTCGGTACACCCTATCTTCAATTTGTTGAATAGGTGGTACCTCAGTCTATTGTGGCCAGTGCGAAGTCTGAAGACAACGACCTGCTCTCTTCGGTTCAACTGGTAGTAGGCATCGTTTTTGGTGTAACCAGTATGTTCGGTTTCCCATTTGGTCATGTATCTGGCTTTGATAAGCCGTTTTGACTCTTCGTACGTCATACTAGTATCTGTTTGTGGTAGTCTGCCTCCTCGTTGCCTTGGATGTTGCAGTGTGATGGGACCCACTGTACCACTACCCTTTTTGGTGCAGACTGCTGGCACAGTTGGCAGAGTGCTGCTCTTAAGTCATTAAGCTCAGTGTTTTTCTGGCTTTTTAGCGATGTGACTACGGCGAGAGCATCTGTAAGCAGGACTATATGGCTTTAATTTTCATTGTGTGTCACCATTTCTTCCACTGCCGCCCTCAGTGCCTCTGCCTCCGCTCTGAAATTGCTTGTGTACTTACCAGTAGCGAATGACAGTGTTATTTGTCTGCCACTTGGTAGGTTCAGGAATGCTCCTGCCCCTCCGTTCTGTGTAGTGTTTGTTACAGAACCGTCAGTGTATGCATGGGTCCAGTCCACGCTTGGGTAGCTTTTCGATATAAAGCTTAGGGTGGTATCTCTCCTTTCTTTTTCAGTCTGGCAGTTTTTGTTTACAATACCTGGTATATTTTCTACCACCTCTGGAAATATATCCTGCCTCCAGGTAGGTTTTCGTACAGCAGTTATGGGTTTTGGTGTTGTTAGTGCGTTTATGGGATCTTCGTGCATCTTTGCTTTGGCTATTTCTGCAAAGTTTCTCCGCTTTAGTTTCCCATTTCCCAAATTGTTTAGTCTCTGGTGCATTGGATGGTCGGTCAGTCTCCGGAGTTTCTCTGACTGCAGCTGGGCTCTGCAGTCTCTTCTATCGGTCATGGATTGCAGTTTTGTAATCTTTTCGAGTTCTACAATTGGCGTTGACTTCATGCCTCCTGTTATAACTCTCATGGCTTGGTTTTGAAGTTTGCTAACTTTATCGAAGTTCGCCTTTGCTGCTGTTGTCCATGCCGCAATGCCATACTCGAGAACCGGTCTCACTCTTCCAGTGTACAGTTTCTTTAGTATGCCTTCGTCTGCTCCCCAGCTTGTGCCAGCAAGTTTCCTCATGATTGCCATTCTTTCTCTGGCTCTCATTCGGTTTCTCTCGATCTGACTTTTCCATGTCATGCGCCGATCAAATGTGACTCCCAGATAGGTTGGGTTGTCGTTTGGCTGCAGGAATTTGCCATTTAGACTTAATTTGGTATTTTTGGGTTTTATTGAAAGCGAGAATATTGTGCATAGACATTGTATTACTTTTCAATCTTCACGAGCTATACAGAAAATCTTTTTAAAAATATTTTTAAGCTCCAATAGACATTTCTTAAAACTATACCTTACCTGAGGCTTAGATCGCTCTTCCTTTGTACTAAAAGAACATACATCCTACCCACCGGAACAGTCACTTTTCTACATTATATGAATGCTCTTGCCCAGGAAGATTAGCCTTATGTAGAGTTCCTTGATAGACAACCAACTCAATATTGTTGCTGTCTTATCCCTTGACGAACTCAAACTTCATGTTTAGAAGCACCAAAAATTTAATTGAAATCATTAAATGAAGGTTGGAATCAAGAAACTGAGTAGTGTATGAGGTGCAGCGGTCAACAACACAAAGCTGACTGCTAGCGTTAGAGCCAGTGAACCTGATCTCCCAAGACCATTCACCACCTCCAGATAGTGATCCTGGGTATGGCGACGACTTACACGTGTCCTCAGACATGTGATGTAGTTTTGCCTTAGTTTTAATTAGTTCGTTTGATTTGTCAATCCTGGCAAAGTTATTGGCTGTTTCGATTACCTTGTCGTATTTCAACGGTCTGGTGTACACGGCTGAACTTGAAGACAATGGTGACCTTCGTCTTGTCTGTCGACATTACCAATTTTCGTGTGGCTAGAACATTTTGACACGAAGCAACGATTAACTCCTAGCGGATACCAAAATACCTACCACAAATCACTAACACTCTGAGCATGACCATCGGTAGTTTATAAACCAGGGATGGCAATGCTCTGAGTCAGCGTTGGAAACAATTTCAGAGGAGGCATCGATTGGGCTTATGTCGCAAAAATATGCAGTGATGCCCCTACGACCTCTTAGATCACGCGAAAGGCGAGACTAGAGAGATCAAGTATACACATACGCGACAACTTAGGTACTTCTCGTGGGCATATACTCAAATTATATATATGCTATCCATGTCAATCTTTGTAACCTTAATTTACCAACAGTTTTCCTAAGTTCCACCAGAGGCCGTTTATATTAGGTATAGTACATTTAAAGAAATACTTCTTTTTCTGGAATATATACTCAACTAAAAGCGTGACTTACCAGAAAATATTTTTCATCGTATACTTTTATTTTATCATTCAAAAACATCGAAATTTGGGGAGAAGAAACTTTGCTCCATAGTTCGAAACTGAAACAAATGAAAAGACATTTTCGTGTGACGTCTGAGAATCTCCGTATCGCCTGCGAACAGAAGGGTTATTTTTTGTTGTTGTTACCGATTCAGCAGCATCTGGGCTCTCGTCTTCAGCCCAATCCCATATAATGGTATCTGCACGTGAACAAAGTGTTCCATGTGTCTGGCGTTGGAGGAAGTTTCAAATGACAATGTTCAGTCCCGCGTGTGTGTCCACCACGTGCGTTGATCACGGCCTGACATCTGTGCCTCATGGATCGAAAGCAGAGCCTCAGTAAATCCCGTGGAATGTTCTGCCACTCCTGCACGACTTCTTGACAAAGTTACCGTACAGTCTGCGGTGAATGCTGTCGTTGCTGAAGTCGACGTTTTCCGTGTCCAAGATACAATCTCTGACGACCATCGGATATTAAACGGTTGATCCTGCACTCTTCAGTAAACTGTACTCTGTTTCACAGAGAGTAACTGCTAACTGATAACAAAACTGTACTCTGTTTCACAGAGAGCAACTGCTAACTGATAACTGCGAACACAGAGGATTGTGAAAAGCTGGGGTTTCTCAGCAAGAGTGAGATGACTGGTCGTTGCTGGGCAAAGCGGGGTATACACATAAACAATTGCAGTTTGGGGATGGAGATGGAAGCAGTGACGTTAGCGCTGAGATGGTTATCCGAGATCCCTTTAACAAAGGCTGTCATTGTGACATATTTTCATGGCGTACTTCAGAAGTTATGGGAGGGATGGCGGAGGTACGAGTGGATAACAGCCGTTGAGGCCTCAAACTTCCAGTGGTTGACAGGGATCTGGTATCCTGGTTATGCTGTGATTCAAAGCAATGAAAGAGCTGATATGTTGGCTTCACAAGCTCCCATAATGAGCACATTAGTGGTGGGTAGGAGTGACGTTTTGAAATCAACCAATGGCCTCCTCTTGGATGTGGACACCGAAATAGACGAATCAACAATCCACAGACTGCAAAGTTTGGACATCAAACAAGGTTCGAGCGGAGTGGATCGCATGGAAGAGCGCAGCAGGAGGGTGTACCACCAGAGAGCTACAGGGACCATCAGTATCTAGAGCCAGCACCATTTGATGAGAGAGACTGAGCACCTATGGTTATGACTGGAGTGCAGTGAAGTCGATTCTTAGAAACATAAACAGAAAACTACATTTGTCATTTCTAGTGAGTTTCAATTTTGCACATCGCTGTTTAATTTGTTTGTCTGTTTTCTTGCAGTTCTTTCTAGTAATTGTTATTTCCTCTCCATCTATTTGATGTCAGACATTTTTATTTCTATATTGTAATATTCCAATTCTGGTGTTCACTCAGGCACATTTTGTGCCCTATGCCAGGTAGCAAAATCTCGTCTAAACTCATCTGTCCTGACCAATGTCCTGTAGCAGGTCATCTTTCCATCTCATTGGTGGACGTCCGGGACGACGATTATAGGTGTAGGGCCACTATGACGAGCCCATCTATTGTCAGGCATGGGTATCACGTAGTCTGCCCAGCTGTACTTTATTATGAACGCCGTATCTACGACGCCATTGAAGAAGGTTTAACCCCTGATGGTGGTGTTGCGATCTCGTGGTAAAAGTCACAGTGTTCTACGCTCCATCGCTCGATGAGTAGCTTGAAGCCGCGACTTATAACTTTTTCGTAGGCTTCACACCTCGCAACCATACATGGCTGGAACGACCAGGCTGTTGAAGGTGTGAGCTCTCGACTTGCTCTTTTTCATCTGTTGAGGTAATGTCTTGAAGCTGAACCACCCGTCAGCTAATCTTCGTGAAATCTCTTTTTTTTACAAGTCGTGGGAGTTCGTAATTTCTTGGCCCAAAGAGATGTACGAATTCACGTTTTGGACGGAATTAGATCCAAGCCGCATTTCCTCGAAGGGATTAAAACTGTTCAGCATGCATTGTATTTTTAGAATATTTATTTAAAACCCAACTGCCTTGCTTGCATTGGTGAGCTCATTTAGGCATTGCTCAGCATCCTTAATGATGTAGCTGATGATGAATATGTCATCTGCAATCCAGATGTGGTTGAGCTTTTCAATGTCTATGTTAATACCCTATCACCCCATGTTAGCATGTGGAAGACTTCCTACGTGGCTGCCGTGCAGAAGTTTGAGAGACATTGTATCA
The DNA here is from genome assembly GCA_036924085.1 of Ariolimax columbianus. Lineage (NCBI taxonomy): Eukaryota > Metazoa > Mollusca > Gastropoda > Stylommatophora > Arionidae > Ariolimax > Ariolimax columbianus. The sequence goes on along the minus strand of JAVGWX010000007.1, from coordinate 32,786,575 downwards.
CCCTGTCGTAGCCAATACAATTAAATCGATATTTTTATTTCTTTTCTGATATGAAATGTCAACAATGAACTGCCCGAAAAAAACTGGAGTCCAATATAGACAAACAACTCATTATTCTTAGAAGTGACTGGCTGATTGTTTCTGATGGCGATTGTCTGATCATGGGAGCCCGAGCTCAGACTGAAAGTATTGCCAATAGGGACTAATCAAATGGCCATGCTATTAATGCTATCACTTCAAAAATAGCTTATGAACTAATATTCTGATAGTCTAATAATCCAAAGACTATATGTCAGATAGCATTAGAATTTCTTCTTATTTTTCTTTTTCTTCTTCTTTTTCTTCTTCTTCGTCTTCGTCTTCTTCTTCTTCTTTTTCTACTTCTAATTCTTCTTCATCCCGAAGAGGACTACCTGACGTGTCATAGGTTAGAACGAGTTTGCGATATACATGCCTTTTAGCTCGACTAATTCGATTTCAGCTGATGTTTGTTTGGTACCTGTTCTGTTGTCCCACCTATTCTCTTAATTAGACTACGCAAGTGCAGACTGTTTCAAGAAACGCCGCTTAGAGGTGGAATAGGGTCTAGATTCGCTGACATTGATGCAAGCAGCCATCTTTAAGTTGCTGACTGCTGCCAGCTCATTCACTGTGCTGCTTCGTCGGTCCTTGAAGATCTGCCAAATGCAACTGAAGTGTAATGGTCTAAAATTAAGAACATGACACAGAATATGAGTCGGCGAATAGCAAAAGTCTCACGGTCAACAAGATGTCAGTGTTTGTCTTCTTTTTTTTTTTTTTTGCGTTCGCCATATTTTTCTAATCCCCAAGGCGGTGTGCGTTGTACTGTGTTTTTATTTTGCGCCTGTCGGCCCAGTGCATCCGACTTCAGCATCCATTTTATGTAAGGGTCTGCTTCCTCCTGCATTTTCTAAGGGTTTGCTTCCCCGGTGCTGTGATGGGGATCGAACCCAGCACCTTCGGTTTGTGAGCCGTGCCACTTAACTACTAGGCCACGCTGTCCCCTACTGTTTGTCTTTTAAAAAGTTCTAGTCAAACCTATCACGGTCTTGTGTCTGAGATGCAAGGGGAATGAATCTGAGTTGTTTTAATTTGTGATCTTCGTTGGATAATTATTTATATCTTCCCAAGTATATGTTATTGTCTCTTTATGGAAGGTCGTATACAGTTGCTATCAATACATACGTGTGCTTTTCTATGTACACCATATTGATATGTATCGTCAAGGATTTAAATGATTACCTATGCACCAGGTTTAAATAATCAGAATGTTTAATATGCATTTTACAAAAGTGAATACACATAATGGGCACATTTGAATGTTTCAGCTGTTCATTTAGCACACAATGAAAAGGGAGAACTGTGAAACAACAAACGAAAACTACGAGTAACCCAAAGAGTCAGTGACTTGCTGTTAGCAACTCTAAATAACTTGTATTTCTGTCACTTAGTTACGCCCACTGACATGTATTCTTACAGAGATACCCCTGGTCGCTGAACGTATTTGATTTAACTCCACACATTAATGAGTTACAAAACAGCTTCTGAAATACGCTTCTGTACTTGCTACTCATACGATAGTACACAAAAATGTTTGCTGAGGAGTTGACAGATTCCAATATAAGGGTTACAATTCCAATAAGTAAAAGAATATTTCTGTTACCTCCGTGAATAGAAAAGCTTGGTTCCATATAGATAGTTAAAAATATAATACTAACCGGGACGAAACAAATAATAAAAAGTATGGAGATTGTCGTCACCATTTTGCTGACTGCTTGATTACGTGTAGAAATATTGTCAGATTGTGACTTTACTGTAGAGGTCATCCGCCATTTACTGTTGCTGCGGAGTTTAATGACCAGAACAGTGGTACATGTAATAATGACTATAAAAGCAATTAAAGGAAGCGAGATGTTGTTAACTAAGAATGAAATCTTCTCTACTATCTCATGATCTTCGGTGAAAACAAGACCAATCATTGTTCGGTTTCTGTGGGGGACATATTTCCATTCAAGTCTATTTACAGCATACAAGGGGCCTGAGCTTGACATAAAAATCACATAGATACAAAGAAGCAGTATCCAAGTTCTTTGTGGCGTGATAATCGTCTTGACCTGATAAGATAAAAAAAGACCAACTTAAAATAAATAGTTTTCTGTTTTATATATATAACACAAATACGTAAATATCCTTAGATGAATTCATCATTTTAGAGTCTTCCTCTACTCGTCTCCTTTTTTGTGGCGTTATTCACATTATGGTGCATATTCCATTAACCAATCCACTCCAAACGTTCATATCTTGTACAATTGTTTCCAGTTCATTCCAATTTCTTCCTGTTTTCTTGTATCAGCTTCTATGCTTCTTTTCGCAGTTTTCATTTGGTCTGCCTTGCCTTTACTTATGAGATTTCCTGGTTAATAAGGGCCTAGGACTTACCCAGCATGTGACAGATCCATCTCCACCTTCTTACTTAGATTTACGATTCTACCTGTTTTGTCATTTTCTTTCCTGCAAACCTGTTAAACCACTGAAATCCCAAAATCATTGTCATGGTTTTGTTAAAATATCAGTGTCGTCTATAACGAGGGATGGTTGACAAGTTGTGCACCTTAGTATTATTACCTGGAAATGTGTGTGACATTTAGTCTAGTGTTGCTGTGGTTTCGAGGCTAGGCACTTCGTAATTTAGTTGATTCGGATAACTACCTTACATTCAAATACGGAGAATGTAGTGCAAGAATGCATGGATCGTTCCGTTGCAGCTTGGATAAACTTCGGCTACAGATTTGTATAACAAAAAATAGAGGTTCTACATCAACCGGCTCCTATTGTAGTCTACAGTCGCATGTTGAGAAATTAAACGAATTCAATGTGCAATGTATGTGACAACAGATGAAGATTAGATGGCAGGATACGGCGACAAACACAGATGTGTTACCGAAAGCGGACAAGTATACACACCATGGTATGGGCACCATAGCTAAGATATGATGGTCATGTGGTACGCGTGTCGGATCAGAATGTTTCAGAAGAGCTGCTCTATGGTAAATTGCAAAATGACAAAGGAGAAAGCGATAAACAGAGGAAAAAGGTACGAGGATACAGTTAAGCAATCACTGATACAGTGCGGAATTAACCATGATGTCTGAAAACGAATCGCCACCAAACTCACAGACTGGCAACGCAGTATTACGGAGGGTTTTTCATTCAGAGACATCAGATAACTAAAAAAAATGAGGCTATGGAGAGACGATTGCTCCGCAAGTCAGTTCACATTAAAGCATCCTTCACTCTGGAGCAGAGGGGATGTTCTATAGCGACGTGCCAAGTGCAGCAGGCAGTTCAGGACTCGAAAAGACGTATACGCCATCTTAGAACGCATGGCATCATCGAATGAAATGACACAGTGGTTTTCATCGATTGCAATAGATGAATAACACTGTGGATGTTAGTGTGTGTGTGTGTGTGTGTGCATGTATGTGTGTGTATGTATACGTATGTATGTATATATGTAGGTAGGTAGGTAGGTAGGTAGGCAGGAAGGAATGTATATATGTAGGTGCAAGAATAATGTCGATGGTCGTCATCGACAACATTGAATAGTTATCATCGTCATCATGTATGCAGGTGTCTAGGTAGGTTTGTAGGTAGGTGTCTAGGTAGGTGTCTAGGTAGGTGTGTAGATAGGTGTGTAGGTAGGTGTCTAGGTAGGTGTGTAGTTAGGTGTCTAGGTAGGTTTGTAGGTAGGTGTCTAGGTAGGTGTGCAGGTAGGTTTGTAGGTAGGTGTCTAGGTAGGTGTGTATGTAGGTGTGTAGGTAGGTGTCTAGGTAGGTGTGTAGGTAGGTGTGTAGGTAGGTTTGTAGGTAGGTGTGTATGTAGGTGTGTAGGTAGGTGTCTAGGTAGGTGTGTAGGTAGGTTTGTAGGTAGGTGTCTAGGTAGGTTTGTAGGTAGGTGTCTAGGTAGGTGTGTAGGTAGGTGTGTAGGTAGGTTTGTAGGTAGGTGTCTAGGTAGGTGTGTAGGTAGGTTTGTAGGTAGGTGTCTAGGTAAGTGTGTATGTAGGTGTGTAGGTAGGTGTCTAGGTAGGTGTCTAGATAGGTTTGTATACGTGCGAGCGTGTGTTTCCGTTATACTTGTGTGTGTGTGCGTGTGTGTATGTATGAAGGTTTGACTATTTACCATGCTATGTTAAAGCAAAGGTTTTACACGGAGAAGATGCTAAGCCCAAGCTCACTCTTCTTAGTGGCCTGTTGCGACACGGAGATAAGGAAATAGTTGTCCCTTTTTGTTTACCTCATGAACCTTTCCGGTACAAATATGTGTACATATGTGAAGCAGAAGCAGAAGGTTTCAAAACGACGTGAATTATGTGACTGACCCGGTCGGGAACAGTCTGACAGTCTGTTACAGAACTAAAGCCGTTCAAACTTCCTACTCTACTAATACACTAGCTGGAGTGAAATGAATGGATCACCGTACTGAACCTTCACTCGCCGATGAAATCCTATAGGTTTCGCGCCAACGCTGCTATTTTTTGGTGCATATCAATAGTGGGGCGGCCATAATTTAACTGCAATTATGACGTCATGTTGTTCGTCTGCACAATGATGGCACGTGCAAGACACTCTTGGCATCCTTAGCAACTATATTAACATGTATTTACCATTAAATAGTTTTTCTAATGTCTATCCCACTTTTTAGGTTCTCATTTGAAATCTTTCGTAGAACCACTACAACCGTCTGAGCACGTTACAACATATGACTTACGTTCCTTGTGTTACGAGCCTCAGCCCCTGAAAGCTATTACAGCACCCACTGCAGCTGCTGAAATGCAGGTAGATGAGAATGGGTATCTTGCAGTTTTGGCCAAATGCTTTATTAGTAAAATGACAATATGATTAAATAAATCAATTATACCTGTTTCTGAAACATACAGTCTGGACAGGGAGTGAAGACAAAGAGAACAATTCACCCACCCAGTGTCACTGCCAGAAGTCAAGGCAAACATCCAAAAAAATATAAACAGTCGATAGAGAAAACAAACAGTAAATACCCACAGGACCCAATCAATAGACTGAATAGGAAACAGTATATCACAATTTTTCGCTTCAGAACAGGTCATTGCAGACTAATTGCACACATGCATAAAATCAAAGCAGCGCAGGCTGCACAATGCACATGTCAGAGAGGACCCCAGGCTCCTGAACACATCCTGCAAACATGTTCACTGCATCAAAGCTCCCGTGAAAAGACCTGGCCGGGGGAAAGTATCATAAAAGACAAACTGCGGGGAACCATTGAGCACCTGCGACTGACGTGTCACTTCATGGAGGCAACTCATCTGGTGGCATACAATTAGCATACTTCTTCTTCTTCTTCTGCGTACACAGTCAGACAGTAACCATTATTTTTTCGAAAAAAGCGGCGGTCATCCTGAGGCTCTCGCCACTGCCATAGAGCTTGTCTTGCAGTTCCACTGGTAATGGCCACATCTGCTCTCTCTGATCCTCGTATGTCGGGCAGTTCTGCAGCAGATGTTCAGTGGTCATTTTACCAGTACCGCACGGGCATTCGTCGGTACACCCTATCTTCAATTTGTTGAATAGGTGGTACCTCAGTCTGTTGTGGCCAGTGCGAAGTCTGAAGACAACGACCTGCTCTCTTTGGTTCAACTGGTAATAGGCATCGTTTTTGGTGTAACCAGTATGTTCGGTTTCCCATTTGGTCATGTATCTGGCTTTGATAAGCCGTTTTGATTCTTCGTACGTCATACTGGTATCTGTTTGTGGTAGTCTTGCACCTTCTTTTGCCAGTCTGTCTGCCTCCTCGTTGCCTTGGATGTTGCAGTGTGACGGAACCCACTGTACCACTACCCTTTTTGGTGCGGACTGCTGGCACAGTTTGCAGAGTGCTGCTCTTAAGTCATTAAGCTCAGTGTTTTTCTGGCTTTTTAGCGCTGTGACTACGGCGAGAGCATCTGTCAGCAGGACTATATGGCTCTCATTTTCACTGTGTGTCACCATTTCTTCCACTGCCGCCCTCAGTGCCTCTGCCTCCGCTCTGAAGTTGCTTGTGTACTTACCAGTAGCGAATGACAGTGTTATTTTTCTGCCATTTGGTAGGTTCAGGAATGCTCCTGCCCCTCCGTTCTGTGTAGTGTTTGTTACAGAACCGTCGGTGTATGCATGGGTCCAGTCCATGCTTGGGTAGCTTTTCGTTATGAAGCTTAGGGTAGTGTCTCTCCTTTCTTTTTCAGTCTGGCAGTTTTTGTTTGCAATACCTAGTATATTTTCTACCAGCTCTGGAAATATATCCTGCCTCCAGGTAGGTTTTCGTACAGTAGTGATGGGTTTTGGTGTTGTTAGTGCGTTTATGGGATCTTCGTGCATCTTTGCTTTGGCTATTTCTGCACAATTAGCATACGAAACCGAGCGCAAAGAAGAAGAGGAAACATACCTTCAACGGGGCAGTTATACACAGACATCTCTCTAGTGTGATAAAGGCTGTGATCCAGCAAGTGATACGGGAAAAGGACGTATGAAGCATTCCAAAAGAGCCGTATGTGAGTTCCGTGGATTCAAAAGGCAGATCCGCTGTTAAGAAACTCGGTGTATAACTGATGTTGATCCATATTACAGTTGCAAGACCTCCCATGTCAGATATAGCCAGACCTGTTAATATACAGAATATCGAACATTTAAAACTTACTACAAAATATATTTGAGGTTTTCATTTGAAGGCCCCTCGTGTATTTACGTGAGCCGTTGAGTTTTACTAGCGATAAGGAACTGGCAAAGTTGGAACAATTTGAGTGCCCACAGCGACATTACCTGGGTGCCGTTATTGGCGGTAGTAGCAGTTGCATACATATTGAAGATATTTGTGAACTGAAGGGATACATACAGCACTACGTCAATTAGACTGACAGGGCAAATTGTGATGATCGAGAATGATTTGACAAGCGTTCCAAACCTTCTACAACTCGTTCGAGGTGAGGAGACTAACGTCCGGACAAGCAACATAGACTGATCAGAAAATATTATTCTGGATCAGGAAACACAAACTGATCAGACTATGTTAGCCAGGGTTAGACAAAACAAACTGATCAGACTATGTTGGTCAGGGTATAGATAAACAAACTGATCAGACTATATTGGTCAGGGTATAGATAAACAAACTAATCAGACTATGTTGGTCAGGGTATAGATAAATAAACTGATCAGACTATGTTGGTCAGGGTCAGACAAAACAAACTGACCAGACTATGTTGGTCAGAGTATAGATAAACAAACTGATCAGACTATGTTGGTCAGGGTCAGACAAAACAAACTGATCAGACTATGTTGGTCAGGGTAAGGTTAAAGAAACTGATCAGACTATGTTAGTCAGATTCAGATTAAACATACTGATCAGACTATGTTAGTCAGGGCCAGGATAAACATACGGATCAGACTATGTTAGTCAGATTCAGATTAAACATAGGGATCAGACTATGTTAGTCAGGGTCAGGGGACAGATACTGATCAGACTATGTTAGTCAGATTCAGATTAAATATACTGATCAGACTATGTTAGTCAGGGCCAGGATAAACATACTGATCAGACTATGTAAGTCAGATTCATATTAAACATGCTGATCAGACTATGTTAGTCAGATTCAGATTAAACATACGGATTAGACTATGGCAGTCAGGGTCAGGTGAAAGATACTGACCAAGACATCACTTCACTTCCACAAAGTTCTCTTCCAGAGCAGCACAAAGTCTAGCTAACAAAGTTGGGGGGGGGGGGGGAAGCGGTGTCATGGTCGGTACTGTGTACCTCATAATTGTAAGCTGAGGAGCCTGCCATTGCACAACCAGGAAGACCCGGTACATCTTCTCCAGCACGCCGTCCCGTGCGGAGAGCCGCTGTAACCCGCCATAAACTAAAGTCGTCAAGAGTAATTTACTCCAGCACGATTGACATTAGCGACATCAACAACAACAACAAACAACCACTCGAACGCTCACAAGTTCAGAGTACCGGAAACAATGCTGATCTGCACAGAAGTAAAATCTCATTCAAGAAAATGGAAAATCCAAAAATGATCAACCATTGTAAGTTTGTACCACAGTGATGCCGGTGTTGAAAGAATAGTCTATGTGTGTGTGTGTGTGTGTGTGTGTGTGTGTGTGTGTGTGTGTGTGTGTGAATTAATATATTTCCGATTAGTTCCGACGAACAGAAACTGCAAAATCACTTGACCACTTAGGACGTAACCTGTTATAGGTATAGCATACATATCAGCGAGGCAAAGACGACATCTCTTGAAGGTGGGCAGACTCCCGAGGCCTCTTAATTTGAGCACTCAGAACGTGGCTCTCTAGCAGGCTCAGGAGATGCTACATCGCCAGAATTTTCTCAGAATACGGCAGGTGCGACAGGTTTTATGTTTTTTTATTTTTTATTTTCTTTCACCTTATTTCTCTAATCCCCAAAAGCGGTGTGCGTTGCACTGTGGTTTTTATTTTGCGCCTGTCGGCCCAGTACATATGACTTCAGCATGCATTTTATGTAAGGGTCTGCTTCCTCCTGAATTTTTTAAGGGTTTGCTTCCCCGGGGTAACGGCCAGTGCTATAATTGGGATCGAATCCAGCACCCATCAGGGTTGTGAGCCGTGTCACTTACCCACGCCGTCCCCCGACAAAGAGGTTCATACCAGATACCGGAAAGCAGCGGGAACAGTTTATCATCTGGCGCGACTGCTCAAACATCTTCAGGTTAGGTTTTCGTTGACCATGTCATGAAAATCACACAGATTAAGGAATGGTGCAATCGCTTCCAAGATGGCTGCACATTATTGGAGAGCGGATAGGTCCTCAACAAGCCAAAGTAATGAAATCATTGACCAAGTACGGACCTTAGTCTTATAGAACCGCGAGCTACCACCCGAGAACATGCGGATGAGGTGCTGATAAGCATTACTTCGGTGCTTTCCATTTTGATCGAGGATTTGGCAGTGCGGGAACTTGGCAGTTCCATAATGGTAACGCAATCGCCAATTTTTCGCATCAGATTCGTACTTTCTTGGACAAACACAACATTCCTCTGGATCGCCAGGCTCTCTTTCTTCTTTGCGTGCAGGATCTTTGTTCATGATATATCTGCAAACCAGTCGCCATGATGGTCTGTATACCTCACCAGGTTGGTAGCGGATACCCCACATAATTTATCTCAGCTCCACACCCTCTGGCCAGGTCTGGCATCTCATTTCCTTATAGAGTGGACATTCCTGTTGAATGTTTTCAGAATTCTGGCCTCTGTTTTACAAGGACATTTATCGGTGTGCGAGATCTTCAGTCGGTATAGATGTTCTAATAGTCTGCAGTGACCAATTCTCAGATGAAATACGGTAGTTTGTTGGTTTCATTTAAGTTGATGAATTGGGTCTGGTCTACCGCTTATGTTCATTTCCACAGGCTCACTAATCTCTTGATATGGTTACCTGCGATTTGTGACTGATTCACATACTGAAAATTCCACTGAAATTAATCCGATTTGAGTCACTAGACAACATTATGCGAAACACGATGACTCAACTACATTCCCAAAAAGACCCCATGAAATGCTTTTAACATTAACTGGACCGCTGGAAGAGGTGTGTGGGGAGTTCCAATGAGGTCTTATGAAATGGTTCTAGCATTAACTGGACCGCTGGAAGATGTGTGTGAGGTTCCAAAAAGACCTCATGAAATGCTTCTAACATTAACTGGACCGCTGGAAGAGGTGTGTGGGGAGTTCCAATGACGCCTCATGAAATGCTTCCAACATTAACGGGACTGCTGGACGAGGTGTGTGGGGAGTTCCAATGAGGCCTCATGAAATGCTTCCAACATTAACGGAACCCCTTGAAGAGGTGTGTGGAGTCCCCCCAAAAATATGTTGAAGAAGATTATGGTTTCAAACCTCCAAGTGAGTATTTGTAAGTGTCTGGCTCCAAGGTCGGATACTTTTTTTTCTGGGGTAGGTCTCTCGCCGCTGCGATTGACTCTGACCCAGTATTCGTACAGTGATCTGAGTCCCACCAGACGGAGAGATAGCGCGGGCTTGCCGAAAACGATCGCCCGCCTCTCCCCGGCTAGGTAGAGGGACGAAATTTGTGGTGTCGTACCCTTGGCAAAGGTGCGTAACTGTGACCCGTATCGAGAAACTTTGACAGTCAGTGGTGCTTTGACAAAGGATTATAGGAGACCTCGACAGTTCGTCTCGCTGGTGGTCAGACTCTCGCAATGAGCTTGTGACCGACAAATTGAAAGCAGGACTCCTGCCTAAAGGCCCTGTCCTCGCCCGACCAACCCTCTGGAGAAGGGCAGGCCAGCAGGCAAAAAAATGTCTCCAGTCCCTGTGAAATTCATCGCTGGGGCCGTTGGGATCCGTTCTTCACAGAGCGCTGCCATCCCTCCCCCAGCAAGCCCGGTCGGTCGGTCGTCTGGTGTGTGTACGGGCCCCTGTCAGGCGGTCCTAGGTCGACGGAGTGAGGGAAAGAACAACCGTCCGTCCGTCAGTCGGTCCCTGCAGCCGTCCTAGTGAGGCTTTGTACACATCCGTCCTCCGCCGACCAGTGTGTGTGGTTCGTACGTCTCTGACAGATATCTGGTTGATCCTGCCAGTAGTCATATGCTTGTCTCAAAGATTAAGCCATGCATGTCTAAGTTCAAACTGTCTCACGGTGAAACCGCGAATGGCTGATTAAATCAGTCGAGGTTCCTTAGATGACACGATCCTACTTGGATAACTGTGGCAATTCTAGAGCTAATACATGCTTACCAAGCTCCGACCCTCGTGGAAAGAGCGCTTTTATTAGTTCAAAACCAATCGTCGTTTTCCCTCGCGAGGTTGCGGGGTTACCACTGGTAACTCTGGATAACTTTGTGCTGATCGCATGGCCTCATGTGCCGGCGACGCATCTTTCAAATGTCTGCCCTATCAAATGTCGATGGTACGTGACATGCCTACCATGTTTGTAACGGGTAACGGGGAATCAGGGTTCGATTCCGGAGAGGGAGCATGAGAAACGGCTACCACATCCATGGAGGGCAGCAGGCGCGCAACTTACCCACTCCCGGCACGGGGAGGTAGTGACGAAAAATAACAATACGGGACTCTTTCGAGGCCCCGTAATTGGAATGAGTACACTTTAAACCCTTTAACAAGGATCTATTGGAGGGCAAGTCTGGTGCCAGCATCCGCGGTAATTCCAGCTCCAATAGCGTATATTAAAGTTGTTGCAGTTAAAAAGTTCGTAGTTGGATCTCAGGCGCAGGAGGGCGGTCAGGCTCGCGCCGGTTCACTACGCGTTGTCTCCTGCCCTACCGTCTACCGGTCCTCCCGCGGATGCTCTTCGCTGAGCGTCTCGGGTGGCCGGTGCGTTTACTTTGAAAAAATTAGAATGTTCAAAGCAGGCCTCGGCTGCCTGAATAATGGTGCATGGAATAATGAAATTGGACCTCGTTTCTATTTTGTTTTTTTCGTAACTGTAGGTAATGATTAACAGGGACAAACGGGGGCATTCGTATTGCGGCGTTAGAGGTGAAATTCTTGGATCGCCGCAAGACGAGCTACTGCGAAAGCATTTGTCAAGAATGTTTTCATTAATCAAGAACGAAAGTCAGAGGCGCGAAGACGATCAGATACCGTCGTAGTTCTGACTATAAACGATGCCGACTACGATCCGCAGGAGTTGCTTCGATGACTCTGAGGGCAGCTTCCGGGAAACCAAAGTGTTTGGGTTCCGGGGGAAGTATGGTTGCAAAAAACTGAAACTTAAAGGAATTTACGGAAGGGCACCACCAGGAGTGGAGCCTTAGGCTTAATTTGACTCAACCCGGCCAACACTGAAATGATCGACAGGCCGAGAGCACTTTCGTAGGGTCTAATATGGAACGGGTGCTGGATTTTGACCATCGGAAATCTGGGGCTACGCTCGCTGTGGCTCGATTGGCCTGCATTCAGTGTTCGACCAAGGAATTGACGGAAGGGCACCACCATGAGTGGAGCCTGCGGCCTAATTTGACTCAACATGCTAACACTGTAAAATGACTGACAGACTGAGAGCACTCTCGTTGGGTCTAATAGTGAACGTGTGCTGGTATTAGACCCACGGAAGACAGGTCAGTTTTTTAACCTCCTAATGAAAGAGCGTCTTTTTTTTTTTTTGTTGTTGTTTTTTTGCGTTCGCCTTATTTATTTATTTCCCAAGGCGTGTATGCGTTACACTGTGGTTTTTATTTTGCGCCTGTCGGCCCAGTGCATCCGACTTCAGCATGCATTTTATGTAAGGATCTGCTTCCTCCTGCATTTTCTAAGGGTTTGCTTCCCCGGGGTAACGACCGGTGCTGTGATGGGGATCGAACCCAGCACCTTCTGGTTGTGAGCCGTGCCACTTAACCACTAGGCCACGCCGTCCCCGCGAAAGAGCGTCTGCTACGGTAATCTTGTTTTAATCCTGCAGAAATCGCAGGTTCCAGACACCTGGTCATTGACAAACTAAAAAAAGCCTTCTATTGATTCGTCCGGTCTAATAGTGAACGGGTGCTGGTAATAAACCCTCGGAAAACAGGTCAGTTTTACCCTACTAATGACAGGGCCTTGATACGGTAATCCTGCTCAATTCGAGAGGAGTCGCAGACATTTGGTTCACGTACTAGGCTGATAAGCCAATGGCGCGAGGCTACCATGTGAGGGATTACGGCCGAACGCCTCTAAGCCGGAATCCCGCCCAAAATCTCAGCACCACTGAGATGGAAGACTTCGATATGGTTGGGACCTGGGGCTCGCGTCTCAGCCCCACCCGGTCGAGCCGCAGAAAGAGGTCTCTGCCGTCCACCGATCAAAGTGGGTGGGAAGCTGCTCGATATTCACTCCATACGGCGATGAGGTGCGAAACCATCAACAGAAGACTTAGTTCTTGGTCGGGGTGTCGTAAACAGTAGAGCAGCCACCTCACTGTGAATTGTCGAGACTCAGCCCCTGACCATGAGATATGTCCGCACACCAGGCGAACAACATCTCCATGACATTACCAGGCTTGTCCCCTGGTTAAATGCACTCCTGCTTCGATCTCTACCTCTGTATGCTATCAGCCATACCAATGGACGCAGACGAGATGCAGGCTAGCGGACATTGCACATCTGCCCTATTGTGTCAACCTCCCAGGTGGCGGGGAATTCTAGGCATACCATCACTGCAGAGAAGCCGAGAAAATAAAGGGAGCAAAGAGATACCCCACTCACATGCATATGCTACGTTTCTGGCAGGACGTGACGATCCTGGGATACAGACACACTGGACTGCTTCTCTTCCGGGTTAGTACAAACCAGTACATAGTCCATATCATATATCATATCTCATATATCATCACCGCACCCTATAGACACGAGTAGTGAAGACTCGTTATTCCTGTAAGACAACTTCCATAAGAGACACAACTCTGATCACAAACTACTGCTGCCTTGCAGATAGGCTGGGGACAGCCAAAGGCTAAGGAGGGCATCCCTACAGAAACGCCTGTTGAAATCGGATGCACTGGACCACAGGCTTAACGAAACACTGCAACGTAAATCGCAGTATGATGACGAGACAACCTATCAGAAAAAAGTATGGCGCTCATCATGTGGAGTCCCGCCAGGTAGCGACAGTGCCGGGCCTCACGCTTCGAAGGGGCCCACCCTTGACTACTGGTGGTCACCCACCCATGTATTGTGGAGTCGAGTCACATGGCTATGGGGTAACATCTATTGACCAAAAACACAAGACCCTAAGAATACTACAGTGGAATGCGGAAGGAGTCATTAACAAAAAGCTTTGCCTAACACATCACTTGCATGAAAGTAAGATTGACGTGGCATGTATCCAAGAAACGCACCTCAACAACAACCACAAATTCTCAATCAGAGGATACCAGGCCTTCCGTCTGGATAGAGAAGGTCACAAAGGAGGGGTTCTTATACTGACCAGTAACTGCATACCGAGGAGCGCGGTATCTGTCAATCACACCGGACAAGCAGAAATTGTAGGAATTGGCATAATGGCTCAGGAGACGAAGATCTGCATCCTCAACCTGAACGGACCACCAAACAAAGACCTATCGCTCTCGAGTATGGAAGTCAAAGACTCCAACTGCATAGTAGTTGGAGACTTCAACAGCAACTTGGAGAGATGGGGATACTCGGACACAGACAGCAGAGGTGACGAAGTGGAAGATTGGGAGATAGACACAAATCTCTATCTAATCATTAGGGCAGAGGATAGCCCTAGCTTCTATTCTAGAACATGGCATACCACCTCTACTCCAGATTTGGCCTTTTCCACGGTGGACATTCACCATAAAATAGATCGCCAGGTGCTTAACCAATTGGCAGGTAGCGACCACATGCCAATTAGGCTAGAAATCGATATGGAAGTAGGCCTACAGGAAACAAAGCCGTTCCCACGTTGGAATTTCAAACGAGCCGACTGGGACAGATTTGCAAGCCTGACAGATGGGCTGTGTGAAACCATCAACACACGGAACAACAAAATGAAGCCCATGGTGGAAAGCCTAAGCAAAGCAATAATGCAAGCTGCCACTGAAACCATCCTAAGAGGGGCAAGGAAAAATTATAAGCCCTAATGGAATGATGAGTTGCAGAAAGCGGAAGATGCAGTATCAAATGCTAGGAACATGGCAGAGCGAAAACAATCTATGGAGGCAAATATCGCCCTGAAATCCACCACGGCGAAATACAAGTACACTCTAAACCAAACAGCAAGAGAAAGCTGGAAAAACAAAACAGAAAGCCTCAATTTAGACAAAGAAGGGAACAAACTATGGAAGCTAGTCAGAGCCATGAATGATGAAACGCCATCAAAAAGACAAATTTCAATCAAACAGGGTGACAACACGCTCACTGGAAAAAAAGCAGCAAACGCCTTTGTTGAACATTATGCCAGAGTAAACCACATTGATGTTCCTGCAGATAGGCATACATACATTAGTGAAGAGCAAAAGGGTCACGACAACATCAATATGGTACCAGAAGAGCATATGATGGCAAAATTAACAATGAATGAAATGGAAGAGGCCACGAGAACCTTAAAGAAAAGGAAATCTCCCGGAAAAGACGGGATAACAAACGAAATGCTGATGGGGCTGGGCCAAACAGCGAAGAGGAAACTACTATCAGTCCTGAACCAAAGCTGGAAAAGGGGTATTGTACCCCAGGCATGGAAAGACGCAATACTGGTACCAGTACCAAAAACAGGAAAGGATAAAACAGATCCAAATTGATACAGGCCCATCAGCCTACTGAGCTGTGTCGGCAAGCTGATGGAACGGACGATAAACACCAGACTGATGTGGCATCTGGAAGAAAAACGAATACTAATTCCACAGCAAGCCGGCTTTAGACAGCACAGATCCACTGAGGACCAGGTCATCCTCATAGCCCAGGAGATAGAAGATGCCTACCAGGCACAGAAACACACAGTAGCTGTTTGGGTGGATCTGGAAAAGGCATTTGACAAAGTCTGGAAAAACGGACTTAGAGTCAAGCTAAGAAGAAGTGATGTATGTGGGAAAATGTACAAATGGATCAACCACTACCTCAAACAAAGAACGGCCAGAGTCCAAGTACAAGGGCAGATGAGCAAAAAGGTGACACTCGAGCAGGGAGTACCCCAATGGGGAGTACTGTCACCCACACTCTTCCTGGTATATATAAACGATATTACAGAGAATATACCAAGAAGAGTCCAGAGCTCAATGTTTGCAGACGATCTGGCTATGTGGACCTCTGAAAAGAATCTCACCATAGCAAGAAATCGGATGCAGACGGCCCTAACATCACTGGAAGAGTGGGCGAACTCATGGCTGGTCAAAATAAACGAGGAGAAAACCACATGCACAATATTCTCGCTCTCATTAAAACCCCAAAATACCAAATTAAGTCTAAATGGAAAATTCCTGCAGCCAAACGACAACCCAACCTATCTGGGAGTCACATTTGATCGGCGCATGACATGGAAAAGTCAGATTGAGAGAAACCGAATGAAAGCCAGAGAAAGAATGGCAATCATGAGGAAACTTGCTGGCACAAGCTGGGGAGCAGACGAAGGCATACTAAAGAAACTGTACACTGGAAGAGTGAGACCAGTTCTCGAGTATGTCATTGCGGCATGGACAACAGCAGCGAAGGCGAACTTCGATAAAGTTAGCAAACTTCAAAACCAAGCATCGAGAATTATAACAGGTGGCATGAAGTCAACGCCAATTGTAGAACTTGAAAAGATTACAAAACTGCAATCCATGACCGATAGAAGAGACTGCAGAGCCCAGCTGCAGTCAGAGAAACTCCGAAGACTGACCGACCATCCAATGCACCAGAGACTAAACAATTTGGGAAATGGGAAACTAAAGCGGAGAAACTTTGCAGAAATAGCCAAAGCAAAGATGCACGAAGATCCCATAAACGCACTAACAACACCAAAACCCATCACTACTATACGAAAACCTACCTGGAGGCAGGATATATGTCCAGAGGTGGTAGAAAATATACCAGGTATTGCAAACAAGAACTGCCAGACTGAAAAAGAAAGGAGAGATACTACCCTAAGCTTCATAACGAAAAGCTACCCAAGCATGGACTGGACCCATGCATACACCGACGGCTCTGTAACAAATACTACACAGAACGGAGGGGCAGGAGCACTCCTGAACCTACCAAATGGCAGAAAAATAACACTGTCATTCGCTACTGGTAAGTACACAAGCAATTTCAGAGCGGAGGCAGAGGCACTGAGGGCGGCAGTGGAAGAAATGGTGACACACAGTGAAAATGAAAGCCATATAGTCCTGCTTACAGATGCTCTCGCCGTAGTCACAGCGCTAAAAAGCCAGAAAAATACTGAGCTTAATGACTTAAGAGCAGCACTCTGCAAACTGTGCCAGCAGTCCGCACCAAAAAGGGTAGTGGTATAGTGGGTCCCATCACACTGCAACATCCAAGGCAACGAGGAGGCAGACAGACTGGCAAAAGAAGGTGCAAGACTACCACAAACAGATACTAGTATGACGTACGAAGAGTCAAAACGGCTTATCAAAGCCAGATACATGACCAAATGGGAAACCGAACATACTGGTTACACCAAAAACGATGCCTATTACCAGTTGAACCGAAGAGAGCAGGTCGTTGTCTTAAGACTTCGCACTGGCCACAATAGACTGAGGTACCACCTATTCAACAAATTGAAGTTAGGGTGTATAGACGAATGCCCGTGCGGTACCGGTAAAATGACCGCTGAACATCTGCTGCAGAACTGCCCGACATACGAGGATCAGAGAGAGCAGATGTGGCCATCACCAGTGGAACTGCAAGACAAGCTCTATGGCAGTGGCGACAGCCTCAGGATGACCACCGCTTTTTTCGAAAAAATAATGGTTACTGTCTGACTGTGTACGCAGAAGAAGAAGAAGTACCCCAGGCATGGAAAGACGCAGTACTTGTACCAGTACCAAAGAAAGGAAAAGAGAAAACAGATACAAGTGGATACAGGCCTATCAGCCTACTGAGCTGCGCAGGCAAACTGATGGAACGTATGATAAACAACAGATTTATGTGGCATCTGGAAGAAAAACACATACTAATTCCATAGCAAGCAGGCTTTAGACAGCACAGATCCACTGATGATCAGGTTATCCTCATAGCCCAGGAAATAGAGGATGCCTACCAGGAGCAAAAACACACAGTAGCGGTTTGGGTGGACCTAGAAAAGGCATTTGACAAAGTCTGGAAAGAGGGACTTAGAGTCAAGCTAGTGAGAACTGAAGTTTGTGGGAAAATGTACAAATGGATTAGTCACTACCTCAAAAACAGAACGGCCAGAGTTCAAGTACCAGGGCAGATGAGCAAAAAGATGACACTTGAGCAGGAAGTACCCCAAGGGGGAGTACTGTCATCCACACTCTTCCTGGTGTATATAAATAACATAATAGAGAATATACCAAGAAGAGTCCATAGCTCAATGTTTGCAGACGATCTGGCTATGTGGACCTCTGAAAAGAATCTCATCATACCAAGAAATCGGATGCAGCAGGCCCTAACATCGCTGGAAGAGTGGGCGAACTCATGGCTGGTCAAAATAAACGAGGAAAAAACGACATGTACAATATTCTCGGTATCAAATAAACCCCAAAACACCAAATTAAGTCTTAATGGCACATACCTGCAGCAAAACGACAACCCAAACTACTTGGGAGTCACATTTGATCGGCGCATGACATGGAAAAGACAGATCGAGAGAAACCGAATGAGAGCCAGAGAAAGAATGGCAATCATGAGGAAACTTGCTGGCACAAGCTGGGGAGCAGACGGAAGTATACTAAAGAAACTGTACACTGGAAGAGTGAGACCAGTTCTCGAGTATGGCATTGCGGTTAAGACAACAGCAGCAAAGGCGAACTTCGATAAAATTAGCAAACTCGAAAACCAAGCCATGAGAGTTATAACAGGAGCGATGAAGTCAACGCCAATTGTAGAACTTGAGAAGATTACAAAACTGCAATCCATGACCGACAGAAGAGACTGCAGAGCCCAGCAGCAATCAGAGAAACTCAGAAGACTGACTGACCTTCCAATGCACCAGAGACTAAACAATTTGGGAAATGGGAAACTAAAGCGGAGAAACTTTGCAGAAATAGCCAAAGCAAAGATGCACGAAGACCCCATGAACGCACTAACACCAAAGCCCATCCCTACTGTACGAAAACCTACCTGGAGGCAGCATATATTTCCAGAGGTGGTAGAAAATATACCAGGTATTGGAAACAAAAACTGCCAGACTGAAAAAGAAAGAAGAGATACTACTTTGAGCCATGCATACACCGACGGTTCTGTAACAAACACAACACAGAACGGAGGGGCAGCAGCATTTCTTAACCTACCAAATGGCAGAAAAATAACACTGTCATTCGCTACTGGAAAATACAAAAAAAATTTCAGAGCGGTTGCAGAAGCACCGAGGGCGGCAGTGGAAGAAATGGTGACAGGTAAAAGGAATGAGAGCCAGATAGTCCTGCTTACAGGTGCCTTGGCCGTAGTCACAGCACTAAAAAGCCAGAAAAATACTGAACTTAATGATTTAAGAGCAGTACTCTGTCAACTATACCAGCAGTACGCACCAAAAAGGGTAGTGGTACAGTGGGTTCCATCCCACTGCAACATCCAAGGCAAGGAGGAGGCAAACAGACTGGCACAAGAAGGTGCAAAACTACCGCAACCAGATACTAGTATGACATACGAAGAGTCAAAACGGCTTATTAGAGCTAGATACATGACCAAATGGGAAACCGAACATACTGGCTACACCAAAAACGATGCCTATTACCAGTTGAACAGAAGAGAGCAGGTCGTGGTCTTCAAACTTCGCACTGGCCACAATAGACTGAGGTACCACCTATTCAACAAATTGAAGATAGGGGACACTGACGAATGCCCGCGTGGTACCGGGAAAATGACCGCTGAACATTTGCTGCAAAACTGCCCGACATACGAGGATCAAAATGAGCAGATGTGGCCATCACCAGTGGCAACACTAAACAAGCTCTGTGGCAGTGTCGACAGCCTCAGGATGACGGCTGCTTATTTCGAAAAAAATAAAGGATGATGTCTGACTGCGTACGATGAAGAAGAAGAAGAAGAAGGATACTTTTTGAACGCACTTCATACATATATAGGAACACAAAGTAGTTGAAATCATGCATGATATGATGTCTTAGACCAAAAGCTGTTGTTGTGAAAATATGTTGAAAGTCGACTAAAAATTCATGGCTCAATAACTGTGAAATAAAAAAAGAAACATTAACACAAACGTCTTTACGACCAAACAGTATTCTTCAGAATCAAACAATAACACTAGTAGCTGACATCTTTTCATTGACATAATAAAGAAGTTGGGGAGAATACTACATTAACTGCGCAAACTAAACAGGAAGCTACACCAACACTTTGTTGTCTATCAACCGTCAACGCATAACTTTAACAACACGAGTAATGGCTTCACGGCCTGGGCTCTGTCGAGTGGCATGTGAACCAATCACCGCCAGAGAAAAACAACAGGTCATCAAATCAGTTGACCTTTGTGAAGGAACTAACGTCAAGATGATCCAAAGGCACATATTGTCGTCGGCTACTTTATTTGCTCTAGGCCTCAGATTTTTATGATGTTAGATGACCAGTTCGGTTATGGGGGTCTCTGTAGTCATGAGGTTAAGGCACTTGCCTCTCACGTTGATGAACGGAAACGGTGGGCGTCGAATCCCGCAGGCTTAAAGCGATTCCCTAGTCTCACGGGAGGTAAGACCAGAGTGCTTGCACCCTGAGTTACTTCCAGTCGTCTCGACTTGGCACTGACCCAAGGTAATTCGGGATAAGAGTGAGATTGTTGACCAGCGCATATTTTATCCTCACCATACACCAAATACAACGCACATCACATTATTAAGACAACAGTAAGCCATATACCCATTTTAAGTTGGGTCGACTGCAGCGTGACGAAAATGGGATTTGTTGCAATGGCTGCTGTTAAACCACTCATTGCTGAATTAATTTAGGTCTTGTCGACGTTCCTTTAGTTGCAGGTTACAGTGGCTGTTCCTACATCCCGAGTCTGGCGTGATAAGGTGGACTTCATCATCCTGACTGTAGTGCAATGTCAGACTCTTTACTATAGGAATTAAAGTGTCGATTCCCATCTCACTGACCAGACTGTTGTAATGCTGCCTGTTACCAGGATCCACGACAAAGACATCGGCTATGATAAGTATATCTTACCTGACCCACATGCTGATCTTATGTCACAAACTCCGATCACTCCCGTTAAATGTGGCATGAGAATTGAGCTCTCTAAATATTCCGCTGCTCAGACTTTCACTTTATGGAGGCACGTGTCAATACACGTGTGTACTGTTATTATTGTTGTTGATGTTGTTGTTGAATGTCTACGATGGGTAACTTTATTATTTGTGCGCACTGATAACGGCCTACAGTTGCAAGTTTTTTTTTCCTTCGCATCCCGAGCGTGCTGATGACGGTGGCAGGGGTGTCCAGGGCATTGTGTTTGATTTGCTTCATCTGCGTGATACTCACTACTACGGGAATCACGTAGATCTCCACCTCGTCTGTCAGGCATCCATTAATGCAAACAGACTCGTTCCGAGAGACAACTCCACTGAAGGGAGTTGAACACCTTGGTCAACATATTTTACCTGAATCTGACTAACAATTTGATCAGCATGTTTTGCCAGATCAGACGTTAGTCCTCTCTCTCATATTCTCTTGTAAACTTTTATTTGATGCAAGTCAGTGCTAATACACGTATGAACTCTAACTGCCGGGGTCTGTGTGGCACGGTGTATTACATGACGATGTTGCTAGTCTCATGCCATCTCCTTACCTTTTACGACACACCCATTACGTCTGCTTAGCTAATTGAGTTTTCGTGTTCAAGAGATCCGGGGATTCCCAATTTTGGTACAGTGGGTAGACATTATTAACTAAATATTGACCTACTAGAACTAGTCAATGCAACACACATTCTTCTTCTTCTTCGTACGCAGTCAGACAGTAACCATTATTTTTTCGAAAAAAGCGGCGGTCATCCTGAGGCTGTCGACACTGCCATATAGCTTGTCTTGCAGTTCCACTGGTGATGGCCACATCTGCTCTCTCTGATCCTCGTATGTCGGGCAGTTCTGCAGCAGATGTTCAGCGGTCATTTTACCGGTACCGCACGGGCATTCGTCGGTACCACCTATCTTTAATTTGTTGAATAGGTGGTACCTTAGTCTATTGTGGCCAGTGCGAAGTCTGAAGACAACGACCTGCTCTCTTCTGTTCAACTGGTAATAGGCATCGTTTTTGGTGTAACCAGTATGTTCGGTTTCCCATTTGGTCATGTATCTGGCTTTGATAAGCCGTTTTGACTCTTCGTACGTCATTCCAACACACATTCAACAACACGACACATTTGTCTTAGCAATGTCTTACAGTATGAGTATACCAAAGAAACATTAACAAACAAACAAGAACTTGGCTATATTACCAACGAGACTGATAATGACTGGATCCTTGAATCCTTGCTTGATAAAACATATGATATTGATTATATTGGTAGTCATTCCAAATATACTGATTAATTGATTAACCACACCGTACAGTATCCACTGGATCAGTAAACATGCGTCATCACTTATTAGTTTATTACTCGATAAATATATCTCATCAGCTGTAGTTACTGACATATTTCCTCTACTCATTTGGATGTTAATGAATTGTTGAAATTAGCTAGGAACAATGAGTGAGATTAGTGTACATTCACGTTAAATACATGTATAATTTTTTTTAAACAAATATGTTGATTTAAGACTGACACATTTTCTAAAAGTGAAGATGTAAATTACTGTTACAAAAAGAAAAGCAAATTTTTTCCTAAAATAAAATAGGATTTATATTTGAAAATGTTTACTAATTTATGTACTGTTCAAAGGTGTCTTTATGTAGATTTCTAGTCAAGGAATTTTAACTCATTTGTTTGTGGATACTTCTCCTGTAGTTGTTCAAGAACTTCAAAACAGACAATTGGAGTCAGGTACTGGCTGTCACAATTTAAGATTATTTTCTAGTCAAAAGTTATTAATACACATGTTTATTGTCATTCTTCGTTAAATGGACATAAACTAGGCTGCGTTGCTTACTATGACCACTTCACTAATGTGTAGGAATGGTTAGAAGTTAGCATTTACACGTTAGATAAATCGTTGTAAAATGAATAGCATTTAAGTTGTACAACCAGGTCTTTTTTGTGTTTAGGATTACATTTACAAGAATTACCAGTACAGACAAATATGTGAATAAAATTGACATGGCGTTTATTATTTTAAAACATTGTTCACTTTACGTATGAACTTTTAGAGACATACAATTTCTGACAAAATTTATGATAGATGATTTGTCTTACGAATTTTACAAATTTATGATTCTGAATATAATTGATATCTTTAGTTTTCGAAACAATCTGCTGCAATCTATGTCGTGGTTTAAAGTGTTCCACTACTAGAGAGCTGCTCTGTGGTCGATATTGTGATAACATATGAACTTGTCCTGTTTATTTAATAACTGGCTGTCATTCTTAAGTACGTGAGCGAGTTGGACTCCAACATTATCGTTAACTTCCATCAATAAATATTCTTTGTTAAACGCATGCATATCAGTACAGTAAAGGTGAATAAAATGTCCATGTAGTCTATAGTCGAGGGTCTGTTTCTATTATCTTGTATAAAGACTCAACAATATTGACTCCTGAGCAGATTCTTCTTCTTCTTCTTCTTCATCGTACGCTGTTTACAGCGATATTTACGTTGCACTGATTTAATTTGTTAGCCAGTGGCTCAGTGCATCCGATTTCAACAGGCGTTTCTGTAGGGTTGGCCTCCTTAGCCTTTGGCTGTCCCCAGCCTAACTGCAAGACAGCAGTTGTTTTTGGTCAGAGTTGTCTCTCTTGGGAAGTTGTCTTGCAGGACTATCGAGTCTTCCCTACTCGTGTCTATAGCGTTTGGCAATGATATGATGGACTATGTACTAGTTTGTACTATCCCGGAAGAGAGGCAGTCCAGTGTGACTTTTTCCCAGGATCGTCACGTCCTGCCAGAAACGTGGCATATGCATATGAGTGAGGTATCTTTTTGCTCGCTTTATTTTCTCGGCTCATCTGCAGTGATGGTACGCCTAGCATTCCCCGCCACCCGGGAGCTTGTCACTATAGGACAGGAGGTGCAATGTCCGCTGGACTGCATCTCTTCTGCGTCCATTGGAATGACTGATAGCAGACAGATGCAAAGAGCGAGGAAGGAGTGCATTTTACCAGGTGCATTCCTGCGGCTCGATCGGGCCGGGACACAAGCCCCAGCCATGTCGTAGCCTCCCATCTCAGCGGTGCTGAGATTTTGGGCGGGATTCTGGCTTAGAGGCGTTCGGCCGTATTCCCTCAGATGGTAGCTTATCAGCCAAGCACGTGGACCAAATGTCAGCGACCTGTAATTCCTCTCGAAATAGTGCATTTGACCAGGTGACAAGCCTAGTCTTGCACGGAGATGTTGTCCGCCTAGGGAGCGGACATATCTCATGGTCAAGGGTTGGGTCTCAGCAGTTCGCAGTGAGGTAGCTGATCTACTGCTTAGGGCACCCGACCGAGAACTAAGTCTTCTACAAATGATTTCATACCTCATCGCCGTATGGGGTGAATATCGAGCAGCTTCCCGCCCGCTTTTATCAGCGGACGGCAGAGACCTCATTCTGCGGCTTGACAGGGCCGGGCTGCAGCGTGGCCCCCAGGTCCCCACCATGTCGAAGCCTCCCTTTGCATTCGTGCTGGGCTGCTTTTGGGCGGGATTTTTGGCTTAGAGGCGTTCGGCCGTAATCCCTCACCTCGCACCGTTGGCCTATCCGCCTAGTACGTGAACCAAATGTCTGCGGCTCCTCTCGGGATTAGCAGGATTACCGTAGCAAAGCCCTGTCATTAGTAGGGTAAAACTGACCTGTCTTCAGAGGGTCTATTTCCAGCACCCGTTCAATATTAGCCAGACCGTATCAATAGAGGGCTTTTAGTTTGTCAATGGCCAAGTTTCTGGAACCTGCGATTTCTGCAGGGTGAAGACCAGATTACCGTAGCAGGCGCTCTTTCATTTTGGGGTTTGGAGACTGAACTGTCTTTCGTGGGTCTAATACCAGCACATGTTCACTATTAAACCCCACGAAGGTGCTCTCTTTTTGACAGTCATTCTACAGTATTGGCGTGTTAAGTTAATTTAAGCCTCAGGCTCCACTCCTGATAATGCTCTTCCGTCAATTCCTTTATCAGAGCACTGGATGCAGATGAACCGAGCCACAGGGGGCATAACCCCAGATTTCTGAGGGTCTAAATCCAGCACCAGTTCCATATTTGACCCCAGAAAAGTGGTCTCGGCATGTCAATCATTTCAGTGTTGGCCGTGTTGAGTCAAATTAAGCCGCAGGCTCCATTCCTGGTGGTGCCCTTCCATCAATTCCTTTAAGTTTCAGCTTTGCAACCATACTTCCCCCGGAACCCAAACACTTTGGTTTCCCGGAAGCTGCCAGCAGAGTCATCGAAGCAACGCCTGCGGATCGCTAGTCGGCATCGTTTATGGTCAGAACTACGACGGTATCTGATCGTCTTCGCGCCTCTGACTTTCGTTCTTGATTAATGAAAACATTCTTGACAAATGCTTTCGCAGTAGCTCGTCTTGCGGCGATCAAAGAATTTCACCTCTAACGCCGCAATACGAATGCCCCCGTTTGTCCCTGTTAATCATTACCTCCAGTTCCGAAAACCAACAAAATAGAACTGAGGTCCTATTCCATTATTCCATGCACCATTATTCAGGCAGCCGAGGCCTGCTTTGAACACTCTAATTTTTTCAAAGTAAACGCGCCGGCCACCCAGGACGCTCAGCGAAGAGCACCCGTGGGAGAGAGCCGGCATACGGTAGGGCAGGAGACAACGGGCAGTGAACCGGCGCGAGCCGGACCGCCCGCCTGCGCCTGAGATCCAACTACGAGCTTTTTAACTGCAACAACTTTAATATACGCTATTGGAGCTGGAATTACCGCGGCTGCTGGCACCAGACTTGCCCTCCAATAGATCCTCGTTAAAGGGTTTAAAGTGTACTCATTCCAATTACGGGGCCTCGAAAGAGTCCCGTATTGTTATTTTTCGTCACTACCTCCCCGTGCCGGGAGTGGGTAAGTTGCGCGCCTGCTGCCTTCCTTGGATGTGGTAGCCGTTTCTCATGCTCCCTCTCCGGAATCGAACCCTGATTCCCCGTTACCCGTTACAAACATGGTAGGCATGTCACGTACCATCGACATTTGATAGGGCAGACATTTGAAAGATGCGTCGCACGCACATGAGGCCATACGATCAGCACAAAGTTATCCAGAGTCACCAGTGGGGACGCCGCAACCCCGCGAGGGGAAACGACGATTGGTTTTGAACTAATAAAAGCGCTCTTTCCGCGAGGGTTGGAGCTTGGTAAGCATGTATTAGCTCTAGAACTGCCACAGTTATCCAAGTAGGATCGTGTCATCTAAGGAACCTCGACTGATTTAATGAGCCATTCGCGGTTTCACCGTGAGACAGTTTGAACTTAGACATGCATGGCTTAATCTTTGAGACAAGCATATGACTACTGGCAGGATCAACCAGATATCTGTCGGAGACGTACGTACAGCACACACCGGTCGGCGGAGGAAGGGTGTGTAAAAAGCCTCGCTGGGACGGCCGCAGGGACCGACTGACGGGACGGACGGACGGTTTGTTCCACCCGTCCCTCACTCCGTCGACCTAGGACCGCCTGACAGGGGCCTCCCACACGCACCAGACGACCGACCGACAGGGCTCGCTCGAGGAGGGATGGCAGCGCTCTGTGCAGAACGGATCCCAACGACCTCGGCGATGAATTTCACTGGGACTAGAGACAATTTGACCTGCCGGCCTGCCCTTCTCCGTAGGAGAACGCAGGGCCTCGAGGCAACGATTCCTGCTTTCCATTTGCCGGTCACAAGCTCTTTGCGAGAGTCGGACCACCAGCGAGACGTACTGTCGAGCTCTGCTATAAGCCTTAGATAAATCACCACGGACGGACCACGTTTCCTGATACGGACCAGACGAGGTTGAATGAACAATATGGCCAAACCAATTCATTTTTTGTTGCTCTATGTACTGTAAGCAGGGAATTGTTCCAACCTTCTACAGAATACTCTTATTTGCGATTCTGTCTGTTCTAGTGTTGTTAGTAAGTGCCATTTCGTAGTCACTGCACTTCGCACGTGCCTAACTTTCGTTCCTAACTTTCGTTCCTGAATCTTATCCAATGCCCATGTCTGACGCAGAGTTGAGATGAAGATATTATTTATCATCTACTTTATTTCTTGGAATGAAATCGTGGGGTGTTTTAGTAGTGGAGACAGCTGGTAGGTGACAGGGTTTGCCCTCTGTACTCTAGTCTCTATAGATCTATCGAGTCTGCCATCCTCAGTAAAACAGTTCCCAAATTCCTAAATTCTTTTACCTGTTTTATTTGTGTTTCATTCACATGAATATCAAGTGTGGTGTGCTTTCTACATATATTCATTCTCTCTCTTTTTGATGAATTGATATTCATCTCGCACTTTTGACAGTTTAAATAAAGTGAGTCAAAAGGACGTTGTAGGTTTTCTTCATTGGAGTGGATCAAACATTGGTCGTCTGCAAAGAGCAATTCGTTAATATTTTCCTGTTCTGTATTTGCCTCTTGTGGGATTGTATTCATGTAGGGAACAACGAGAAGTCGTAAGAGAACACAGCCCTGTCTGTCGCCTGATGAAATGAGGACCCACCCCGACATACCATCTGTCGTACTTTACATAAACATGTACACAACAAGAATGCTGATCAGCAGTCCTTTACCAGTGTCAAACGTGGACTTTAACAAAAACTGTAGACAAATAGATCACGACACGTGAGATGAGCTGTCCCTGGAAAACCATCAACGTAACTAGTAGAGACGACATAATGCGCAATGAAAAGGTGCGAGACATCGTTGAAGCAAGATCCTACACTGAAAATATTTATGAGGCGTGAATCAAGTGTTTCGGAATAAAAATGAATAGAAATGCAACCTGACCAGCTACCCTTGTGCGCCTATAACGCACGGCGATCGAGTTTTCGCATCCGTGGCTGACCGAGAGCGAGAGGAATAGGAAAGGTTGCGGGTATTCTAAATTGCCATTGGATGACTACTTCGTTGACGCGTCTGGCCATGATTAGAAAACAACCGCTTCCCACGACCCAACACGGCCCAAGTGGATAAGACAAGACAGGACAACACCGAATAATGCTAATAATCACATCCAGAGCAAGAAAAAAACATGAAAATTTGCACATGTAGGCACATGAACAAAAACTGAGTTATACACATATTAGATGGGAGTGAAAGTCAATGCCTGTGTCAGGGCTGGCATACACATATTAGATGGGAGTGAAAATCAATGCCTGCTCAGGGCTGGCATACACATATTAGATGGGAGTGAAAGTCAATACCTGCTCAGGGCTGGCATACATATTAAATGGGAGTGAAAGTCAATGCCAGTGTCAGGGCTGGCATACACATATTAGATGGGAGTGAAAGTCAATGTATGTGTCAGGGCTGGCATACACATATTAGATGGGAGTGAAAGTCAATGCCTGCTAAGGGCTGGCATACACATATTAGATGGGAGTGAAAGTCAATGCCTGCCCAGGGCTGGAATACACACATTAGATGGGAGTGAAAGTCAATGTATGTGTCAGGGCTGGCATGCACATATTAGATGGGAGTGAAAGTCAATGTATGTGTCAGGGCTGGCATACACATATTAGATGGGAGTGAAAGTCAATATCTGCTCAGGGCTGGCATACACATATTAAATGGGAGTGAAAGTCAATGCCAGTGTCAGGGCTGGCATACACATATTAGATGGGAGTGAAAGTCAATGCCAGTGTCAGGGCTGGCATTCACATATTAGATGGAAGTGAAAGTCAGTGTCAGGGCTGGCATTCACATATTAGATGGGAGTGAAAGTCAATGCCAGTGTTAGTGATGGCGTACTGACTAAGAACTCACATCATGATCGTCTCGTTTACTTGGAAATATTATTTTTTGCAGCATACTGGCCAACGAGGTTCGTCATTGTGATCAGGTGATGGTGAGTTTGCTGAGCAGCACTGCGCTATACTAGGGTGATGATAGCCCAGGCCACCTTCTTCCGTATGCACAGTGATATAAGGACAGTCATGAAGGTTAGTTTGTTGAACAAATTCTCCAAGAGTAGTGTACGATCAGCTTCAAAAACAACAACAGGATAAGGCATTTGAAAATCAGTAACATGCTGATATAAATTAAAAACAAGATTGCAGAGGAATGGATTTTGATAGTGAAAACTGAAGACAAGGATTTATGGATTAACATCCTTGGATAATTGCATTTTAATTCTCCCTAAACAAAATACTTATACATTTTTAGCATTGGATGTGAGGTAGTGAGGTCAAATAATAGTCAACATTTTAACTGTTAGGTGTCAAATATTCTGCGAGAATAGACGCGAACTTCTGCTTATTCCTGCCAGCTTAGCAATGAATTTGTTGGGTTAGGGTTAGAGTTACGGTTAGGATTAGGTTACGGTTCGGGTTAGGATAAGGTTTAGGATTATAATTTGTGTAAGGTTTAGAGTTAAGATTAAGGTTAAGATTAAAGTTTGGGTTAGTCTTGGGGTTAGGATTATGGTTATAATTTGGGTTAGGATCAGAATTTGTATTAGGGCTAGAATTACAGTTTCGGTTAGGATTAGGGTTAGGATCAGGTCTGGGATTAGGATTAGGGTTATGATTAAAGTTAGGGTTATGATTTTGGGTAATATTAGCGCCAGGATTATGGTTATAATTATGATAAGGGACAGGAATAGGGTTTACGTTAAGTTAGGGTAATGGTTACGGTTTATCATATATTCTACACTTCTATCTTTATCTAAGTGTTACTAATTTTTTTTTTTTAAAATTATATCGACCTGTCATTCCCTTAACCAAAAATAAAATGTCCCTCTACAGTCATCAGGTATCAAGTTCGTATTATGGGAACCCAGTGACCTTTTTTTTTGGGGGGGGGGGTGCGGTGGGGGGGGGGGTGTGAATTAAGACGCCAGTACCCATCCTGGTACTTAAGGCGTTCAAAGTTCGAATTTATTGAAAAACACTAGATATATAACAATCTACAAATGTCAGCACGGTACATGTTCATGGGGGTTTCTGCAACAAGCTAAATATGGTGATCTCAAATTATTTTCTTTCTTACCGACGCAGTCTTAGTCTAAGTCGATCTGCATTTCTACAAGGGCTGGTGATTCTGTGGAGGTGCCAATTCTGACGTTAGCTGGATGAAACCGGGAGGAGGATTCCCTGCTTAGCGGGCAAGGTTCAAGCGGCGTACTACTTCACTGTTTTTGGGACAAGTGCCGCAGAGAGTGGTTAACCGATGTGCGAGTCCATATTAATATTCTCCAACACTAGAGAAAAGTAGACCATCAACCATCATTGCTGCTCTTAACAAACCACCTAACCATGGTCGGTGCTATGCCATGTCAGACAGTTAGTCGTCTCTTACGACATGCTTTCTGTGGGGCAGTGGTGTTATTCTTGTCTTTGTCATACACAAAGACCCCAACGCAACCACGTAAAACAAATTGCTAGGGCAACCATAGCATCTAGAGCAGACGACGGGATTGCACACAATCTTCTTTTAAGGACACATCTACAGAAGTGCCCCTATGCTTCATAAAGAAGAAAACATCATGAGAACATCATGTCATGTATATATATGAAACAGTGTAACTAACACTTGTCTATTAGACAGTCATGCTACGTTCAGATATTGTGCGACTATTTACATGTCTTGTGTGCTTGAACTTTGACACCAAAATAGGCTGACGGCCTACAGTTCCCATTGCTGTGAATGTCAAAGAGGTTATCTTAACGTCCAATATATATCCATCGCTCTTGAATCTTTTGTTATTTATGGTATCATAATAATAATAATAACAATAATAATAGCAATAATAATAATTATATTAATAGTACATTTAGTTGCATCGAAGTTCGTGTCAATGTCTGCGTCTGGTGGAAAGATTCCAAAGAGCTCTGTAGTTTAGTTGGAGAAATTGGGATCGTTTCAACATGATGTTGTGAGGGCGCCCCAGTGAGTCGGGGCGAGCAACACAGCCAACTAAGAATCCGGTGGGCCAGAACTTCCGGGTTTGGGTAGGCTACGTGACCAAATGTAGGTAACCGTGGCCTATCTATGAAGCAATGTCCGCGAACTGAATACGCTAGACTACCTGACTGTTAGAAATGTGATCGTACCAATGAAGCTCAGGGATGCGCCTCGGGTTGGACATTTGGAAGACCTCTGGGCCAGCTGCAGTAGTGTCCCGGTCTGAGGGTCCTACAATAGGATGGGGACAACACGAGACGTGCCGCTACAGAGCATAGTCCACATTTGTTGTTGTTGTTGTTAATGCCAACACTGAATAAGATTAGTTGTTTGTGCGCTGAAAGGGGTGTTAAGTGGCGGGTTGTAGTAGCTTCCTCACATCCCGAGCATGCTGATGAAAGTAGACCGCGGTCTTCCACGCGGTTGTGCTGTACTTGGCCTCATCTGCTTGGCGCTCACTACTGCAGGATCACATCGATCCACTTCTAGTCAGCCAGGCTACCTTGAAAACAGCTTGTTTCTAAGAACCGCTACATGGAAGAGAGATTTGTGGTCTTGATCAGTGCATTGACTCAGGGGCGCCGTTCTGATCAGTATGTTGTGCCTGACTGGACTAGAGTCTCCATAGTCTCCAGTTAAAACCTACGCTGAGACAAAACTCTGCAGAGAGAGTTCATGAATACAGTCGCCATGCTCATCATTCGATTTTTTTTTTATTTTGCGTTCGCCTTATTTCTCTAATCCCCCAAGGGGTTGTGCGTTGCACTGTGGCTTTTATTTTGCGCCTGTAGGCCCAGTGCATCCGACTTCAGCTTGCATGTTATGTAAGAGTCTGCTTCCTCCTGCATTCTCTAAAGGTTTGCTTCCCTGGGGTAACGGCCAGTGCTGTGATGGGGATCGAACACAGCACCTTCGGATTGTGAGTCATGCCACTTAACCACTTGGCCACCCTGTCCTCTCACCATTAAAGTGATTTCATGTCTGCTGAGCGTGCTGACAAGATAGACATTGTTCTCAGCGAGTGCAACAGAGTTGCGTCCTCACCCCAGTGCTTTTCTGCATCACCATGGACTGGATTCTCGCATAGCCAGCAACACATAGCCGAGGGAGAAATATCAGGGCCTCCATGCTGACGATCTCGTCTACACGGACGAACCAAGTCTTCATAACGTACCCTGCTTCTCAACCCCTAGTAAGACATCTGGAAGAATTGGATAGGTCAGCTACCCACTTGGAATTCAACATCTCCTGCGCGAATAAATTCCAACGTCTTGACAAAGCCACTCACAACCTCCCTCCGCGCCGACACTTACCCCACGCCCCATGCGTCGAGTATCACAGATGTAGCCTGATATTTACCATTTTTTTACCCCGGAGATCCCAGGGCTCAAAGCTGGAGCTACAGAGGCTGTGCTTTGTGCGATGCTCTCGACAGATGGGGTACCCATGGGGTAAACATTTTTTTAAAATTTTATTTTATTTTAAAAAAAAATATTATGCAAGGGCGATTTAAAAAGTATTTCCTCCAACGCCGTAACTATAACAACAGTGCTCCGGTGCCAAGGGACAACTACTTGAACAAATTCCTTGAATAAAGTGACTAAAGGGACATAAAGTGGGATGACGCATGAACACAGAAGACAATAAAATGGCGGCCTACATTAAAATACGGTTGAAGCAATGTGCTGTGATTGAGTTGCTGATGGCGGAAGGCTGTGTCTCATTGACCTACAACCAAGAATGACTGCCGTATATAGTATCGCCTGTGTGGATGCCAGTATTGTCAGGAAATAGGTGGGCACGAACTGTAAAAGGCGACAATCCAGCCTCGACGAATCCGCACGATAAGACTCGCAGCGTCGACCGACCATATCTGTGGATGTACATCAACAATAACGCGTAGACGAACTGATTCGTGTCAATCCCCGTGTCAATCGTCGTGTCAATCCCCGTGTCAATCCCCGTGTCAATCCCTGTGTAGATCCCCGTGTCAATCCCGTGTCCATCTCCGTGTCAATCCCCGTGTCAATCACTGTGTAGATCCCCGTGTCAATCCCTGTGTAGATCCCCGTGTCAATCCCCGTGTCAATCCCGTGTCAATCCCCGTGTCAATCCCCGTGTCAATCCCCGTGTCAATCCCCGTATCAATCCCTGTGTAGATCCCCTTGTCAATCCCTGTGTAGATCCCCGTGTCAATCCCTGTGTCAATCCCAGTGTCAATCCCCGTGTCAATCCCCGTGTCAATCCCCGTGTCAATCCATGTCAATCCCAGTGTCAATCCCCGTGTAAATAACTGTGTAGATCCCCGTGTCAATCACTGTGTAGATCCCCGTGTCAATCACTGTGTAGATCCCTGTGTCAATCCCCGTGTCAATCCCCGTGTAAATAACTGTGTAGAGCCCCGTGTCAATTCCTGTGTCAATCCCCGTGTCAATCCCCGTGTCAATCCCTGTGTAGATCCCCGTGTCAATCCCCGTGTCAATCCCCGTGTCAATCCCCGTGTCAATCCCTGTGTAGATCCCCGTGTCAATCCCCGTGTCAATCCCCAAGGCAATACCCGTGTCAATCCCTGTGTAGATCCCCGTGTCAATCCCCGTGTCAATCCCCTTGTCAATCCCCGTGTCGATCCCCGTGTCAATCCCCGTGTCGATCCCCGTGTCAATCCCCGTGTCGATCCCCGTGTCAATCCCCGTGTCAATCCCCGTGTCAATCCCTGTGTAGATCCCAGTGTCAATCGCCAATCAGGAATATATCGTCGCTATGCTAATGATTTCGATTGCCCGAGTCCGAAACGTTATCCATGTTCTGCTTGTGTATAGGATAGTGTGTGCGAGAAGGATCCCTCGCATGCTGACACCGGATGTGAAACAGCAGGTGTGTCAGGATGATGTCTGATTGTTCCTCGACGGGATGCAACAACTTTTGCAACTTTGACGTTTGTCGGTGGACCAGGATGGCGACTTATTTAGAAAAATAATTATTAATTGATTGGCATTCAATCAGTCTCGGAAGACAATGAACTTCCCGCTACAGAGGGCGGTCTTTATCAGTTGTTGCCTTTGTTTTCGCATTACGTGTTTGGATATTGCATCTTGACGCATCTTGGATTACCCTGCTTGCAGACCAGCACACAAAGCTTGCCGCCAGTTAGGTATGTCCATGATACTTTGTGCTAGAGCTTCGTTTGGAAAAAAGATGTTTGCTATGCACGGGTCATGATAGGCGCACAGCTTCAATAGCCGCTATCCATTTTTCGACCAGACGCGTTTCTTGGAGAGTGACGATGTCGTCCTTTTGAGAACCTCGTTTAGGATCGAGGTTTTGCGAACATCGTTTATCGCCGGGAGGAATGTTGTTATACCTGTGGTCATGGAGCGTATGTTCTATCAGGTAATCTGAACTGTAGGCTTCTTTACCGTGGATTGATTTTTGACTCAATCTCTCTAGCGCTTGCTTAGGCAAATTGATGCGAGGACCGCTGTCGCCCAGCGGTTTGAAAGATAATGACAGTCTCCCTAATTAGCATTCTAAACTCTAAGAAAATGTATAGCTCATGTGTAAGTCTTGTGCAATAAGGAAATCATCTCCTCAATGGCAAAACTTGTCAAATCGATTGTGTGCACACAGAAGTACATTAGAAACGCATCAAGATCAAATTTACTGGTCTCGACTAGCAAATCAAAAACCAAGTATGGGAATGGAATTTCCATAAGTTCCACTTCAGAAAAAGCGAATTGCTACATCCACAGAAAATGAATATTATTTTTCGAGCATGGCCTGGTCCTCTGCGAACCTGATAGTTCCCAAGTGTTTGTCTTTGACTAGAACCCAACAATTGCAACCACCGATGTCTTGTTCCGTAATTCTTTCTGAGTTTCCTTTTGATAATCCAGCAGAGAGTAGACAGCTATGTCTTACCTTATGTTTTATTGGGTTTGAGTCAGTCATTTCTTCTCTCAATGATATCATAACATGCTGGTTGATGTGCGACAGAGTCATGATTTCTATTGGGGTACACGTATAAGTGCCCAAATCGGGTTGAGTCCAAAAAGGGCGCAGTTAAGGGATCACTCTAACTCAGTTTTGCAGCTGTTCGAACGAATAACTTGAGAACAGTGACCAGACATATTGTTGTCCATTAACCAAGGGTCGATGTTAGGTTCAGGTTGGAATGAAGTTATCAAGCCATCGGCATAGCGATTGAACTAATAACACTCGTAAGTTGTTTTGTTCAGGCTGGCACTAGCCGAGGTTAGGCCGAATATTGAGGTTAGCAATAGATTAGAAACGGGTTAAGATGCTATCAAGTTTATTTTTAATTCGCAAGGGGTCTTTGCCAGATGGATAGATATGGAAAACATAGAAAGACATGGTGTTAGATCCACTGCTAATCGGGGACAGATACGAGTTTTTGCAAGTTTGTGGGCGTGGCAGCGCCATTGCTGCTACGGAAAGATAGAACACGGAATTTTTCAAGGATGAACTGGGCTTAGAGCGACTTCAAATCTGGTAGCAACTTTTCATGCACACATTAGATTCTACACAGTCCAGCATTTGTGACTTAAGTCTTACGTACTTGTCTCGCCTAGAAAGTTTGACATATGATCGACCGATTAAACATTAGACTTGCAACCAGCATATGAAACGCTTTGTGAACCAATAAATTGTAAACGCTTTATGAACCAATACATTGTAAACGCTCTGTGAACCAATAAATTGTAAACGCTTTATGATAGAATAGATAGGAAAAGCTCTGTGAAAGAAAATATCTTATGAAACATCTAGAACTAACACGGATATGTGAAAAGCATTGTGCACAAAAACAAGCATCTGGAAGATCAGAGAACATTCTACTGTAGTAGACCTGCTGGCAGAAATGAAAATTCCGGCAACCCAGCGAGCGCTAAGATTTCGAAACTCTGAATTTAGAATTTTAGTTAGGACAAGCTAAAGAAAAAAGGATGTAGACATATTTGACCGATGGAGAGAACTCCGGTAAAAATATTTCAAGGAAACCTCGAGTGCGAATTAACAAAAACCTAGAAAACTAGACTTGTGTAATGTTGGTGTGTACAATTTGAAATGGTGTACAGTTAGATATGCAGTTCAGATGGAAAATGGCAACTATTCGATAGAACATTGTTAAGCTGGAAGTTGGAACTTGTTATACTGTGTAACATTTAGGTTACTGTCAATAAATATAAATGTACATATAATACTACTGTCCATTTGTTGAGTAGCCTGAAATCTTCTTCTTCTTCGTTCGCAGTCAGACAGTAACCATTATTTTTTCGAAAAAAGCGGCGGTCATCCTGAGGCTGTCGCCACTGCCATAGAGCTTGTCTTGCAGTTCCACTGGTGATGGCCACTTCTGCTCTCTCTGATCCTCGTATGTCGGGCAGTTCTGCAGCAGATGTTCAGCGGTCATTTTACCGGTACCGCACGGACATTCGTCGGTACACCATATCTTCAATTTGTTGAATAGGTGGTACCTCAGTCTTTTGTGGCCAGTGCGAAGTCTGAAGACAACGACCTGCTCTCTTCGGTTCAACTGGTAATAGGCATCGTTTTTGGTGTAACCAGTATGTTCGGTTTCCCATTTGGTCATGTATCTGGCTTTGATAAGCCGTTTTGACTCTTCGTACGTCATACTAGTATCTGTTTGTGGTAGTCTTGCACCTTCTTTTGCCAGTCTGTCTGCCTCCTCATTGCCTTGGATGTTGCAGTGTGATGGGACCCACTGTACCACTACCCTTTTTGGTGCGGACTGCTGGCACAGTTTGCAGAGTGCTGCTCTTAAGTCATTAAGCTCAGTATGTTTCTGGCTTTTTAGCGCTGTGACTACGGCGAGAGCATCTGTAAGCAGGACTATATGGCTTTCATTTTCACTGTGTGTCACCATTTCTTCCACTGCCGCCCTCAGTGCCTCTGCCTCCGCTCTGAAATTGCTTGTGTACTTACCAGTAGCGAATGACAGTGTTATTTTTCTGCCATTTGGTAGGTTCAGGAATGCTCCTGCCCCTCCGTTCTGTGTAGTATTTGTTACAGAACCGTCGGTGTATGCATGGGTCCAGTCCATGCTTGGGTAGCTTTTCGTTATGAAGCTTAGGGTAGTATCTCTCCTTTCTTTTTCAGTCTGGCAGTTCTTGTTTGCAATACCTGGTATATTTTCTACCACCTCTGGAAATATATCCTGCCTCCAGGTAGGTTTTCGTACAGTAGTGATGGGTTTTGGTGTTGTTAGTGCGTTTATGGGATCTTCGTGCATCTTTGCTTTGGCTATTTCTGCAAAGTTTCTCCGCTTTAGTTTCCCATTTCCCAAATTGTTTAGTCTCTGGTGCATTGGATGGTCGGTCAGTCTTCGGAGTTTCTCTGACTGCAGCTGGGCTCTGCAGTCTCTTCTATCGGTCATGGATTGCAGTTTTGTAATCTTTTCAAGTTCTACAATTGGCGTTGACTTCATGCCACCTGTTATAATTCTCATGGCTTGGTTTTGAAGTTTGCTAACTTTATCGAAGTTCGCCTTCGCTGCTGTTGTCCATGCCGCAATGCCATACTCGAGAACTGGTCTCACTCTTCCAGTGTACAGTTTCTTTAGTATGCCTTCGTCTGCTCCCCAGCTTGTGCCAGCAAGTTTCCTCATGATTGCCATTCTTTCTCTGGCTTTCATTCGGTTTCTCTCAATCTGACTTTTCCATGTCATGCGCCGGTCAAATGTGACTCCCAGATAGGTTGGGTTGTCGTTTGGCTGCAGGAGTTTGCCATTTAGACTTAATTTGGTATTTTGGGGTTTTAATGAGAGCGAGAATATTGTGCATGTGGTTTTCTCCTCGTTTATTTTGACCAGCCATGAGTTCGCCCACTCTTCCAGCGATGTTAGGGCCGTCTGCATCCGATTTCTTGCTATGGTGAGATTCTTTTCAGAGGTCCACATAGCCAGATCGTCTGCAAACATTGAGCTATGGACTCTTCTTGGTATATTCTCTGTAATATCGTTTATATATACCAGGAAGAGTGTGGGTGACAGTACTCCCCATTGGGGTACTCCCTGCTCGAGTGTCACCTTTTTGCTCATCTGCCCTTGGAGTAGCCTGAAATCGTTAAAGTCCTTTTGAATATAAAAAGTGCGGTGAAAAGAAATAATAGAACTCTCATTACATAATAATAAATGATCTCCGTCACAAGATGATACAAGAAATGAAAATACAGTGTGTCTGTTACAGATGTACAGGTTTTGAATCAATGTGAGTATTCTTAATGTGATTCTCGATGTGTCTCAAGATTTTGAATATTATGTTCTAGTCAACTCAATGAAATCCTTCTCGTAATTAGTGATTATGTCGCTGACGAATATGTTTATGTATATCTGGGAAGTCTCATCAACATGGAGAGAAAACATAAAACCTGAGATCGCCAGACGGAAACGGGCGGCTCGGCTGAGCAACCTTAAACTACATCATGACAGCAACAGACGCCACAAAGGACACCAGACTACGTGCGGACATCTTCGACTCGATAGTCCTGCCAGCGCTCTGCTATGGTAGCGAAATCTGGTTTCTAACCAAAGCAGCAGAGAACGAACTGAGAACAGCACACGCATCTCTCGAAAGACGCCTCGTGGGCATAACTCTTAGACAACAGCGGCAGATCGAACTACACAATAGCGACATACAGAGAATGTCACACATCAATGATGTCCTACAGTACGTCAACCATTCGAAGCACCGCTGGGCTGGTCATTTATCCAGAAGAAAAGATAAAAGATGGAGTACCATAACCACCATGTGGTACTGGTGCGACAAAATGAGACATAGGGGACGGCCCCCAACTCGCTGGCGAGATTCACTAGAAAAATACAACATTCACGACCCCACAACAGACATACTACTATCACACTGGACGACAACTGGCCCGCAACAGAAACGACTGGATCCTGAGTTAGGTCCAGTTCAAGGGTGACCACCCCTTGACAAAGAACAAGTCGAACTAAGAACTAAGAATTGCTGAAACATACTAACCGGCCGTCGATGTTCAGTCATCTTTTCCGTTGAGAATCACTGCTGCCTCTATGTTGCTTCAGAAAGGGATCCACCCCATGCGAACGTCAAGTTGTGACTATTTTTGTGTATCATTTCTGACTTCGATCATCTTTAAGAGTATTAACGATGCATGTTATTATAACCTTCATGACAGTTGAATATTGTTTTTTATTCTTCTGCCTTAGACGTCTTCGGTAAAGGGGTGGGGATTGTCGACCCGCGATTCATCGGCCAAATAGCAGTACTTTAAATGTTTATTACAGCATGCTTAACAGCAAATAGCGTTAATACAATATATGGGTCTTTCGTCCATAACCTTGACACTTCCGATTTATCATCTTCTTGGTTCTTTTCTTCATCTTTCTGTTTGGTTGTTATAGGCTTGTGCAGCGGGTAGGTTTGGAAGAGTTTTGTTGTGATATGTCCAATTATCGTAAGCCTATCAGTAGACATGTAGACCTTGCGCGTGACGCCCTGTAAGTTTTGTCCAGTTCTGTCTCCTGTATTTGGACACAGTCTGATGTGAATATAAAAGGCCGAACCGCGAGTGACGCTACCTGCCATAGATTGTACAACCATGCTGAGGAAGCTGTATTGTCTGACTTTTCCTTGATCTCTTTTGTTTTTCTTTTCTCTGTAACCAGAAGGACTCTAAGAACGTCAGTACCCACTATATCCCATTCCACTGACTGTCTCCAAACAACTCGATCCTGAACAATGTTGTCACAGCCCTCGGATGGGATGTTGCATGACTTCCTGTCTTCATGTCCCTCTTGCATACGTCATTGAATCCCTATTGTGGGACGAACGAGTCTTCTAACTTCAATGGTCAGCTGTCCATAGAGGATATCCTTTGGCAGGTTCTCATGTGGTATACATGGTGCAGCCATTGTTTATGTCAAAATTATTATATACGAGGTGTGTTCAAAAAGTATATGACCAAACCCGAATCGCATTTGAAGTACTCTCCATGAGACCCCACACTCTACTTCTAGCTTCCATTGTTGGACGCTTTTCAGGAAGGCCTCTTTGGGAATAGAGTGCAGCTAGGTAGGCGTATTCCACATAATGTCTCTCATGACTCAAATCGTGTATGGTCCATTCCAGCGGAATTTTCACCTTGAAAAATAGTCAAAAATCACAAGAAGTCATAGGGAGAGATACGATCTTTATTACTTTCTACACATTAGGTAGAGACAGGAGCAATAGAGCTGCACTCCAGGGTGAGAAGAGGAGCGGCTAAGTAAGTAAGGTAGAAGACTACACGGACATTACCCTCCGCTTGACCGTAGACTACACGGACATTACATTCCACTTGACCGTAGACTACACGGACATTACCTTCTCATTGACTATAGACTACACGGACATTACCTTCCCCTTGACCGTAGACTACACGGACATTACACTCCGCTTGACTATATACTACACGGACATTACACTGCGCTTAACTGTAGACGACATTGACATTACCTTCCCCTTGACTGTATTAATATGCACTCGCTTACCAAAGAACAGTTATTGATGAACGTTGAAGGATACGATAGTATCAGGCCTTAGCTCGTTCACGAACTGAAGAATAGGAAGCAGATATCGAAGCACAGGACAAGTACACATGTCAATCAAAATATCGATCACTTGTCAGGTATCTGCTAATGGGAGACTAAACGTAGCACTGATTGTAGCAATTTGTATGTCTGACCCAAGGTATCAATTATCTTGAAAACCACAAGAGCATATCATCAGCTGACTACAATACAGACGACTAGTAATATTTAAATTCCCTCAGTAATGCAGTGTGTCTCCTAACCTTCATACTTAACGCGAACAATTATTTTCCTAATAAACATCATTTCACTTTAACTCATACATGAACAAATTTATTTGTTGGTGAATTTATGATTCAGGAAACTTAAACATGAACACGTAAATTACCAGTTTCTACAATTCTAAATATATGTATTTTTTCAACGATATTTATCCAATACGTCTATTTACGATGTGTATTTATTATTTATTTCTTTGTAGGACTAGTTATAATAGGCAAAGACGTCTGATAACTATCCATTCACCAGGGCTGTATTTAACATGTAGAAAATTTAAAAAAAATGTAAGTTAACTTAACGTTTTAAAACTGGTTTAGAAGACTGTACAGAGTCTGTATACAACCAGTTTCTGGAAGTGGTGTTGTTGTTGTTTGTGAATACCCACAATGAGTAGGTTACTCTTTTGTTTGCCCTGAAATGGAAGTTAAGTGGCCGGTTGCAGTAGCTTTCCTTACATCCCGAGCGTGCTGATGAAGGTGAACCGGAGTCTTCCAGGTGGATGGGCTGTGCTTAGCTTCATATGTATGTCACTCATTACTATGGGGATCACGTCGATCCCTCACCTCGTTAGCCAGGCTGCCATGAAAACAGCTTGTTTAAAGGGAGGGCTTCTGGGAAGCCGGACTGAGGGTCTTTGCCAGTATATTTTGCCTGACCCTGACTAACATGTCTGATAAGTAGATATTGTTTGATAAGACGTTAGTCTTCCTCCCCTTCTTGGAGGGTGGTTTAACCGATGTGCGAGTCCATCTTAATAGATTCAAACACTAGAGCTAAGTAGACCCGCAGACAGTTAGGCGCCATCTATAGCTGCTCTTAACAAACCACCTTGGGAAAGGTACACATAACTTGGGTAGATTGTTAATTTTAATTTTGAACGGACATCGGCCGTTAAGTCTACTCTTTTCGTTTTCCCACTGCCAATGAGTTGTTAACGTGCTCGACACTGAATACTGCTGTCCGATCTCACTGCCCATAGATGAAAGGAATTTTCACCGGAAGATCCACGTGAATAAATCCCAGTCTCCGCGCTGATTCAAACCCGCGACCTTCTGTACCCGAGTTCCCCCATAAAATGTGGTAACCTATTGTTGACTTGTAAAGTTATTCTACAACGGCACGAGAAGATTACAGAACCAAATGAATTAAAATGCTTCTTAAGAACTCAACCTGATAAGATTTTTTTAAAGTGAATAAATATACACTCTTTTTAATTTTAGTAAATCATTCCATTTACCTTTTGTAATAGTAATATACAGATTAACATTCATCGATTTTTTTTCAGTTTACAATCAACATATTCTTTAAACCTAAGTCAAATATAAGCTTATTAAAAGTGAATGTTCACCATTCTCCCACATTGTTACTAGCTAGCTTCAAGCATCAGTGAACATGGAAATGTATAGAGGAAATATGTCAGACACTACGGTTATCGTGCAAGACACATCGAGTAATAAACTAATAAGTGATGAAGCCAGTTTACTGATCCAGTGGATACTGTTCGGTGTGGTTGGTCAAATAATCAATATTTTTGGAGTCGCTACCAATATAATCAATATCATATGTTTTGTCAAGCAAGGATTCAAGGATCCGGTCACTATCAGTCTCTGTGGTAATAAAGACATATTTTTTTGTTTGTTAATGTTTCTTTGTTATATACACACCTTCAGACGTTGCTGGAAGGATAATTGATCTTGTTGTTAGACGTGTGCTGCCTTGACTAGTTCTAGCAGGTCGATATGTAATGAATACTTCGTAGCCCCTGTACCAAAATGGGAAATCTCCTGATCTTACTGAAGAATACAGTATTGACTAACTAGACGGTACTACGAAAATCACAAAACACAAAGAAGTGGCTAACAACATTATCATGTAATACAAAGTGTCACACGGACCAGTACTACAACAATACATACATGTATTGGCAAATGCTTGGATCAAATACAAGTCTGTTTTGCAGAACGGTTAGAGAGCCGGATTTTGGAGAATCATTTAACAGGTTTGATCGAATGTATTGGTTAGCTCTGGGGTTCTGTGATCGAGAGGTCAGGTACTCGCCTCCTAAATCGATGAACAGAAACGGTGGAATATCGAATTCCACAAGTTTTAAAGTTACCCATGGTTTCACGAGAGATGGGACTAGAGTGCCTGCATCCTGAGTTGCCTCCAGTCGTCTTGACTTATGTCTTGCCACTGGTCCAAGGTAGTTCGGTATCAGAGAGTGAGGTTGATGACCAACGCAGTTTCTTTCTCACTATATTCCAAATACAGGGCAAGTTACATCATCAAGACAAAAACCGTCTGTCGTTGTCCCCATCATCTCTTGCAATTGGAAACTAAATTGAGCCAAATCTAGCATCTAGGTCACAGCTGTGTGATCAACGTGGTGGGGATCAACGCTTTAATCCGTGCAG
This sequence comes from Ariolimax columbianus, assembly GCA_036924085.1. Classification (NCBI taxonomy): domain Eukaryota; kingdom Metazoa; phylum Mollusca; class Gastropoda; order Stylommatophora; family Arionidae; genus Ariolimax; species Ariolimax columbianus. The sequence continues at coordinate 32,743,400 of JAVGWX010000007.1, read as the reverse complement.
CGGTGGGCTTAATGAAAAGCCTCCTATTGCACTACAACCATGATCCACATTCTCAATTACACTATGTGATGCACGAACAGTCACTGTAACCTGTCAACAAAGAAACGTCACCAAAACCTAAATTAACTCTAGGAGTGGCTTTCATACTAACAGGAACGACACACAATCCAATTATCAGTAACGCTGCAATCGACCTAGCTGTAAATAGTTACTATTAGTGAAGGTATAGTAGTAAGAAAGAAAACTGGTCATCAGCAGTGTATGCCACTGGATCACTTTGACACTTGTTCTTCCAAAAAGTTGAACTGCTTTGACGGGCCCATGGTTTTCTCGTGCTGTGGTTGTAACAGAGTGGGCCCTTTCCTACTCCATAGAGCAATGAGGTGGCAACTTAACCTTGTGTTTACATGATTCTGCTGCTGCTGTTGTTGTTGTTGTTGTTGTTGCTAGGAGTATGGAGGCACGACATGTGAGAAACAAGGACCTATGAGGAAGAATCATACAATAACCATTAGAGGAATAGAGGAAATGGGCTTGAATAGGACACGTGCTTCTAAAAGCACCATCGAACGTAACTAGACGGGCTCTGGCAGTCTATATAGAAAGAGCAAGACAGGCAGGACAATGAAACACATGGAGAAGACCTTGTGACGACAATTCGGTTCCTGAATCTCTACTGGAGAGAGTAACAAAGGGCAGTTCGAGACCGAGGGTTGTCAACGCCCAGTGGAAACGGGCACTGATTGATGTTCCGTAGACCTGATAGCCAAGCCTTTCTTTCGGCGGTTTTGATGTTGTTTTTGTTGTTGTTGCTGTTGTTATTATTGCTGTTTATCTTGTTCGAGGCTCCTTGTGATAAAAAAATGTGTAACCATGTCTCTGCAGTAACGAAATACAGTTGCTATTTTCACATTCTGAGGGGTACTCGAGATCGTATGTGTTAGCTCTCCTGGCTGTTATGCAATGCAAGTTTCCTCAGTAATCTAATCACTAACGTGATTACAGTGTCGTTACCAACCTCGTTAACCAGACGGAAGTGACTGTTTCCAGGAGTGCTATCATAGACGTGATCCAGGGATCTTGATCAGTACGATGCACCTGCCCCTGGCTTACACAATCACGTAAGTCTCCTCTCCTCGCCTGAGTAGTTGAATGTTAGGACCGCTTATCATATTAATCCTCAACATCAGCATATACCATGCCACACCAAATGATCGAGTAAAGTTTCAACACTTGGTTTTCCCTACCAACTTTTAAAAATACTGAATGCATTTATTTCCAGTGCGGAGTCAGTACCAATGGCTTTTAAATGGCGAGGTTACAAACCGCAAACACAGTCTTTACTAGTCAACTGTTCTTCTTCTTCTTCTTTCTTCTTCTTCTTCTTCTTCTTCTTCTTCTTCTTCTTCGTACGTTGTCAGACGTCAACCTGTATGTTTTCGAAGAAAACAGCGATCATCCTGAGGCTGTCGACACTGCCATAGAGCTTGTCTAGTGTTGCCACTGGGGAAGGCCACATGCTTTCTCTGGTCCTGGTATATCGGGCAGTTTTGCAGCAGATGTTCAGCGGTCATTTTCCCTGTACCACAAGTGCATTCGTCAGTGCCACCTATCTTCAGTTTATAGAATAGGTGGTACCTCAGTCTGTTGTGGCCTGTGCGGAGTCTGAAGACCACGACCTGCTCTCTTCTGTTCAATTGGTAATAGGCATCATTTTTTGTGTAGCCGTATGTTCTGTTTCCCACTTGGCCATGTATCTGACTCTAATAAGCCTTTTGGACTCTTCGTAGGTCATAACTAGTCAACTGTTCGACTAGCACAGAATGAAACAGTTGTTCTATTTTATATAGCACGGAAACCACTCAGGTGTCTAGGTGAGTCCGTCAAGGGACCATCAGCTGCGGGAACAGATAATCTGCTTTTCTTACAAAGGCCAGCCTGGAGCTCTCCTGTTCGTAGAGATCGTTCAGTGTTGATGCATTTGCTACTGCGGTCAAGATAGACACCGAGAAATCGATGCTCATTGTTTGGCTGCTTGGTTGGTTGGTTGGTTGGTTTCTAATGTCCGCAATGCGTTGGTAACCCTGAAAAGGACGGAACGTGTGGCATAATGTAGTAGCTTTCCTGACATCCCGAGCGTGCTAACTTTGTTATCCAGACTGTTGTCCTCGATAACAGCCTGTTTCCAGGACGACCAGCGAGGAGGTCAGGTGAGAGTCTTAGCCAGTATATTTCTTCTAACCTGGCTAACAGTGTTTGATCAGTGTGTTCTGCCTGACCAGACGTCAGCCTCATCGTCCCGCTCTAATTGTTTTAACTACGCCTGTCATCTTTAAGCTATTCAACTACGACTGTCATCTTTAAGCTATTCAACTACGCCTGTCATCTTTAAGCTATTCAACTACGACTGTCATCTTTAAGCTATTCAACTACGACTGTCATCTTTAAGCTATTCAACTACGACTGTCATCTTTAAGCTATTCAACTACGACTGTCATCTTTAAGCTATTCAACTACGCCTGTCATCTTTAAGCTATTCAACTACGCCTGTCATCTTTAAGCTAAACGTAACGACTAACGCGTACGTTAGATTCAATGCTTCGTTACCGGCCTTGCACTGTTCAAGTAGCAGTCATAATCCATAGTTCGTGCAAGAACTGAAGTCCCGTCTGAATATCGCAATACTTTAAAAAAAAAATAAGACTGCAGGATGTCCCTTGTCCGTGCCAGTTCGGAGTAGATTGTTGAATGCCAGACGTCTTGGACGCCATGGGATGCGCAGTCAGATAGATGCCACTTAAAACAATTTAACTCTGTTACGCTCGTGCTAATTCCTTAGTCTACCCAGCTGAAAATTGAGATCATAGCTAAAGTTTGGAAAGACATGGCAGTTATCATGTCAATTGGTCATATCAATGCATTAATACATTCACTACTGAGGTAAAAAATAAAACATGTCATTTTGAATTATGTTTTACTGTACAAGCTGAATGTGGAAAATAAGTGGCAGTTTTTTTTCATTATAAACACTTTATTCATACAAATTATGTGGAATTTTGAAGATAACTAAACACAATGGTTTAACATAAACAACAGGATATGAGCGTATCTGGCGATGTACGATGTTAGACAATGTGTTTATCAAGAGACTGTACGAGTTTCTTAGATTTCATCTCCCACAACAGTCTGATATATTCTGATCTTCCAAAAATCGTCGTCTATGCACTCAAAACAATTCAGTTTTTCTGAGTCAGTAAAAGGCTTAAAGTGTAAATACCGAGAGTTATATGAGTCAGTTAGTGCAACATACTACACTAAATCTTACAATGTGGCCTTTCAACCCTAGTCGGACACAATTGTCGATTGCTGGTTTGTCGACTTCAGTGTCAATATTTAAAAGACTACCAGTATTCGACTTCTCAATGCTATTCATATCCACATCCAACATCAGCCCTATTGGTGCGGTTGATAGTAATAATGCAGCCCATTTGGTATCCCTAATAACAACATGATCAGGAAAGACATACACACAAGAAAGTTTGAGACATCTCTGTCCGCATTCTATTAATGCCGTAGTCAGCGGTTTTATACTTTGACGTACATCCAATGTGATTGACTTTATGGGTTACAAAATATATTCTCCATACTCTACGTTTTTACAGGTTTGGCTATCTCTGACCTGGGCTGTCTGATAACTATAATATGGATTAACATCAGTTATACACCAAGTGTCATAACAGCTGATCTGCCGTTTGATTCCATAGAACTCACTTACGGCTCGGTTGGTATGCTACATGCATCATTCTCCCGTACCACTTGCTGGATCACAGCCTTCGTCACGCTGGAGAGATGTCTGTGTATAACGGCCCCTTTGAAGGTTTGTTTCAGAAACTGATCTAGGTATGGCTGATTCATTTAATCACATTTTTACTTCATTAATGAAGCGTATGTCTGTCTACCACTAAAACATATCCATTTCTTGGAAACCTGCATTTCAGTGGTTGCTGTAATAATATTTCGTTATGTGGCTGTTGACCTCATACGCTTCAGTCTTCTTTTGGGAAATACTTGAGGCTTGAAGCATACGCCATACAACAAAAAGGAAATATTCTTGGTGAGGGAGGGGGTATGGAGGGTGGTGGGGGGTGATTAACTATATTATCACTGTCACTGGATTAATGTCACCTTGCAATGGATCCCAAGACAAAAAGAGCTACCACGATACGAGATGATTGACAGATTTGCAGAAAGAGCAGCCTCAAAACAACAATTGGAAAGATCCTGTGAAACGAATCATTTAGAATAATACTAGGGACATATGAATGAACAGGTGGGCGACTGAAACAACAGGTCGCAGTGTATTTAGTTAAATGTAAGTAAAGTAAAGTAAAGTAAAGTAACCCATAGCATTACTGCCGTAGGGGTGTAAGGTGTTAGTGATCTCACACTTCAAAGGCTCGGCTATATGAGGGCGGTAGCCATCTCCTCTCCCTCGCCGCTTTTACTTTCCGGACTGAACCGGTACCCATTTAAGGCTGGGTCGACCCGGGTGCCATTGCGGTCTGAAAAAACATTACCGCCTCAACTGGGGATAGAACCCAGGACCACTCAGATGCGAAGCCAGCGCGATAACCACTGCGCTACGCGGCTCCTTATATTAAATGTGCCAGCCAAATAGTAATGATCACATTAATAAACTGCATAAAAGAGATCAGCGTCTCCTGTTTCAGTTCTGAACAGGACACACCAGAGTCAATAGCCACTTGAACCACATCAATCCGTAGCACCTACCCTTGTGCAGACATTGCTCTCAGCTTGTTGAAGCAGTTAAAAACCTACTCATTGAATGCAAAGCGCTTGCGGACACGAGAAGAGGATTCTTACAAGCACTGCCGACATTTGTCAACACACTGTACGAAGCAGTGAAACAGCCCAAGAAGACTTGTATCTATATAGGAATGACATAAAAATGCTTGCTCAGCTGCAACGGTGTAACAGTAACAACAGCAGCAACAACAAGAACAACAATAACAACAACATAATGGCTATATGTTAGTAATTAGCTTCACTCTATACTAGAAATATTACTATACACTATACTTTAATTAAAATATACTCAAAATATTACTATAGGGTATGCTATGAATATACTTTACACGGAACTAGAAATATAGCATATAGTATACTAGAAATGTACAGTATATTAGAACCATACCATGCAATACACTATAAATATACTATGCACTTTGCTAGTAATATACCATACATGATGCAAGAAAAAATCTACACGCAATTCTAGAAATATGCTATGAAATATACGTGAAATTAACTATACATTATACTTTATATTTACCGTACACTATCATTCTAAAAATATACCATGCGGAATACTAGAATTGAACTGTACACTATGTTATAAATACACCACACAATATAGTAGAATTAAACTATACACTATGCTAGAAATACACTATTCTTCTTCTTCTTCTGCGTAAGTTCTTAATCTCTCTCTCTCTGTCTCTCTCTGTCTCTCTCTCTCTCTCTCTCTACTAAGCTCTGAATAGGGCTTAACAGGTAGCAGGATGTAATCCGGAGAACTGAATACGTTGTGTCGTTAGTTTACAGGTGCAATATTTGCACTTTTCGGTCTGAAACATCCGTATTTCGCAGAGGAAAACATTATAAATTATACTATAAATATACCAAAACAATTACCGGAAATAAATTATACACTAAGCTATACATTTAATATGCAGAAGAGTATACTATGAAGAATGCTACTCATTATTCCGTCCACTTGTACTGGCCAGATAACTTATTCATTTATTTTGCTTTGTAGTGCCAGTTGTGTTGTGTCGGCCGCTGTAAATGTGTGGTCTTGCATAATTTCTCTCATGTTATGTATCCATCCTCAAAGCTGTCTTCCTCCTGTCTTGTCAATCATCCCTGTATCACCATCTTCCTAAGTTATTCCTGCATAGGGATACATCAGTTAGGAGTCAATTTATTGACTTCCACGTGAGTAAGGCAAGTAGTGTACAGGCGCGGGTTCCTACTGCATTTCGGTTCAGGGAATCTTCGTCAGTTCATTCCATTTTGTCGATGCAGCGTTTTCCGGGACAAGTCTGTAGGGGCTACATTGACTGTAAGAAACTTCGCCTAGATTGTTTCAGTTTCAATGCAAAGTCTATACTTCTACACAGAGCGGAAACACGATGGATTCAGTAGCAATAGCCTACAAGATTATATCAACAGAGAAAGGGATAGTCAATCTGCACAAAGTATACTTGGAATGATGTGTTCAGCTGTAGAAACCTTAGCGTAGAGGGGATATTACCATGTTATAAAGAAAGCAAAGAAGAGTGGCAAAACTGATGTGATTACATAATTACAGTTATGAGGAAAAACTTAGAAAAATCCGCCTACGGTATATAAAAATGAAGAGAATTCGAGGTGACTTAATTCGTGTTTAAAGGTAATCAAGAAAAAAGATACATTAGTCTATAACATGTTTTGCAAAGTACATCCGACTACAGAAACAAATGAGCACAGCTACAAATTAATTAAATAAAGGTCCACATAGGTTAAGTTGAGCTGAGCTGAGTTGAATTGAGTTAAGTTAAGTTAAGTTAAGTTAAGTAAGTTAAAGTAAAGTTAAGTTAAATCTCTGAAAAATCTTCGTTTCATGAAGTGGCTCGGTAACCAAGCTTACGGAAGACATATGTCAGTGACAGGCCAGAAGGCAAAACAGGAAATCTTGGACAGTAGTGGTGACTAGGCCACACATTACGTAAGTCCAAACGTAATATCACCAGGCAATTACAGAAACAGGACAAAGTAAGACAAATGAACACATAGAATGAGATATAGAAGTTGATGCAAGAAAACAGGAAATAGGTTCAAACAAATTAGTGACAATAGCACAGGGCATGTTTGTTTGCAGTAAGATTTGTATTGAATAACACCCCCCCCCTTTCCCCCCCCCCCCCCTGCCACCACGTGATAAATGCGAAGAAGGAGGATACAAAGTCGAAGAAGAGGAAGAAGAAGAAGAAGAAGAAGAAGAAGAAGAAGAAGAAATGACAGAAATGACAGTCTCAATGGCTATAATTATTTACACTAAGTTGATCTTGTTATCTATCTTTAGGTCAAGACGATCATCACGCCACAAAGAACTTGGATACTCATTGCTTGTGTTTACGTCATTTTCATATCAAGCTCAGGCCCTTTGTATGCTGTCAATAGGCTTGGATGTAAATATTTCCCCCACAGAAACCGAACAATGATTGGTCTTGTTTTCACTGAAGATCGTGAGATAGTAGAGAAGATTTCATTCTTAGTTAACAACATCACTTTTCCTTTTGTTGCTTTTATAGTCATTATTTCATGTACCACTATTCTGGTCATTAAACTCCGCAGCAACAGTAAATGGCGGATGACCTCTACAGCAAGCTCACAGTCTGACAATGTGTCTACTCGTAATCAAGCAGTCAGCAAAATGGTGACGACAATCTCCATACTTTTTATTATTTGTTTTGTCCCCATCAGTATCATGTTTTTAACTATTTCTATGGAACCGAGCTTTTCTCTTGAAGGAAAAAACAGAAATGTCCTAATAATTTTTGGGATTTTCGCCCTTATAATGGAATCTGTCAATTCTTCAGGCAACATCTTTGTGTACCATCGCATGAGTAGCAAGTACAGAGACGTATTTCAACAATTGTTCTGTACCTCATTAATGTCAGAAATTAATTCAAATTTCTTTAGAGACTAACATCACCTCAGTAAGGGTAAAGGCCAATGGAAGACATTGAGGGGTAGAGAGCTTACTTAAAATTACATTTTCATATCAATTACTACTTGTATTTCTATTTAAAATAAAAAGCAGACTATTTGTCTTTTTTTTTTCTTGGCTTATTCACTTGTGCTGTGAGACGTGGTAGTTTTCTGTCAGTTTTAGGTGTGTTGCTACGTTTGTCGTCATTCCATGTTGTTGTTGTTGTTGTTGTTGTTGTTGAATACACACAACGATTAAGATTACTCTTTTGTGCGCCCTAACAGTGTTTGTTAAGTGTCGGGTTGTCGTAGCTTTCCTCACATCCCGAGCGTGCTGATGAGGGTGGACCGCCGTACTCTAGGCGGTTGTGCTAAGCTTGGCCTGATCTGCGTTTCACTCACCACTACTAGGATAACGTAGATCTCCCACCTTGTTAGCCAGGCTGCCATGAAAACAGTCTGTTTCCAGGGAGGATTGCGGAGAAGTCAAGATGTGGGTCTTGGTCAGTATATTTTGCCAGACTTTGACTAGCATGTCTGATCAGTATATTTTGCCTGGCCCTGACTAACATGTCTGATCAGTATATTTTGCCTGGCCCTGACTAACATGTCTGATCAGTATATTTTGCCCGGCCCTGACTAACATGTCTGATTAGTATATTTTGCCTGACCCTAACATGTCTGATCAGTATGTTTTGCCTGACCCTAACTAACATGTCTGATCAGTATATTTTGCATGACCCTGACTAACATGTCTGATCAGTATATATTGCCTGGCCCTGACTAGCATGTCTGATTAGTATATTTTGCCTGACCCAAACATGTTTGATCCGTATGTTTTGCCTGACCCTGACTAACATGTCTGATCAGTATATTTTGCCTGACCCTGACTAACATGTCTGATCAGTATATTTCGCCTGACCCTGACTAACATGTCTGATCAGTATATTTCACCTGACCCTGACTAACATGTCTCATCAGTATATTTCGCCTGGCCCTGACTAACATGTCTGATCAGTATATTTTGCCTGGCCCTGACTAGCATGTCTGATCAGTATATTTCGCCTGACCCTGACTAACATGTTCGATTAGTATATTTTGCTTGACGAGACGTTAGTCTTCCTCCCTGTCATTCCATGACACTCTAGAATATCTGTAACATTTAATTTCTGTCTCATTCTTGGTCTGCCACGCATGATAAAACACAACATCCTGTTGAGGGCTCTCCCTATAAAAACTACTCGGGGACGCGCTCATCTGGCATGCGAACAACTTGTTCCGTCCATCTCATCTGAGCTGATTGCAGATGTTTATGAATGCGCAACATGTCAGAGTTGACCATGATCCTCAGTAGCTTACGTACACAGCTCAAATAAAAACGAGTTAGATGGCTGGCATGTCAGATAAACAATGTCCATGTTTCACAAACATGCAGCAATAGATAGGTTGGAACGAGTTTACTATTGATCAATGGGTTTTTTTTGTGGACTCATTTTTGTAAGCGCGTTTCAATAATTGTGACAGCATCTATGAAATTCAATTTGGTTCAAGTGCCATCTCCGCATCGAAGGTCGTCTGCAATGGATCTCCTGCAATGGATGTCCTTCAATGGATCTCTCTCTTGCCAAAATGGTGTAATCTGACAGGTGTTATCTAGTCCATCTCTTGATGTTATCCACCAACTTATAATGTTGTCTGCTTCTTGAACGACTGCACTTCCCTCTAGTTTGATCTTTAACAAGGAGGTCTTGTTATATGGCCAAAAAATTATTACTGACTAACCCTGATTTCTGTCAGTAATTCTCTTTACTCGACCAACTCTTTCAATACCTTCACATTTGTTTTCTACTTTTTCACAGAAATGTACCTAATCTCCTATATACCTACATTTCGAAGGCTTGAATACTATTTTCCAACATGACAGATGTTAAGAAAATAAAGAAGCAGCGAGCCACTCAATCTGGAAAGATATTGTCGAAGGAACAGATGTTGAACACGTGTGGGGAAGTTTCAATTTATGTTTGGATATTTACTGAGTAATAACATATTCTAAGAATGTGTACGGAATTCCAAGCACACACACACACACACAAACATTCACCCAAACACACACATGACACTCTTCTGTATCTTCGATGGGTCAAGTGCTAGTGAAAACTGTGTTTTCTGGCACTACGCGTATCTTGCCCATTCTGTACGGCACCTACTTAAGGAGGCGTTTATCAGACACGCAGACAACATGTCCAATCCAACTGATTCGGGCTTTGTGTATGGATTCAAGAGAACCTTGTCATGTTGAAGATCTTTCAATCTCTAAATCATGGTATTCAATCTGGTGCATGTGGCTTATGCCACTTAGCCAAACTTTGAGTAAATTTAATTTCGCTCTTCCTCCTTGGTATACCATGTTGGACTCAGGGCCTTCCTTAAGCTGATGAAGTTGTGAGCTCTAGCGTTGTCGTCTAGCATATGTTGCAGTATGGGTTTGATACTATTGAAGCTGATCCAGTCCACTGTTACCCTTCGTGAAATCTCACAGTATGCTTAATTGGATTTCGTCATTTCCTGGCATAAGTATAGATACGGATTTAAATTGTCGACGTAATTATCCAGAGTCAGATAATGTTTCTTGCAAATTGATCTTTATCAAAATGTGGAGACATTCAATCAATCAAAACCCTTCTAACCCATGGAGAGGTTAGGTCCTCAAGAAAAAATCGCCATGAGCTTTGATCAGCGGCCAGCCGATCCAACTTTATCCAATACCGGTCAGTGATCTTTATATTGGCATCTATTCCCCCCCCCCCTCCCCTCCCCACCCCCAATCAAGGTGTGTCAATGTCAACATCTCTTTCTCTTTCCCCACATGGTTCTAGTGCAGACACTGTTTAGAAATGCTACCAGAATCCCTCCTCAAAGTGTGACCTAATTCCCCATCGTCTTCTCTTCATCTCATCCGACGCAGGTCGATAACTCTGATTTTATCATATCACTTCAAACACATCACTCTGCCCGGGTAGCCGTTCACAAACACGTGCACCACCTACTTGCTAACTCATTTGTTATCATCCTCGCCCTCGACCCACATAAAAAAATCGATCGGACATTTGAGTTGAAAACTTAACTTAGCAATGGGATTGACCTGGCAAGTCATCAGCGGCTTTATCGCCTGCCAAATAATATGAAACAAACAAGGCTGCAGTCTAATGACACAAACGGACTGAAAAAATAGATAGACTGAAACGATTTTATACTGGCTTAGAAGACTCTGCAGCTTGTATACAGCTAGTTTAATGTACATGTCCATGCTCTAAAGGCTATGCGCATCAAATCCATTCTTAAATGCATTAATTGTCCCTGTCCCCATCCTACTTCCTGTGGAAATGCGTTCCTAGCACTCACCACTCTCTGACTAAACAAATATTTCCTAATATCTAATCTGAGCCTTTCTTTAGTTAATTTGAAGCTAAATCATATTGTTCTTGTAGGTGGTTGTATTTTGAAAAAAACAACTTGTTACTGTCTAATTTATCAGTTCCTTTGATTTTCTTATAGACCTGTATTGTCACCTCGAATTATTCTCTCTTCTAGACACTGTAGTCCGGTTTTTCGAAATCTTTCCTTATAACTGTAATTCTGGAATCCTACTATCAGCTTTGTTGCTATTCTGTATATACCGTTTCAGCATGTTTATATCCTTTCGAGGACTCCACACCTGTACACAGTACTCCAATCTAGGTCTAACTTAAGGACTCCACACCTGTACACAGTACTCCAATCTAGGTCTAACTTAAGGACTCCACACCTGTACACAGTACTCCAATCTAGGTCTAACTATGCTTTATGCAGTTTGGCAATCACTTCCTTGCTCTTATGTTTAATATGTATTTTTTATCATACCTAACATTGCATTTGCCTTTTTCACTGCTACCTGAACTTGCTCACTCACCTTACCTGACGAAATCTATGCTGCTCTAAACAAACCACCTAACCATGGCCGGTATTATGCCACGTCAAACAGTTTGTCGCCACTTACGACATGCTCTCTGTGAGGCAGTGGTGCTATTCTTCTATTCTTATCCTTGTCACACACAAAGACCCCGGCAGACCACTTGGAAAATAAGACATTTCAATGGAGAAATGTGGAGAATTTCTCTTCTAGTATTTTATGTGGTTGTTGTTGCCGAAAGTCGTTCGTGCTGAGCTAATTTCATTCTTGTTTATTTTTATTGGGCGACGGTTTACAGTGCCTCTATTTACATGACGAGACATAGTTAAGAAAGTGGATCCCGGTCCTCCTGGTTGTAGTGCAATGCGAGACTCTTCAGTCAGCTCACTAGTATGAGGATTACAGTTATCATACCTTCCTCGCTGACCAGAGTGCTGTTACACAGTCCGTTCACAGGAGCCTAATTACACAGTGAGATGGGATCTTAATGAGATGGGATCTTAATGAGATGGGATCTCAATTAGATGTGATCTTAATGACACGGGCTCTTAATGAGATGGGATCTTAATGAGATGGGCTCTTAATGAGATGGGATCTTAATGAGATGGGCTCTTAATGAGATAGGATCTTAATGAGATGGGCTCTTAATGAGATAAGATCTTAATGAGATGGTATCTTAATGAGATGGGATCTTAATGAGATGGGAACTTAATCAATATATTCCACTTGACCCTAACGTAGCTCTTCGCTCCCACTTTTAGCTGGTACAAGGGACATAACTGATGAAAGATAGAATATCTTCATTTAACAATCAAAGGAAAGAGTAACAACCAGAATGAATGAAATTCGAACCAGAATTGTGTTGGCAAAGAACGTATTTAGAGACAAAGGGAGAGCATTAGTATGACAATACGTACAAAAATCCTGACCACATACATTTGTTCAGTGGGGTATATTGTCCTGAAACATGGACAATAAATAAAACAGAGGAGAAATACTTTGTGACTTTTGAGATGTGATGTTAATGGTGGCGTTAAAGGTAGCCCTATAGCAGACACTGCCTTCGGGGCTGATGTGTTAAAGTCTTCATTGTACTAAGTCACTACTTTATGAGGTGGGTTGGCCAGTTCCCTTCCTGATTGATTTTCCTTCCCTGGCGTCAGCCTGTAACACATTTACAGCTGGGTTGACTAGAGCTGTTGTAGCGGGAACTGATCCCCGTACCTTTGCCATGAAATGCGAGTGCTCTACCATTACGCCATTCAGCGAATTCGTGTTACCGAAAGATGAATAAAGTGAACAGAACAGAGACAATCAAACGAAAGGGTTTAGGCTGTAGTGTGAAAAAAAAAAAAGCTGCTTCAAAAGATATAAAAGCAACTCCTGACCAGGATGGGCTAAAACCTACATCATGAAGGCCCAGCGAAGAAAGTCTTGAGAGACAGAACACGGGGATGGAGAGAAAGGGACAGACCAAGAAATTCCTTTGCGACACAAGTATGCTATACATGGCTGTGAAGACATGCTGACCTGGAAGACGGCCAAATATGACAGGTAGAAATGGAAAGACATAATTCAGATCTTGCAAACCGGTCGCAGGACTAAAAGACTTGTGGTGATGGGGTCCGGGCCCCAAACCAGTTCCAGGAATGAATCACTTAATGATGATGGATATAACACAGCTATCTATTAATGACCCCCTGATCTATTTCCTCACCACCCACTGTAAATTTATGTTGACATGGTGTTTTGACGGTGGTCATTATCTTTGTTTTATTTATGCTTATAAACAGGTTTTGATCTTTACTATGTCCATTTACGGCTGAAATTAGCTCCTCTAGCCCTTCTGAACTTCTTGATAGTATCACTGTGTCGTCTGCGCATCATTACTTTGGAATCTCGTACCCGTCAATTCTAAATGGGTCGAAACTTTCAATGTTCTCGTCTTCTCGAACATTTCTCATTATACATTCCGCATATATGTTATATAGATAAGGTGAGAGGATACAACCGCCTGACTCCCTTTTGTACTACAAACTAATCTGATGTTAGCCCAGATACTGGGACAGCGGCTTATTGATCTTTGTATAATGTTTCAATGAGATCAATATTTGGCACAGAAAACCCCATTTCCTTCATGATTTTCCCCAGATATTGATGTTTTACCGTATCGAAGGCATTGGATTAGTATCCTGTAATAGAATCAAAACATTCTGATTGTCACCTACATCCTGTAATATGTCTTTGAACTGCAACAACCTGGTCACCCACTGAATTCTGTCATATCTTCTTTTATGGAACCAGAATGACCTGGTTGCCCACTGAATTCTGTGATAGCTTCTATTATATTTCCTGACTGATCCGCCGGGGTCTTTGTGTATGACAAGGACAAGAATAGCACCACTGCCCCACAGAGAGCATGTCACAAGAGGCGACTAACTGTGGGACATGGCATAACATCAGCCAGGTTTAGGTGGTTTGTTTAGAGCATCATAGATGGTGCCTAACAATCTGCGAGTCTAATTTGCTCTAGTGTTTGAGTCTATTAAGATGGACTCACACATCGGTTAAACATCCTTTGCGTCACGTGTCCCAACGTAGCGGGGTAATAAGCTACTCGAGCCTAGCCCACTAAGCAGGAAATCCTTCTCCCAGCTACATCCAGCTCATACCAGAGCTTGGACCTGCAAAAGGACATCTGCCCCTGTAGAAGTACAGGTCGACTAAGAACTTCTATTATGGGACCAGTACACCCAGTTGTCCACTGAATTCTGTGATATCTTCTATTATAGGACCAGTACACCCAGTTGTCCATTGAATTTTGTGACATCTTCTATTATGAAACCGGTACACCCAGTTGTCCACTGAATTCTGTAATATCTTCTATTATGGAACCAGTACACCTTGGTTGTACACTGAATCCTGTCATCTGTCTTTGTACTGTAAGACCCTGCTTCTGTGCTACTCTTAGTGTGATACTTAGATGTGATACTGTTAGTTAAATGTGAAGGAGGTACCTATATATTACAGTCTGGGTGTGATATTCTTAGTTACATGTGAAGGAAATATCAATTCGTGAAGATTTACACTCTGGATTCGATACTCTTAGTTATGCATGAAGAAAACATCTATTGGCGAGGATTTACACTCCAGATGTGATACTTTTAGTTACGTGTAAAGGAGACATCATTTGGTAAAGATGTACACTCCAGATGTGATAATTTTAGTTGCGTGAAAAGGACACGATTTGTAAAGATTTACACTCCAGATGTGATATTTTTAGTTATGTGTACAGGAGACATCATTTGGTAAAGATGTACACTCCGGATGTGATACTTTTAGTTATGTGTGAAGGAGACAGCATTTGGTAAAGATTTACACTTCAGATGTGATACTTTTAGTTACGTGTGAAGGAGACATCATTTGGTAAAGATTTACACTTCAGATGTGATACTTTTAGTTATGTGTTAAGGAGACATCATTTGGTAAAGATTTACACTCCAGATGTGATATTTTTAGTTACGTTTGAAGGAGATATTGGTGAAGATTTACACCCTGGATGTGATATTTTTATGTTCGTGTGAAGGAGATATTAATTGGCAAAGATTTTCACTTCGATAATTGCACTGTTTGAATACCAGAATTTCAAGTTAAATACTTCCTGAACAAAATTAGTCCCATATGCTTATGTATCCCAACGGTTGAGTTCATCGTGGAAACTTGCCTGATGGTGTAAACATCTATGATGAATCAAGAAGAAATAGCCATGGATTTTATTCTTGAGTAGCATTGGGTTGCTATTAATAATTGATAGTGCCTAGGCTATGTTGCGTTATGAAGAAGTATTACGGCAAAGTCTGCTTTGCTAAAATGAAAACATGAGGGATATGAAGGAGAAGAGGAAGAAAAAAGCAATGAAAAGGAGTTGCGGTAGTAATAGAAGAAATAGGAAGGAATAAGATATAAAACAAAGATTCATTTTTCACAGAAAAATTTTATAAGTTTGACATACGTTATTTTTTTCTGATGTTATTGTGATTATGTGAAGATCTAAAAATTATTGCGTACAAAAATCTTGACTCTACGAAACAGATGACTTAGAACAAAAATAAAGAAATGAGCATACAAGTAATAAAGGTTTCAGTTCGATGCAGCTCTATTGACCATCAAGCTTGCCCTCGTGCGACCATTAAGAAAACAAGTTTCCTCATGCAGACATTCAGTTAACGAGCTTGTCCTCATGAGGCCATTCAGATAACGAATGTGTCCTTATGAGACAAACATGTCCTCATACAACATTCTAACGAGTCTATTCAGCAAGCAAAGCCCATATGAAGCATCAAACATGTCATACAACATTCTAATGAGTGTTCATTCAGCAAGCAAGCCCCGATGGACCATCAAACATGTCCTCATTCAGTGTTCTACTGAGCCCACTCAGCAAACAAGCAAGCCCCGATGGACCATCAAACATGTCCTCATACAGTGTTCTAATGAGCACACTCAGCAAACTAGCAAGTCCCATATGGACCATCAAACATGTCCTCATACAGCATTCTAATGAGCCCACTCAGCAAACAAGCAAGCCCCGATGGACCATCAAACATGTCCTCATACAGTGTTCTAATGAGCACACTCAGCAAACTAGCAAGTCCCATATGGACCATCAAACATGTCCTCATACAGTATCCTCATATGGTCACTCAGTCATCTAGTTTGTCCTCAAGTTGGAAACCCAGGAGACAGACACATATTGAATTATTATATTGTGACAATATTTTCTAATTCCAACTTTTGTGTGCCCAGAAAACTCAGTGATTTCTTCATTTAGAAATGAACATCTATGATCCCACATAATGTATTGCATCAAGTACATTTGATGAATATATTCCACACTCTACTGAATTAAGAAAATGTGAAGATTAGCAAGTCAGCAAAGTTTAGATAGAATAACTAAATTAGAGCACATAGTTTTATCAAATGTCTACATTGTGTCTATTTTCTCAGGAGCACAGGGCAATGGGATTTTACGGACTGAGTAGTCAGGGCTCAAAAGTAATCATGAGATATGAAGAACAGGAAACACAGTAAGATTGGTCCTATTCAATGACGTGTATAAAACATTTATAGTTATGCTCAGATACCGTGTTAAGACAAAAGCAGTGTAACAGTTCCCGCCGGAGCAAGGGGAGTTTAGGATGCCTGAACATGTTAAAGCTTAAAGCTACCTGAATGCATGTCAAGGTCACTCACCGTCTCAGCAAAGGAGAACAGAGTTGGGTTAAGGAATGTGGACAGATAGAAACTGACCACTGGCCTTCTGATTTTGGTAGGGGGAGATTGATTGACAGACGAAATTGGCAACGGGGCTTGCTGCGAGAGAATACAGGTGTGCAAAGTGTTTCGTTCCAATTGGGATTGAAGATGACCATACCTGAGATCGATTGGTCAAGCTCTGGCCTTGCTTGAGGATATATAACTCGAGACAAAGTTTAGCTGAGGGGGCTGGAGAGAGAGAGGCTGTATGGAGGAGAGTGAGAGAGAGAGAGAGAGACTGAATGTGGATAGTATGTTTAACTCACCGACTTAGATAGAGGAGCGATTGATAGACTGTTGGACGAATGTTTAGTGATAGAATAGGATCGCTCAAATAGGTGTGTGAGTTTTGCATTAATAGATAATCTGAACGTGTGTTTGTAAGCAAGGACACATTGTGAACGAGTATGTCGAGATCGCCCGCCTGAGGGGATTTCTGTGAGGAAGAGTATTTGATAAGGTGTGTTGAAGACGCAGTTAAGGCGATGTGTGTGGGATGTAATTGCAAGGCAATAGAACTGGGTTTTTAGATCGTTGGGAATTCCATCAATAGCTAATGCTTACAATTCCCGTTTTAGTATAATGTTTAGTTAAGATATGTATTATATTGTTTTTGTAATTTCTCTACTCATTGTATGATATGAGTATGATATAATAAATATGCCACTCGATGTGTGATATGTCATTTACTGAGTATGGTCATGATGATGTGGATGAGTGTGAGAATGTTCTAAGTTAGATCACGGCCAAGGCAAACAGTGGGATCTGCTACAGCAGAAACAACACCTACGTTACGACCAAAAGGTCTTCATCAGTGACGATGGGCAACAAAATTATGAACTTGCAAATCATAGAGAAAGGAATGAATACATAAAACAGACATATGAACAAACACATAAAGGAGAAAAGAAGAAAGGTACCTAGCTGGATGGGGGTGAGCCAGTGGTCTCGAGGTAAGGTGTTCGCCTCTGGTGCTGGAGATCACGAGTTCAAATCCTGGTGTCTCCACCGGGATCATCCAGTAAATATTTCCCCTGATCTCTGAGAAGTGAGATCAAACACCCGAGTGCAATGCCGCGCACGTTAAAAATACCTTAGCAGTTGGAAATCGAAAAGAGCAGGCCTAACAGCCACTGATCGGGCAAAATTCAAGTTACAAATTTACTAAAATTATTCTAGGGATTCTGGCCCCACAGAGAATATATATCAAAAAGGTCTTGGTTATGTGGTTAACAGAGCGGCTTAGATGGTGTCTGACAAGCTTCGGGTCTACATTCCTCTAATTTACGTTTCCACCTCCATCAGTCTCAAAAATAGGCGATCATATATTCCAGGGGCTAACAGAAGCTGGGATTGACCTGGCAAATCACCAGTGGGTTTTTGCCTAATCCCCCCCCCCCCCCCAAAAAAAAAATTAAACAAAGGAGGTCGCACCTCCCCATGACGTCTAACGACATAAGTGGACTGAAGATAGATAGATAGACTTAGCTGGATAGCACATGAGAACTCATCACAGGTCTGCTCACCTGTCAGAGGCAGGATACAAGTGTCAGAAAGTGACACGACAAGGAAGGCATAAGAAGTGGGAGGTCAGATAAGCCGATAGCTGGAAAACAGGAAATGACCAAATGGTGACATGGGTACAACCAAAGCGACGAACTAAAAATGAGAAAGACAGACAGATGGAGTGGAAACAAGAACTAGGTAAACGTATGGAAAATATTCAATGATAAACACAAATGTGTGACAAGGGACATGACAACAATCAATACAGCTGGAGATTCGGGGCAGAAAGAAGGGGTGCATGGGATATGCTATCAGAAAGAAACCTATATTAGGTATTACAAGTCTGGATTTGAATACACGTAGTAAGCAATTAATGGGGACATTTGAAGAATAGCAGTGAAAGAGGAAACTTTGACAACAACTGGAGACTTTTGGATTCAGTGAAACAAAATTACCGTAAATTGGGATCAGTTGAGAGTGAATGTTGCAGACAACTGTTCTAAAGAAATGGTGCATAGGACATGCCAACAAAAAGACACCTAAAAGTACAAGACATATGCTGGTAAGCAAATAATGGGGACATTTGAAAAATAGCATTAGAAGAAGAAACTTGGGCAAAACTGGAGACATAATAATAGGTTTGTGTAGGTACCTAAGACCCGTTGCGTCGATCAACTACTTCGATGACTGACCACTGCGGTATGACTCCACGCCTCGCCTAGAGCAGATGGGAGGCTGCTATCCGCTGGAGACATACTCTGCAGGGACAGTCTCTTCTTAGTCTATTGGCGCTGAGGAACAATGTATGAAGTATCTTGTGGGCCGGGGTTTCCTGGTCCAGCCGTATGACATGACCAAACATGGTGGTCCAGTATTTCCAAGATTTGGTGAAGGCCTGTTTTAGCAGAGACCTTCGCATGTAGGATTAAGTCTTGCCATCGGATGCCCAGGATATGCTGCTGTTTGCGCATGTGGAAGAACTCTAGTTTTGATATGTCATGTTTGAGTAATGTCCCGGTTTTGCAGTCATAAAGTAGGATTGGGACCATGCATGGCAAAGCTGATAGTGGGATTCCAGAATTACAGTTATGAGGAAGGATTAAGAAAAACCAGCCTACAGTGTCTAGAAAAGATAGAAATTCAAAGTGACTTAATACAGGTTTATAAGATAATCAACAGAAAGGATACATTAGACTATAACAAGTATTTCAAAATACAACCGCCTAAATAACAAGAGGGCACAGCTACAAATTAATTAAAGAAAGGTCCAGATTGGATATTAGGAAATATTTTATTTAGTCAAAATTGCCTTAAATAGGAATGAATTGAGAGTTAACGTTGCAGGCGATTATTCAAAAGAGTGCTAGAAAGTGCAATTAAGTTGGGTTTTTACTATTTTGATGAAACCAAGTTCAGCCTGATACGAATACGAACAAATGATTAAAAAACATGAATTTTTAAAGTTTTATGTATCATAAAAATGGGGTAATTCACATTGTATTCCATTTGGGTGTTTGTATGATAACTAAATAGTTGAGTGTGAGTGGAGATGTTGAATATGCTTTGGATGTTACATCACTGCATTATATAACCATTTAAACAGCAAACACACTGCTTTTATATCCTCCTTCTTTCACTGAAAAATATCAAAATTGAACTATGCTTTGCAATAAATCATATTTAAAAAAAAGTTGAAATCACTTTACAGTGTAGCAAAACAACAAGGCACATTTTAAACAAATACTATTCACAACGTGAGCACTGACACATATGGAGATATTTACATGTTTGGTTTTAACTGGCTGACTGCCCTGCATGTCATCCTCTGACTTGTACGCTAATGCAATCCGTGATAAAGTACTTATCACGTGGAGCCATGTGTCGACTTTTATTTTATCTATTCATATTCAACTGCATAGTACTATTTCAACGAACATACAAAGTTCAATGAATGCACTATTTGGCACAGAGTCAAATACAAAATGAATATTCGGTGTATTCATAAAATAATCCTGGTATTTAAATTAGGCAGAATTTGTCTCTGTACCAAATAGCCAAGGACTGTTTGAATTTAATACTTTGTTGCCTTGGAATATCATGTTGGATAAAGGGAGTAAGCCAAGTCTAAAGGTACATCTCATAACTCAACAGTTGATGACTGAATGTATAACCATAATTCAAGTAAGTTAACACAACAATCAAAAATCACTGCAATAAAATAAGATATGGATAATATTATAAACTAGGATGAGTCAGTATATACAAAGGCAAATATACAAATGAACTTGCATTATAACAAAACAGTCTTCATCAAAGACTAAGGACAACACCAATGAAAATATATCACTAATCTATCTACATGACAACGATGGTAATAAGAGCTATTGTATGACTATTCTTTTTGCTAGGGAAGTCGAGGAGTTTTTAGGCTGGGGACTGCAGGTCGCTTCGCAATGTCATGTGCTGGCTATGTTTGTATAATTCACCTCCCACAGAAAAACAACATATGTTGTAACGGGGTCTCGATCCACTGCCCTTCATGTCAGTTGGCAGGCATCAAAACCATTCCTCCTATGGTAGTAATGAAGGGGGAAAATGATGAGTTTATCTGGATAAAGAGATTAGGAAATTTTTTTTTTAGTCGGAGAATGATGAATACTTAGAATGCATTGCCACAGGAAGTAGTGGAGGCAGAGACAATTAATACATTCAAGAATAGATTGTAAGTGCATAGTTATTAGAGTAAAGAAATGTAAATTAAACTGGTTGTATACAGACTCTGCATAATCTTCTAAGCCAGTATAAAGATGTTAAGTTAAGTTTATTTCACCACCAATGAGTCTCCTTAGAGCCCATATAAGCATATCATTCCTCTATCTGTTTCCATTTTTATTGTCTGCAGCTGGAGCACTCGATTGGCTTAGCGGCCTGGGCTTCGATCTTTGACCACGAGGACATGCATTTAAATCCTCAGGAAGGTATAGATTTTTGTTGTTGCTAGAGTTAAAATAAAAACCTAGTCTGTTCAGTGCATGGTGATAGCAGAGACAAGCTGCCTACATTCCGAAATCCTACAAATCCTCCCCATTGACATCAGAAAACTGGACAAACACTGTAGTAATAGTAGTAGTAATTAGAGCATTTCTCTCGTGTGGTTAAGGGACTGGCTTGTCACTTGTCCACTTCATTTAAAGCATACCAGCTCCCTTGAAGGAAGCCTGTAAAAAACACCTTAGATGTGATCTTGCAGTAGTAGGTCCTGAATCAATCTGTTTTAGATATAAGATTACTGTCCTCCTGTACAACCCTCTTTAGTGGCCTTTACAGCTATGCTTGGATGGCTAAAAGATGATTATAAAATGTTGAATAATGTCCTTTCCTAACATATTAATGAGAGACAAATAAAAATAATTACCTTTCCTAACATGTTAATAAGGGAGACATAAATAATGATCTCTAATTTGTTAACCCACTTGCTACTGCACGCAGTTTGGGCCAGCTTATTTGGGCCAGCTTATAGATTCATTGCTCGTGGTCATAAGCTGCGACAGACTTATAGATTCATCACTCATGCCAGAAGCTGGGACCGAGTTATAGATTCATTCCTTATGGTCATAATCTGGGACCGGCATTATAGATTCATTCCTTATGGTCATAATCTGGGACCGGCATTACAGATTATTTCCTTATGGTCATAATCTGAGACCGGCGTTATAGATTCATTCCTCATGGTCGTAAGCTGGGACCGGCTTATATATTCATCACTCATGGCCAACAGCTGGGACAGACTTCTAGATTCATTCCTCATGGCAGAAGCTAGGTACAGCCTATAGATTCATTACTCATGGCCAGAAGCTGGGACAGACTTATAGATTCATTCCTCATGGCAGAAGCTAGGTCAAGCCTATAGATTCATTACTCATGGCTAGAAGCTGGGACAGACTTATAGATTCATCACTTATGGCCAGAAGCTGGGACAGACTTATAGATTCATTCCTCATGGCAGAAGCTAGGTCAAGCCTATAGATTCATTACTCATTGCTAGAAGCTGGGACAGACTTATAGATTCATCACTTATGGCCAGAAGCTGGGACAGACTTATAGATTCATTCCTCATGGCAGAAGCTAGGTCCAGCCTATAGATCCATTACTCATGGCTAGAAGCTGGGACAGACTTATAGATTCATCACTTATGGCCAGAAGCTGGGACCAGCTTATAGACTCATCACTCGTTGCCAGAAGTTGGGACCAGCTTATATAGCCAGTTCCCTTCCTTGCTGTTTATACCTTTCCTAACTCATAGATCATGTACCCGTTTATAGCTGGGTTGACTGGACAAGGAGTCATCCCAGGAACGAGCCACACCCAGATTTGTTTCTGTCCATCCATGATTCAGAACCTTGGTGTGTTGTAATCCCAGTCTTAGCAGGTCAACTGTCGACTAGCATAAATGCTCCACTAAAGGACAGGCCCAAATGGGAAACAAATGATATTTACTTGCATGTTGTGTGTGGCAAATACCCCTACTGCAGTGATTATTACTCCCAAGAAAAAAAAAAGATCTTCAGACTAAAATGTAGAGGAGGGGCAAAGTACTAAAGTAACGAAAGAAGTTAATGTTCTTGCTTGCGTTGGATGATGAGATAAATATTTAGTAATTTAGAGCAGATAATTAATGGTTAAGAACCAACAGTTGAGGGGTTCGTTAGCTCAGTTCATGGCGAGCAATTCATTATTTTCTGTGGTAACAGTGTGCCTCGGTTCGAATCGAGTTCGGAGGCTAAAAATATTCCGAGTCGTGATTTTAATCGAGGACCCCTTCTTCAATCAACCCGGTCATAAATGGGTACTTGACACATGAGTTAGTAAAAACAGTAAGGAAGGGCACTGGCCACCCTACCTATCACAGGTTGCGACTTAGTACAATAGAGTCTTCAAAAACTCCATTTTGAACTGTTAATTCTGCTGAATTTCCACTTTACTTTACTTTTTAATCAAAAATAACAATTGGATGGTCCGTACAAAAATCTGTGTGAGTTGTAATTGTAGGTACAATGTTGGAATAAAGCACTGCACTAGAGACACAAATCAAGCATGCAATCTACAAGATAGTTCAAGTCCGTCTCATTGAGGTTAGCAGTAGAATATCAATTCTGGAATCTGGCCTCCTTGCACACCAGTTCCATTAGTACTGTCTGACGAGCACTGAAACTGAAAGGAGACTTTCCCACACTGAATCTCTGCAAGTCCTTCTTGGCCGAAGTAGCTGAGTTCTTTGCCATCAAGTACAACACTTGCTGTGTAGAATGCTTCAGCCTCAATTTGTACTGGACTTTCAAAGAAGACTGGAAAAGTATTACTGGATCCATCTGACAGAAATGATGTCACACATTGACCCTCAATGAACCCATTTCTTTTTAGCTCCATCTTGACTTTGTATTCCGAAGCTGCGTTGCTTGAGCCATACAGACCGAATCCGGCGATGAAAATTCGTCTGTCAGCAGAAAACTGGATGCTGTCGCACCGCCCACGATAACGCCATTGGTTGCTGCGATATGCAGATGATTGAAATCTGTGAACTCGGAACTGGGAAAGCCCTTTTCTGCCAACTCTTGGAAATGCAAGTTTTGGCGATTGCCTTGC
The DNA here is from genome assembly GCA_036924085.1 of Ariolimax columbianus. Lineage (NCBI taxonomy): Eukaryota > Metazoa > Mollusca > Gastropoda > Stylommatophora > Arionidae > Ariolimax > Ariolimax columbianus. The sequence goes on along the minus strand of JAVGWX010000007.1, from coordinate 32,719,210 downwards.
AGTGAAATGAAGGAACAAGTCATTGCATTCCCGGAGAGTAAGCACATCTGACTGTGCAGGACCATTTGCAAATTCATCAAGACTCATGGCAGGAAATCGTATAAGGTGGAGACAATCACCTAGAACCTGTCTCTGATTTTCAGGTGAAGTATCAAGTTCCTGACGGCAGCATTCTGCGGCAGTCCACCTGCAGACAGCATCAAAGACACAAAGCTCTCTTGTATTGAGTGTTTCTCTTGATAGTATTGTCTCCAGGGTCCTTTTATCAATTTCTGTAAAACCTTCAGATTTGAGAGACTCCTCAGTCTGGGCATCAATGACTTCCCAACAGCGTTGCATCAACTCTACCTCCTCAAACAATCGACTTTGGCTAAGGAGAACACATGCGTTCTTTGCACTGAGACTCGTCTCCAAATAACACACACAGGCCCTAGCCAGCTGAGGAACTATGTACTTTTTTGCAGCGTATAGGGTTGCCAGAACAGTGTCAGGTTCAACCCAGATTTCATCACAGTACAGGTATCTGGAGGCAAACAGAAAAAATGAGTTATTAATTAGATAATTAGATTCATGGGGTTAAACCTTAGCAGTTTGACATCAAAAAGAGTAGGCTTAATGGCCACTACTCTGACAAAATTCAAAGTTAAAAATGTACTCAAATTATGCTAGGGATTCTGGCTTCATAGAGAATATGTCACAAAAAGGAGAGTGTGTGGCTATAACATCGGGTCTTGGTTATGTGGTTAGCGGAGCGGCATAGCCTGACAAGCTGCGGGTCTATCTTACTCTAATTTACGCTTCCACTTCCACAATTCTCCCAAAAATAGGCAATCATCTATTCCAGGGGCTAACAGATGCTGAGATTGACCTGGCAAGTCACCAGCGGATAATCGCCTGCCAAATAAAATTTCACAAAGGAGGTCAAACTTCCCCACGACCATCTAACGGCATAAGTAGACTGAAAATAGATAGACATTCACATTATCATCAGCGTCAGTCTCGGAGATATGTCCTTTGCAAGGAAGCCAACAATATTCTGTATGCGTCCCAATCTTTTGCAGTGATGCACCAATGCGGGCCTAGGTCTTTGGTCAGTCTATCTTGTCATCACACAGGTGGGCGACCCCATGAACATGGACAGGCATATGGTCACCAAAACATTTTTCTACGTCTCCATCTATTGTCAGGCATGTGTACCATGTGTTCAGCCCAGTGATGTTTGCGTGATATTGCTTCTTCCACAATGTCCTGAATAAAAGTTTTATGCTGAATTTCGTCGTTTCGTATCTTATCCCGCATACACATTTTTAGTACATGCCGCTCCATTGGTCTCTGAGTGACTATGAGTTTCTCAGCATCTGTTTTGCATAAGTTCCATGGAATTGAAAGTGCGTGTTATGCAGCGGTGTCTTTCATCTCTCGGAGTATAGGCTTAATGGAGTATGCGAAGGTTAATGTACAGACTAGCGGGGACAGATGAATTATTTTTGCTCTTTGGACGTACAAACCAGAGGGGACAGATGAATTATATTTGCCCTTTGGGTGTACAAACCAGTAGGCTCAGATGAATTATATTTGCTCTTTGGATGAACAAACCAGAGGGGACAGACGAATTATATTTGCTCTTTGGATGAACAAACCAGAGGGGACAGATGAATTATATTTGCTCTTTGGACGTACAAACCAGAGGGGACAGATGAATTATATTTATTCTTTGGACGTACAAACCAGAGGGGACAGATGAATTATATTTGCCCTTCGGGTGTACAAACCAGCAGACTCAGATGAATTATATTTGCTCTTTGGACGTACAAACCAGCGGGCACAGATTAAATATATTTGCTCTTTGAACATACAAACCAGAGGGGACAGATGAATTATATTTGCCCTTTGGGTGTACAAACCAGCAGACTCAGATGAATTATCCTATTTTAAAAATGTTTAACTTCCACTTATTAGTTAGTTAGAGCCAAATTTACTATTTGAAAATTCAGAGACTTTCCAATATGCCAGTGAGCTGAAACTTCCAGGACAGATACAAACTGATCACAATACATTTCAATGGTATTTTTGGGACAATTTGCAATCAATAAAGCAAGATAATTTTTGCGTGAACAAAATTTGTTTGTTTGCCTGTGTATTAAAACAAACCCCAACACTTATACTTGTTTTGTAAAACTTTATTCCCAACCGACAAGGTGGTTTAGGGGTGTGATACTCACCTAGGGTACATTAAAGTATTTGGTTCAAATCTTTGGAGTCTTAGGATTTTTTTTTCTTCTTCTTCTCCGTTTGTTCTCAATCTCCTGCTACCAAGTCCTGAACAGGGCTTTGCAAGTAGCAGGATGTAGCCCGGAGAACGGTGTGCGTTGTGGTGCTGGTTTACAGCTTGACTGCGATATTTGCACTTTTTGGTCAGACACATCCGTCTTCTGCAGTTTTCTTCTTCTAAATTGTTACAAGCAGTAAGCTGATTCTTAAACTTTTCTTTTGCTGCCAACCATCATTTCAGTAACCCTTTACAGCTTCTATCATCCAGAACTGGCCGTTCAAAAGACGTCCATTTCTACCTGATCTGACCGATTTCTGAACACATAAGTAATGTTCTGTCATTTAGTTTGCGAAATTTCAGATTTTGATATCACTTACAACATGGTAGATGATTTGCACATGTGTAAACTGTCGTATACATTAAAGTGATTTCTGATAGGTAGACATTTTAGAACTTGGCATGGTTTCAAAGTTCATGGATTTAGTGTAAGGAAAGTTGGACTTAATACCCGAAAAATTATGTTTATCAGACTTATGGTTTTACATGTCGATTTTCAACACATACCCGTTTCAGGATTTGCTTGGAGTACAGATGACAAGAACTGGTAAGGATATTGAGGGATTTTAAGCAGAAGTGCTAATAACATTAAAAGTTTACATTCTGGGAATGGGTGCGCCACTGACGTATTTTTACCTTCTGCAGTAATGACATTTAAAACTTCATAACAATCCCAATATATTTTTTAATTATGGACACTTAACTTAACGACATTATACTGGTTTAGAAGACTCTGCAGAGTCTGTATACAATCAGTTCCATTTACATTTCCTTTGCGCATCCAATCTATTCCTAAATGCACTAATTGTCCTTGCCTCCACTACTTCCTGTGGCAATGCATTCCAAGCAATTGCCACTCTCTGACTAAAAATATATTTCCTAATATCTAATCTGGATCTTTCTTTAGTTAATATTTAGCTTAGCCATAGATAGTTTAATTATTTTTATAATCTTTAGATCACAATTTTAGTTTAATATGAATTAATTTTATTTTGAAACAAACTTTTTGTCATATGGAGTTATGGCACATATTGAAACAAACAAGAGCTGGACAGGGCTAATCTCCCAGAGCTAGTCAAGTTTTTAAAAAGAGGCAACTCGTATAAACAAAACTTATGGCACAAGATTCACATATCTATAATCTAGCTATTGAGAAGGAAATTCACAAACTTCTCCAGCATTTTAGACCAGATAGCCTAAGGCAGCTGGTTTGAAAACAATAATATTCTAACTTTTCAAAGTTGATCCAAGATTGATTTTTTAAAACTAAGACAAAGACATTTGTTTATCCAGTACAAACCTGAGTAGATTGAGAAATGCAGCTGGTTCCACATCTGGTATGTTTATCTCCATAACTTTAGCTTCTTCTGCTAGTCCTCCGTACAACATGGCATAGAAGACAGAACTTCCTGATCCTAAGACATACTTGTGACTGGGAATTCTTCTTTGATGTCCAACTGATCCGACAGTGAAGTACACATCTGCCATTAAGGAGTTGTTAAACATCACAGCATTTCTTTCACGCACTGTCTGCACAGAGGCTTGCCAGTTGTGCTGCTCGCTGACTTTGGAGCATGGGAGAGGTGGGACTGTTGGTGCTGGTGATACTCTGCGTGGACCAGATGTTGGCTGCCAGGAAATCGGAGATGACTCCACCTGACTCTTCCTGGATGACGTTGGCTGAGATGAATTGGGTACGTTACTGCGGGGTTGAAGTGATGGGATGAAATTTTGAGGAACCTCCTGGTTCATCTCATCCTCTTCTTTTTCTTTGGCGGGGATGCAAGACTTCATTTCGGTTAAAGGTAGGATGATTAATCAAGAGCCTGTGGACAACAAATAATCTATGTCAGTGGAACGTTAACACAATTTAGAAAAAGGACTTTAGAACTATGGACAATAAAGGACTCAGCAAAATTGAACCCTCACATTTTTTATGTTAAGCACCTGCATTCCTGTCAAGCTAGCCATTTTTGTGGGTGATTTTTTGATTATTTTTGTCAGTGTAAAGCTGTAATCTTGTACAGTTTTGTATTTCTTTAACATGGTAAATAAACATACAATAAATATTTGTTTTCAATTAAACATGAGTGTCTTTTAACTTTGAAAAAAAATAATTTGAGTAGCAAAAATGGCACATGTCTCGCTTAAATTGAAAATTGGTAAAGGTGTAGTGAAGTTGCCAAACAACTGGAAAAATGTAGAATATTTTGCATTGCAAAAATCTTTTGCCAGAGATGCTTAGGAATTGATGGAAAGGACTTTTTGATTCCGAACCCACTTATTTATATTGTCTCGTCCTGTCTTTTCCACAACCTAGGAGGTCCTTTTGGGCATCCCTTGTCATTGAATTATGAAATGTGTCTTCTTGCCACTGTCTGTCCTTCACTAGTGATGATGTCTTTTTCTTCTTCTTCTTCTTCGTACGCTGTCAGACGTCAACTTGAATTTGTTCGAAGAAAGCAGCTGTCCTCCTGAGGCTGTCGACACTGCCATAGAGCTTGTCTAGTGTTGGCACTGGTGATGGCCACATGTGCTTTCTCTGGTCCTCGTATGTCGGGTCATTTTCCCTGTACCACAGGTGCATTCGTCAGTGCCACCTATCTTCAGTTTATTGAATAGATGGTACCTCAGTCTGTTGTGGCCTGTGCGGAGTCTAAAGACCATGACCTGCTCTCTTCTGTTCAACTGGTAGTAGGCATCATTTTTTGTGTAGCCAGTATGTTCTGTTTCCCATTTAGCCATGTATCTGGCCCTAATAAACCTTTTGGACTCTTCGTAGGCCACACTAGAATCTGGTTGTGGTAGTCTTGCACCTTCTTTTGCCAGTCTGTCTGCCTTCTAGTTGCCTTGGATGTTACAGTGGGATGGAACCCACTGTACCACTACTCTTTTTGGTGCGGACTGCTGGCATAGTTGACAGAGTACTGCTCTTAAATCATTAAGTTCAGTATTTTTCTGGCTTTTTAGTGGTGTAACCACGGCATCTGTAAACAGGACTATCTGGCTTTCATTGCTTTCGCCTGTCAACATTGCTTTTACTGCAGCCTTCAGTGCCTCTGCCTCCGCTCTGAAATTGCTTGAGAATTTTCCAGTTGCCACTGACAGTGTTATTTTTCTACCATTTGTTAGGGTTAGGAATACCCCTCCCCTTCCATTCTGTGTTGTGTTTGTTACACAACCGTCGGTGTATGTATGGGTCCAGTACATGCTTGGGTAGTTTTCCGCTATGTACCTCAGGGTTATGTCTCTTCCTTCTTTTTCCGCCTGGCTGTTTTTGTTTTAAAATACCTGGTATATTTTCTACCACCTCCGGAATGATATGCTGCTTCCATGTGGGTTTGCGTACAGTAGGGATGGGCTTTGGTGCTGCTATGGTGTTCATAGGGTCTTCGCTCATCTTTGCTTTGGCTATTTCTGCAAAGTTTCTCCGCTTTAGTTTCCCTTTTCCAAATCTATTTAGTCTCTGATGCATTGGATGGTCTGTCAGTCTTCTGAGTTTCTCTGCTTGCTGCTGGGCTCTGCAGTCTCTTCTGTCGGTCATGGATTGCAGTTTTGTAATCTTTTCAAGTTCTACAATTGGCGTTGACTTCATGCCTCCTGTTATAACTCTCATGGCTTGGTTTTGAAGTTTGCTTATTTTAGTTCGCCTTTGCTGCTGTTGCCCATGCCGCAATGCCATACTCAAGAACTGGTCTCACTCTTCCAGTGTACAGTTTCTTAAGTATTCTTTCATCTGCTCCCTAGCTTGTGTCAGCAAGTTTCCTCATGATTCCCATTCTTTGTCTGGGTCTCATTCGGTTTCTTTCGATCTGACTTTTCCATATCATGCGCCGATCAAATGTGACACCCAAGTAGTTTGGGTTGTCGTTTGGCCGCAAATATTTGCCGTTAAGACTTATTTTGGTGTTCTGTGGTTTGTTTGAAAGCGAGAATATCATACATGTTTTTTCTTCATTTATTTTGACCAGCCACTCCTCCAACAATGTTAGGGCCTGCTGCATCCGATTGTTTACTACGGTGAGATTTTTTTCAGAGGTCCACATAGCCAGATCGTCTGCAAACATGGAGCTGTGGACTCTTCTTGGTATATTCTCTATGATGTTGTTTATATACACCAGAAAAAGGTTGGGTGACAGTACTCCCCCTTGGGGTACTCCTTGCTCCAGTGTCACCTTTTCGCTCATCTGCCCTTGTACTTGAACTCTGGCTGTTCTGTTTTCGAGGTAGTGGCTGATCCATCTGTACATTTTTCCAGATACTTCAGTTCTTCGTAGCTTGACTTTAAGTCCCTCTTTCCAGACCTTGTCAAATGCCTTCTCTAGATCCACCCAAACCGCTACTGTATGCTTTTTCTCTTGGTAAGCATCCTCTATTTCCTGTGCTATGAGAGTGATCTGGTCCTCAGTGGATCTGTGTTTTCTAAATCCTGCTTGCTGTGGAATTAATATGTGTTTTTCTTCCAGGTGCCACATCAGTCTGGTGTTTGTCATATGCTCTATCAGTTTACCTACACAGCTCAGTAGACTGATAGGCCTGTATCCATTTGGATCTGTTCTGTCTTTTTCTTTCTTTGGTACGGGTATAAGTACAGCATCTGTCCATGCCTGCGGTACAATTCTCCTTTTCTAGCTTTGGTTCAAGACTGACTGTAACTTCCTCTTTGCTGTTTGGCCCAACCCCATCAGCCTTTCATTTGTTACCCGATCTTTTCTGGGCCATTTCTTTTTCTTTAAAGTTCTCATGGCCTCATTCATTTCATTCATCGTTAGTTTTGCCATCATGTGCTCCTCTGGTGCAATCTTGATGTTGTCGTGGCTCTTTTGTTTTTCACTAATGTCTGTATGCCTGTCTCTATGGACATCAATGTGGTTTGCTCTGGCATAATGTTCTATAAAAGCGTTTGCTGCTTTTTTTCCGGTAAGCATGTTGTCACCCTGTTTGATGGTAATTTGTTTATTTGATGGTGTTTCGTCATTCATGGCTCTGACTAAATTCCATAGTTTGTTCCCTTCTTTATCTAGATTGAGGCTTTCTGTTTTTTTCTTCCCAACTGTCTCTTGTTATTTGGTTCAGTGTTCTTTTGTATTTCGCAGTGATGGCCTTGAGCGCAATATTTGCTTCCATAGATTGCTCTCTCTCTGTCATGTTCCTAGCATTTGAGACTTCATCCTCAGCTTTCTGCAGTTCATGATTCCAATATGGCTTGTAGTTTTTCCTTGTCCCTCTTGGGATGGTCTCGGTGGCTGCTTGCAGTATTGCTTTGCTTAGGCTTTCCACCATAGGTTTCATTTTGTTATTTCATGTGTTGATAATTTCACACAGTCCATCTGTCAGCATTGCAAATCTGTCCCAGTCGGCTCGTCTGTAGTTCCAATGTGGCAGCGGTTTTATTTCCTGGGGGCCTACTTCCATTTCCATATCTAGCCTAATTGGCCTGTGGTCGCTACCTACCAATTGGTCGAGCACCTGACGATCTATTTTGTGGTGAATATCCACCGTGGAGAAGGCCAAGTCTTGAGTGGAGGTGGTATGCCATGTTCTGGAATGGAAGCTAGGGCTGTCGTCCGGCCTATTGATAAGATAGAGATTTGTGTCTATCTCCCAGTCTTCCATTTCATCCCCTCTGCTGTCTGTGTCTGAATATCCCCATCTCTCCGAGTGACTGTTGAAGTCTCCAACCACTAGGCAGCTGGAGTCCTTGATTTTCATACTCGAGATTGACGGGTCTTTGTTGGGTGGGCCATACAGGTTGTATACGGATTTTCCTTTTTTGTGTCATTATGTCGACTTCTACAATTTCTGCTTGTCCGGTGTGATTTACAGATACTGCGCTACTTGGTATGCAGTTACGTGTCAGTATCAGAACCCCTCCTTTGTGGCCTTCTCTATCAAGTCGGAAGGTCTGGTATCCTCTGATTGAGAATCTGTGGTTGTTGTTGAGGTGCGTTTCTTGGATGCATGCCACGCCTATCTCGCCTTCGTACAGGGAGGATGTCTTTGAATGTGTTTCATTTTCATTTTCAAACATTATCTGTCCAACTCATCCGGTCCATGATGTCAATTTTTTCCGGAGATCCCTGGAGCACGTACTTTGTGCGATGCTCTCGACAGATGGGGTACCCATCTGACGAGAGAGACCGAGTAAAATGGGGAAAAGAACCTGAGGCAATAAAGTTGAGCCCTCGCTTAAAGTTAAAGCTTAAAAAAAAAATTTATGTGTGAGTTAACTCCTTTGTGTGCCCTAAAAAAGACATTAAGTGGTGGGTTATAGTAGCTTTCGTCACATCCCGAGCATGCTGCGATCCTCCAGGCGCTTGTGCTATGTTTGGCTTCATCTGTGCAGTGTTCACTACTATGGGGATCACATCGATCCACATCTCATCAGCCATGCTATCTTGAAAACAGCCTGTTTTCACGAAACGCTACATGGAAGACAGATGGTGGTCTTGGTCAATGTATTGACCTTGATGTGACGTCCTGGTCAGTGTGTTCTGCCTGACTCGACTAGCGTCTCAGTTCCCCATAATGTTGGATAGACCATTTGATCTTGATTTTTCGTGTTTTTACCACAGCCAGTAGGTTTTAATATGGCCTGATATTTTAATGGCTAATATTTAGTACATTGACAAGTAAGATATCTTCTTCTTCTTCTTCTGCGTACACAGTCAGACAGTAACCATTATTTTCTCGAAAAAAGCGGCGGTCATCCTGAGACTCTCGCCACTACCATAGAGCTTGTCTTGCAGTTCCACTGGCAATGGCCACATCTGCTCTCTCTGATCCTCGTATGTCGGGCAGTTCTGCAGCAGATGTTCAGTGGTCATTTTACCAGTACCGCACGGGCATTCGTCGGTACACCCTATCTTCAATTTGTTGAATAGGTGGTACCTCAGTCTGTTGTGGCCAGTGCGAAGTCTGAAGACAACGACCTGCTCTCTTCGGTTCAACTGGTAATAGGCATCGTTTTTGGTGTAACCAGTATATTCGGTTTCCCATTTGGACATGTATCTGGCTTTGATAAGCCGTTTTGACTCTTCGTACGTCATACTGGTATCTGTTTGTGGTAGCCTTGCACCTTCTTTTGCCAGTCTGTCTGCCTCCTCGTTGCCTTGGATGTTGCAGTGTGACGGAACCCACTGTACCACTACCCTTTTTGGTGCGGACTGCTGGCACAGTTTGCAGAGTGCTGCTCTTAAGTCATTAAGCTCAGTGTTTTTCTGGCTTTTTAGCGCTGTGACTACTTCGAGAGCATCTGTCAGCAGGACTATATGGCTCTCATTTTCACTGTGTGTTACCATTTCTTCCACTGCCGCCCTCAGTGCCTCTGCCTCTGCTCTGAAATTGCTTGTGTACTTACCAGTAGCGAATGACAGTGTTATTTTTCTGCCATTTGGTAGGTTCAGGAATGCTCCTGCCCCTCCGTTCTGTGTAGTGTTTGTTACAGAACCGTCGGTGTATGCATGGGTCCAGTCCATGCTTGGGTAGCTTTTCGTTATGAAGCTTAGGGTAGTGTCTCTCCTTTCTTTTTCACTCTGGCAGTTTTTGTTTGCAATACCTGGTATATTTTCTACCACCTCTGGAAATATATCCTGCCTCCAAGTAGGTTTTCGTACAGTAGTGATGGGTTTTGGTGTTGTTAGTGCGTTTATGGGATCTTCGTGCATCTTTGCTTTGGCTATTTCTGCAAAGTTTCTCCGCTTTAGTTTCCCATTTCCCAAATTGTTTAGTCTCTGGTACATTGGATGGTCCGACAAGTAAGATATGATCATTGTAGGTTATTCCAAGAATATGTCTGAGGCATCTTATCTTTATTACTTGGACTTTACTGCCTGTTGATCTGGAACCTTGCAGTTCCAGTTTGCAACCATGATGAGGTAGGGATAACTTGCATGAACCTGGGTTATCAAAAAGCTACTAATTTTCACTCTTAAATCCCACAGCATAAAAAGCTATGTAATCCTCACTCTGATGCCTGAAGCAATAGGCTGGTTCAGGCTTATCTGTATATGATGGACAGATGAAGGCCTTCATAATATACTGATCTTCTTGATCCGTTCCTCGCCATAGCTGCAGGATTCAACTTCGTCTTGAGCAAACCTTATCTTGGGCCAGGCAAGTCCAGTGAGTGATAAGCGATCCTCCAGAGAAATCTTGGATGTTAATATACTTGTGGCTCTACAATTTAAGGCACCATCACGTGCGCTTAAGTTGAGAGATGGCCTGAAAGATGTGCTGGGTCAAACATGGTACACCAAAGCAAAAGAGTGAAATAATTTACTCAACATTTGACTACCTGGCATCAGACACATGTCCCTAATTGAATAACGGGATATAGGGAATTATATATATATATATATATATTTATATATATATATATTTATATATATATATTTATTTAAATTCTGAGCCAATGGCGATGGCATTGCAATCATTAGATGTATTTTGTCCTGCCAAAATAAAAGTGCATGGATTTCATAATGATTCATTCTAAAATTGTTTACTCCACTGTAAATGTTGGTCCCATGTTTACATTTTCTTTAATAGTACGAGAAGCATTCAAATCAAACGGGGACTTTTTGTTCTAGTTCTACCTGAATGGTTTACAGCGTGCTGGAACTACTATCATTAGGTGCACTTGTGTCCTATTACTGCTAGATGGCCCACTTGCCATGGGCCAGTCATGTGACAGATACATATTTTTAAAATACTGTTGGTGCTTGCATGGAACAGCATGTTGTGATCAAGTTTCTTCTGAAAGAAGGCATGAAACCTGCAGAAATTTACAGAAGACTGTAATCACAATACTGTTATGACACAGCCGCAATACGACATCTGAATGTTGCAAACATTTTAGAGATGGCCGGACATCCATGAGTGATGATTCCAGCCGTGGTCGCTCTCAATCTACCAGTCATTCCGGTGAATATCCAGATTGTGGAACACCTTATAGTATTAGACTAAGACAGACAGTATTAGTAGACTATAAGATAGGTTTTAGGTCTACAACCAGTTTCTTGAAGGGTAGTTTATTGTTTAATTAGACTAATTAACCAACAATGTGCGAGTCCATCTTAAAAACAGTATAAAGTTTAGCTAAGCTGCTAAGTAGACCCGCAGACAGTTACTAACTGATCATCTATAGCTGCTCTTATAACAGACCACCTAGTCACCTAGGGAAAGGTACAACTTGAGTTTAGACTAGTAAGTAGACTCTTAGACTATACAGTATAGTATAATAATAAATACAAATATTGTCATTATTGAAATAACTCTGGATGATTATCAACTTTAGATTTTGCAGTGAAGTTCGATCACTTCTGAAGTATCGTTCATACTTATTAGTCAATAAGTGAATACACTGTCAGAGTAATATACATTATTATTAGCATACCAAAAGATGATAAAAAGCACCTATTTATATTTTTGCATAACTTAACTTCCTCGGCTAGTTTTTATCTGAAACAACAGCTATACTAGTACTAACACTACTGACAAGGTCCTTACTTTTAAGAGACACATTATTTATTATCACCACCTTTGCGTACAACATGCAAGTAGTAGAACCGTTACTACCTACTATTTCATCTGGATGAAAGAGCTTTGCACATGCACAATCTTAGGCTGCTATTAATTGACAGATTTCACCATCGACGAGCAGACTGAAAAAAATATTATTTAGAGATGCCGGAAGTTGTTCCCTAAAAGTGCTAATCCGTTCACATAAACTGAGACGCAACAGAATATACTCCGTTAACGTTTTAAATTCGCTTTCAAACTGATTGTTTTCTCTTTATTAAAGAGGTATTTTAAAATTTATTTTAAATTTGTGTCTGCAATTATTACTTTAAAATGAATGACTTAATCACATTAAAATATAAGAAACTATAGAAATATAAGCAAGGTTAAATAACAAGATTACAGTTGAGGAGAAGAATGGGTTCACACCGCTAATCGAGTTTCGTTCAAGTGCCATGTTCGCATCGAAAGTCGGCTGCAATTGATCTACAGTGTATGTACTCTATGTCTTGACGTAATGCAATCTGACAGGCTTGTTTCAAGTCTATCTCCGGATCGTATCCACCCACTATAAAGTTGTCTGTCTCTTGGGCGCCTATTTTCCAACTTACCATCTAGTGTGGTCTTCAACAAAGAGGTGTCTTGTTAAATCACCAATTAGACAATATATCTTTCAATTTTATAAACTTGATTTCAGTCGTTAATTCTCTTTCCACCCCAACGTATGCATTATCTCTTCATTTGTTCTGTTATGTTTCCACGAAATGCGGCCTAGTCTTATATATTTTCACATTTTGAAGGCTTCGATTCTCTGTTCGTTCTTTTTATTCAGTGTCCATGTCACTGCCTGCCAATGACATGCCATACATTGAACAAAACATTACTGTACATGACCAACGTCTGCAAGTAGTTGCTAGCTTAACCTACCTAGACAGTACCCTCACTAGAGAGGCGAATATCGACTATGACCAATAACATAATTGCTGAGGCTAGCTCTGCGTTTGGGAGGCTCCAAACAAACGCCTGGAACCGACAAGACATAAGTGTCACCGCCAAGGTACAAGTGTAAAGTCTTGTACTGGCATCCACTCTGCTGCATGCCTTTGAGATGGGGACAGTAAATATCATATCTGACATCTCAATCGCTTCCACTTGAGCTGTCTGCGTAGGCTGCTCAGGATCAGCTGGCAGAACAAAGTGCCTAACTCTGAAATTCTTGGCAATACTCACATGTTGAATATCCATTCACTGTTGCAAATAGCTTAGCTAAGATGGACTGGACATTTTGTTTGTATGCCAGAGCGCATCTCCAGGCAGCTGTTTTATGGTGAGCTCATAACAGGCAGATGCTCACTGGTGGGAGGGAGAGCAGAAGTATTGCAAGTTACTCCTTGAAAGTGTCTCTGATATGCTTCAACATTGATGTCACCTCCTGGGAGATGCTTGTACAAAACCGTACCACCTGACACGCTAGTATAATCGAAGGTGCTGAGATCGAAGGCAGTTTAATCATTTTAGAAACTTAGCAAAAGCGTGCTGCCAGAAAAGAAAATTTACGACGATTTCACAGCCGACTACCCGACTGCCATGAGTGTGGGAAGGTATGCTGTTCCAAGATTGGTCTTTATAGTCATAAGAGAATACATTTCGCAGCAATAGTCTGATGCCTTCGCAATCTTTGCTTGAGATGGGCAACTATTATTATTAGTAACGAGTATACATTACAGGGGACCCAGTGGTCTCGAGGTAAGGTGTTCAGCTCGGTTGCTGTAGGTAGTAGGTTAATCACGGTGAAGACCAGGATTTTTCCACGTGGATAATCCAGTAATAATGGCCCCTGTTCTCTTAGTACTGAGATCAAACACCCGTGCAATGACGCGCACGCTAAAAACCCATTGGCAGTTGGAAATCAAAAAGACTGGGCTTAACGGCCGCTGCTCAGGCAAAATTCAAGTTATAAATCTTATTCTAGAGATTCTCTCCCCACAGAGAATATGTTGCAAAAAGAAAACTGTGTGGCTATAACATCAGGTGTTGGTTATGTAGTTAGTGGAGCGGCATAGATGGCGTCTAACAGGCTATACTTTACACTTCCACCACCACTAGTCCTAAAATTAGGCGATCATATATTCCAGTAGATACCAACCCAACAGTGTCCCTCAGATGGCTCTAACACTTAAATACAACGGTACTAGTTCGAGAAGCCGACACCGCAACAGATTAATTGCCGGAATATCCGAGGCAGCCAGTACCACCTCATAAAAAGCGCACACCAAGGCACTATCCAGATGCGACTTATAGAACCTGATGCTGAAATGCAAACAATAGATAGATAGATAGATAGATAGATAGATAGATAGATAGATAGATAGATAGATAGATAGATAGATAGATAGATAGATAGAAAGACAGATTAGATAGATAGATAGATAGATAGATAGATAGATAGATAGATAGATAGATAGATAGATAGATAGATAGATAGATAGATAGATAGATAGATAGATAGATAGATAGATAGATAGATAGATAGATAGATAGATAGATAGATAGATAGATAGATAGATAGATAGATAGATAGATAGATAGATAGATAGATAGATAGATAGATAGATAGATAGATAGATAGATAGATAGATAGATAGATAGATAGATAGATAGATAGATAGATAGATAGATAGATAGATAGATAGAAGAGTGGGCGAACTCATGGCTGGTCAAAATAAACGAGGAGAAAACCACATGCACAATATTCTCGCTTTCAATCAAACCCCAAAATACCAAATTAAGTTTAAATGGCAAATTCCTGCAGCCAAACGACAACCCAAACTATCTGGGAGTCACATTTGATCGGCGCATGACATGGAAAAGTCAGATCGAGAGAAACCGAATGAGAGCCAGAGAAAGAATGGCAATCATGAGGAAACTTGCTGGCACAAGCTGGGGAGCAGACGAAAGCATTCTAAAGAAACTGTACACTGGAAGAGTGAGACCAGTTCTCGAGTATGGCATTTCGGCATGGACAACAGCAGCGAAGGCGAACTTCGATAAAGTTAGCAAACTTCAAAACCAAGCCATGAGAGTTATAACAGGAGGCATGAAGTCAACGCCAATTGTAGAACTTGAAAAGATTACAAAACTGCAATCCATGACCGATAGAAGAGACTGCAGAGCCCAGCTGCAGTCAGAGAAACTCCGAAGACTGACTGACCACCAGAGACTAAACAATTTGGGAAATTGGAAACTAAAGCGGAGAAACTTTGCAGAAATAGCCAAAGCAAAGATGCACGAAGATCCCATAAACGCACTAACAACACCAAAGTCCATCACTACTTTACGAAAACCTACCTGGAGGCAGGATATATTTCCAGAGGTGGTAGAAAATATACCAGGTATTGGAAACAAAAACTGCCAGACTGAAAAAGAAAGGAGAGATACTACCCTAAGCTTTATATCGAAAAACTACCAAAGCATGGACTGGACCCATGCATACACCGACGGTTCATTAACAAACACTACACAGAACGGAGGGGCAGGAGCATTCCTGAACCTACCAAATGGCTGAAAAATAACACTGTCATTCGCTACTGGTAAGTACACAAGCAATTTCAGAGCGGAGGCAGAGGCACTGAGGGCGGCAGTGGAAGAAATGGTGATACATAAAGAAAATGAAAGCCATATAGTCCTGCTTACAGATGCTCTCGCCGTAGTCACAGCGCTAAAAAGCCAGAAAAACACTGAGCTTAATGACTGAAGAACAGCACTCTGTCAACTATGCCAGCAGTCCGCACCAAAAGGGTAGTGGTACAGTGGGTCCCTTCACACTGCAACATCCAAGGCAACGAGGAGGCAGACAGACTGGCAAAAGAAGGCTTCAGACTTGGCACTGGCCACAATAGAATCAGGTACCACCTATTCAACAAATTGAAGATAGGTGGAACCGACGAATGCCCGTGTGGTACCGGGAACATGACAGCTGAACATCTGCTGCAGAACTGTCCGACATACAAGGATCAGAGAGAGCAGATGTGGCCATCACCAGTGGAACTGCAAGACAAGCTCTATGGCAGTGTCGACAGCCTCAGGATGACCGCCGCTTTTTTCGAAAAAATAATGGTTACTGTCTGACTGCGTACGAAGAAGAAGACCTGGCACGTTGCCAGCGGATTTTCGCTCGCCAAAAGTAAATGCAACAAAGGAGGTCTCACCTCCCCACGACGTCTAACGACACAAGGGGACTGAAGTTAGAGAGATATTATACATACCACCTAACAACTCTCACTTTTAATTTGTGATATATCTGTTTTAACGTCAATATTCGTCGTATGTTGTTCCATACAATCTTGACCATTCCTAGTCTCTGTCTTTCTCTTTGACCTGAACATCTGTTATTGAATATTCTAGATTGTACCTGCTCCAATAGCTGCTCTCTTATTTTTAACTGCATACATCGTTTTATGTTGCTTTTGTCTTCTTCTTCATTCGTTCTCAATCTCCCGCTAACAAGCTCTGAACAGGGCTTTGCAAGTAGCAGGGTGTAGTCCGGAGAACGGAATGCGTTGTGTCGCTAGTTTACAGCTTGACTGAGATTTTTGCACCTTTCGGTCCGACACATCCGTCTTCGGCAGGGTGTTTATGCCTAATCCAAATTCTAGAATTATTGTGTATATTGCTGTCACAAGCTTCTGCAATTCCTTCTCATTTTTTACCATCAAAACTGGGACGTCCACATTTCATTGCCACTTATCCAATGACAAGCCCCGACACCCCCGCTATCTGTGCAGATATTAAAAAGATAAAAGCGGATAATTCACACCCTTGCCTCCTCCTATTTTACTCTCTATACTTTGAGAGCATATATTTTTAAAATATTACAGTCGCAGTCTCTTTCCTGTAGATTACTGACCCATTGTGTGGCTTTGCCATCTAGACCTACTTCTTCGAGACATTTAATAAATTGCACTTGTTGACTCCATTAAAAGTCTTCTGGTAGTCTATAGAGCAAATATACACGTTGTTGTGTATTTATATACATTTCTCTGTCTTAATTTTCAAACAAAAAACTGATTCTCTTGTTTGCATTATACTTTCGAAACTTAAATTGTTCTCCCGGTACTTTCCTCTCTGCGTGTAATCGTATTCACGATTTTTCAAGAGAGAAAGAGAGAGAGAGAGAGAGAGAGGGAGAGAGAGAGGGAGAGAGAGAAAGAGGGAGAGAAAGATAGAGAAAGAGAGAGAAAGAGAGAGGGAGATTGAGCAAATATTTGTATGTCTGGATTGCAGTAAAATCATTTCTCAGGGGTAAAAAAGAATACAACAAAAACAATGCTTTACGTGAGAACAGAGCAGCACGCACTAATCGACCGTTTGAACTGAGGATCTTAATCAAGGACCAACAAAGATACAACAATAACATTAACCTGAACGAATATTAGTATAAAATAGTTCAGAAAGATTTGCAAATAAAATCAAATGAACCGTGTCAGCTGCATATATGCAAAGGCCGCCGTCCATCGTAGACGATGATGGCATAATTAATTTTGCTAGCGCTATGTTTAGTAAGGATTAACTGCGCTACATTGTATCCTCACTCTCTCGTCTCGTGCAAGCCGACCCCAGTGGCAAGTCAAGGACAAGACGACTAGGGGGCGGCTACGAGATGCAGGGACTCCGTATCAAGCACCCGTGAAAAAGACGGCGGAGTCCGGAGCCGACCCACACCACCTGATCACGAACCACTTCGCCACGGAATCCCCTTAATATGAGATATATCAGCAGATATGACACAAAATAATATTAGTATCACTCAAAGCAAGTCAGACAAAGGTGTGTAAGGTGCTAAGAATATGGTTTAAGCGTTCCCAAATTGAAACATATACCTTTTACAAGTAAAAATCGATTTTGAATATCAGATTTGAACGTTAGGATTGTGATAAAGTGAATATCGAGAACACCTTGGTGAAGAACATTACAACATTTGGCGAAAGGTGTAAAGTTTCTCTCATAGATGTTGACAGAAGCAGGCGCCAAGACTCACTGAAAAAAAACATACAAAGGATTGCAAAGACTGCGTTGCTGGACTTGCAAGAAAAGAATTCTTTTTATCAGACATGTGGCATTTCGGAAAAAAATATTAAAAACTAGCATCTTCTGTGAAGACATTTGGGCGTTCTGATGTGTTCACTTGAGTTGGCGTGTAGGGGACATTTAACTAAGATGTGTTCAGGGTGAATTTCTAAAGACATCACGAATCGCCGGATCATAGTACACATAGAACAATTACGAAATACAATTTTGGGATATTATAAACGTAATATAAAGTGCTATCCTGGTGGAAGAGTCAACCCTTTTACCATGTGCGCCATCAGGCCTTAGTGAATGGTCCCCTGCCTTGGAAGTTAGTTGCAAATACAAAAAACACGCCGGCAGGCGTGGAGGCGGTGAAGAGGCGTCCATCCACCATGCAAGGAAGCAACAACCTGTTTGTCTTAAAAATTGAAAACAAGAAGAAACAGAGAAAGCCGACTAATTTTAAAAAAGACGAACTTGCATGAACTAAGGATCACAATTTACGGAACATGGAATATAAGAAGTATACATTGGTAGGAAGAGGAACTGATGGATAAGATAAGATCTTCTTGTTCGTTTATTTTCAAACTTCCGCTTCCAAATTCTGAAAAGTTTTTTGCAAGTAGCAGGATGTAGTCCGGAGAACGAAATACTTTGTGTCGTAGTTTACAATTTGGCTACGATATTTGCACCTTTCGATTCGACACATCCAACTTCTGTATAGCATTTTTGAGTACCGGGCAAGTCTTTCCTCCTCGATTCAATATTCTCAGCCAATCTGCTCTGTTGAAGCCTATTATCACCACGTGAAGGCGGAGAAGGGTCTTGATAGCTCTGGATAGATGGCCCTGACGCTAGCAGTCAGCTTCAGATCGATGACCGGTAGGGTTCATGCACTGCCTAGTATCTTGATCCCAGAGAAGTTCAAATCCAACAATGGCTTGCGACGGCGAAATTAAATGACCATACCTCGTCATACAACTCATGGATGATGTCATAAAAGTCTGTAAGGAAAGGTGCAAAAGGAACTCAGTGGGCGACTAGAGGATGAGACCATTCTATCTATCGGAACTGGCGTTTGCCGATGACGTATTCCTTTTTACAAAATCTGAGGTACAGCGTAGTTTTAGTCTTAGTCTTAATCGAACTGCACTTCTACGGGGGCAGATACCCCTGTGAAGACCTGTTAATGGAATTTGACCTACTTTTTTTGTGCGGTCATCTCAAACTGTACAGGACATGCTTGAAAGAGAAGTCCATTGTACCTATCATCAAACATTGGTGAGGGATTCATTGAATTAATTGGAGAACGTGACGCAGGCACTTACTGCGAAGAACGGACGATAGCTGGAGCACAGCGACACACCAACACGTTGATCCGACTCCCTTGCATCCCGCAACAACATTTACGATGCAACAGATTGACGACTCATTCTCCACTGGTCCACCGTCGTCCAAGACAGAGACCGCTGGAAGAGAAGTTGAGACCCGCAAAGGTGTAACCGCCGCCAAAGAACGGGTCATCCTTTAATCCAGTAATCCAGTAACGTATCCTTTGAGCTATTCTGGAAGAAGTAAAAGAGTCAAAGTACGAAGAAGCTTCGAATGAATACCTTAAATAGATAGTCTTTGTCAATTTATTCTGAAAAAGTGAAGCATATCTGCATCATTTTTCGACGTTGTCACAATTGCGTTCGACACAAGTCTCCTAGCGCCTAAAAAGTACATTGATGTCTGTAGAAACAAATTCTCTTTGTCGCGTTTGTAACCAACCACTCATGCCCCACCTTCTGGACCCCTTCATCGGACCTGAAAGTCTTTCCTCTGAATGTCTCTTTCAGTAGTCCAAAGATGTGGACATCACTTGAGGCTAAGTTTGGTGAGTACGGTGGATGTGGTAGGTACTGAAAGAGGAGGTTATCGATGGTTGCAGCCGTTGTACTGGCAGTATGGGGTCGGGCAAAAGGACACATTTTCTCAGAAGTACACGTCGTTTGGATTTGGTTGCAGGTCGAAGGTGATTTATGAGGAGATATGAATACGTGACGCTAGTGACAGTGTTTCACTTGGAAATGTAGGTGTTCTAAAACGCCTCGTTCATCCCAAAAAGAGAGTCAGCATAACTTTCCTTGTAGATGGCTGCTTGCGAAACTTTTTCGGTTTCGGTGGAGGGGGGGGGGGGGGGAATGACGCCATTTCTTGCTTGCTCTCTTCATTTCAAGTTCGTTGTACTGAATCCAGGTTTCATCTCCAGTAACAATTCTTGCTAGGAAACCATCACCTTCTGCTTCAAATCACCGCAAAAGTTCCTGACAGGCATCAACGCCTCGTTGTTTCAATTTTGTAGTTAGCTTCCGTGGCATCCACATTGCAGACACTTTAAGGTCACGCCGGTACTTAATGGATGATGTGGTCACGCCGGTACTTAATCGATGATGTGGTCACGCTGGTACTTAATGGATGATGTGGTCACGCCGGTACTTAATGGATGATGTGGTCACGCTGGTACTTAATGGATGATGTGGTCACGCCGGTACTTAATGGATGATGTGGTCACACCGGTACTTAATGGATGATGTGGTGTGATGAATCTTGTCTGATGTCTAGATATGCGGCAATTCCATTCACAGATTCTCCTTTTCCTTTGGGGGTCAACCTTCTTTAAGTGCAGATTCCACTCCAGACACCTCACATGTTGATCAACTTACATTTACCGTCAAGTTCATATCAGGAAGTCAGCCCGTGGGGCCTTTCCTCAATATTGTACTCATTTAATGAAGGAAATAATCTAGGTTGCAGATTTCCAGAGTGGGGTCGAAGATGCAAAAGTGAATGAGCTGATAGCAACCATCGATTTAAAGCTGGCTGCCTGCATCAAGATCATAGATTCAGAGCCGACGAAGTCCCTGGAAACAGAATGCACAGTCTGCGACATTGCAGTCAGACTAAGAATAGCAATCCTAGAAGTAAGGTAATCCCGGCACTCAAAGAAGTCAGCGGAAACCGGAGGTGTCAGGCTGTAGGTGCATATATCGCAGCCTCGATATAGTATCACAACGGCATTTACAGGACGGCCTCCAATGGAAAAGATGAAGGACTTTCAGAATGAGAACAATATTTCGCTATCAAACTGCTTTGGTTAATCGTACCACAATGCCTCAAACATGTTTAGAAGCTGTGCTGGATTGCAGGTACGGACCTGTTCGCCCAATGAGTTGCCCATCTATCTCTTCTCGGATGGATCCAGTCTTCTTATTCGGCAATCGTCCTGAAAAAGAATGTTATGAAGTTGTGTTGTAGTTTACAGCGAGGCTGCGATATCTGCGCCTTTCGGTCCGACACATTAGGTTTAAGCTGACTTTTTTGGGATCGGATTGTCTATCCACTGCGAGCGATCCCTGTTCCTTAAGCCATATTACACTAGTGGAGTCTGTTTCCAGCGCCGCATTGTGCAGGTAGATAAGGGTCTTGGTCAACTCTGGTTTATTTACCCTAATGCAAACAGTCAGCTATGAGTCGCTAGCTGCTGTCAACTCCTTCATTATGTTTTATCTTCAGCCTCATTTCTTCACATTAAGTCCATGTCTTCAACATGAGTCTTGTTCTTCTATGTCTAGTATATGTCCATCCTCATTGCCACATTCAATGTGCAGCAAAGAACTAAATTATTACTCTGCTGTAACTGTAGCTGGTATTCATTGGTATCTCTGACAGTTTTTTTGTTGTTAATGTTTTTGTTTTTGCGTTCGCCTTATTTCTCTATCCCCCAATGCGGTGTGCGTTGCACTGCGGTTTTTTTTTTGCGACTCTAGCCCAGTATATCCTTCTTCTTCTTCTTCTTCTTCGTTCGTTCTCAATCTCCCACTACCAAACCATGAAAGGGCTTGAGTAGCGGAATGTAGTCCAGAGAACGGAATGCGTTGTGTCGTAGTTTACAGCTTGGCTGCGATATTTGCACCTTTTGGTCCAACACATCCGACTTCAGCAAGCATTTTTTGAGTACCGGGTAAGCATTCTCTGTTCGATCCCTTCTCCTTAGCCAGTCTGCCCTGCTGCAGCCTGTTATCCAGGATCATCGCGTGGAGGTGTAGAAGGGTCTTGGCAGCTATGATTCGCTGGCCCTGACTCTAGCAGTCAGCTATGGGTCGCTGACCACTGCAGCTCATGCGCTGCTCAGCATCTTGATCCCCCAGTGTATCCGACATCGACATGCATTTTATGTAAGGGTCTTTTTCCTCCTGTATTTTCTAATGGTTTGCTTCACCTGGGTAACGGCCGGTACTGTGATGGGGATCAAACCCAGCACCTTCGAGTTGTGAGTCATGTCACTTAACCACTAACCCATGTCGTCCCCTATGTTAATGTTTATTGACCGTTTTAATTGTTACTTCCCTGATTGTGTGATCAAGGACTCCCAGTGCATCGCTTAAACTCGAGGCCTACATTGCTGTTAACACCGCCCTGGTTATGAGACTACTTTTATATATACTTTAGGTATGAACTGCAGTGGTCAGCGACCCATTGCTAACTGCTAGCGTAATGGTCAGCGAACCAGAGCTGCCAAGATCCTTCTAAACCACCACTCGGTGATCCTGGTTAACAGACTGCAACAGCGCAAAATGGCTAAGGAGAAGGTATCGAAGAGAGAAGGCTAACTCGGTACTCAAAAATACCTGCTGAAATCGGATGGGTCGGACGAAAAGGCGCAAATATCGCAGTCAAGATGTAAACTATGACATAACGGATTCCGTTCTCCGGACATCCCTTTTATGGGCTTGGTATTTGGAGATTGAGAACGAAGCAGAAGAAGAATCTATACTTTACGTCCGTCTAACATCTTCTTTCTCTGACAATCTCTCTCTCTCTCTCTCTCTCTCTCTCTCTCTCTCTCTCTCTCTCTCTCTCTCTTTCTCCATCTCTCTCTCTCTTTCCTCTCTCTCTCTCTTTCTTTCTTTTGCTCTCATGCTGTTACTACTGATCTGTCTACTTCGTTCTTAACTGGTATACCATGTTACCAAGACCCAGTCAGTCTGCCCCTATCATAAAACTCCAACGCTTGAGATGTAGAGACAACTTTCACAATATATCACCAGAAATTGGATTTCCGGGAAATCGCATTCCAGGAAGTCATTGGTGTGAATTACTTCGCGGCGCGTGCTCAATCGCCAATTAGTTCCAAAAAGGCGGAGTGATTTCTGCGGTACTCAGGTGCGTGGGGTCGCCATAATGGTGGGAAAATGACTTTCCCCACGCCACCTCCCTCGGGTGATTCAATTTATATTCTCTTTCGATTCATTCAATTTTTTCTTCTAAATGCTAGGGCAAATTCAATTTCACTTGTGGACCAGAAAAGAAAGGCCCCAAAGGATCGCTTCTTAATCAGTTTAGACAATGCAGGCTTCGCCATTCCAAGGTTTGCATAACTAGATTAAATGGTCTCCAGCCCTGAGCCCGGCAAAGAACAGACGAGGAAGTCGCTCAAGTCCTAGACACACCCACTTGTCAATCACTTTAGTTACTGTGGCATAACTTTCACAGCTCCATTGAAGGGGCCTCTCGTTGGGTCCTACATCGTCTTCAAGTCAGATTTGATGTTTTAGTCACTACCAAAGTTTGAGGGCTTACGTTAGTTATAGTGACTGGAGTAGTCAAGTTTGGAGACTTTTGAAAATATGAAGCTGTACTATAGAAACTGAATATTACTATTTAAAGTACTTAATACTTGAAAGTACTTTCACTTCGATTTTCCCGTTGTTCCCTTCACATCTCATTCTTAATTATCGTCATCGGCATTATCATCTTGGTTTTTATTTTTTTTTAAATTTTAAATTATTCTTTTATTTATCTTTTTATTTTTCACCATCATTATCTTAATCAGCGTCGTCTAGATAATTCTTTTCTTTTTCTTCTTCTTCTTCATCTTCTTCTTCTTACTCTTCTTCTTTTTCTTCTTCTACAATGTTGCCAAGATAATCCAATTTATCGCTTATTAATAATTTTCTTCATCTTTTCTGTCAACATCATCGTTATGTGATACTGTTTCGATTTCCTCTACACATTTCTCATTCTTTTCTTCTCCTCCTCCTCTCACTCCTCTTCATTTTCTTTTGGTTCTTCTTCATCTTCTTCTTCATCTTCTTTTTCTTCTTCATCTTCTTCTTCTTCTTCGTCATTATGATTATGTGCTTCCTCGTCTTCTCTTTTTTTGTCGTTCTTTTGTTCATAATTTTCTTCTTCAGTCACTCTGATTTCCTTTTCTTCTATATCACCATCACTATCAACTTCTTCTATATAAACTGCTTTTCTCGACATTATCTTGGTCGTTAATAACGTATACAGCTTAATATTAATTCTCCGACTTCCCCTTCCAGCGTCAGGCCGACTGGGGTAGGAAGGGGGGGGGGGAGGGGGGTGGGGGGAGGTCACTCATCCATTCAACTCTGTGTCCACAATAACTTAACGTCTTTATACTGGTTTAGAAGACTCTGCAGAGTCTGTATACAACCAGTTTCATTTACATTACCTTGCTCTAAAAGCAATCTGCATCCAATTGATTCTTAAATGCATTAACTGTCTCTGCCTCCACTACTTCATGTGGCAATGCATTCCAAGCATTCACTATTCTCTGATTAAAAAAAAATGTCCTAATATTTGATAATAATGATCAATTTCAGATCTCATGTCATGCAGCGTCTGTAAAGTAAAAACAGCGATCCCCTGCCATAACAATGAAACCGTGTTCGTTCCCCGAAATCGGCTTGCTCCAGTCGACTCAGCTGAAATTTGGTACCTATATTGCTGTTAAGAAATAAAATAAAATATAAAGTTTGGTTGCCCATCCTCGTTAAAATCTGATTGAAGGAAATCTCTAACACTTAATTGAAGACTGCAATGTTTCTTCCTCTTCTTCTTCGTTCCTTCTCAATCTCCTACTACCAAACACTGAAAGGGCTTAAGTAGCATAATGTAGTCCAGTGAACGGAATGCGTTGTGTCGTAGTTTACAGCTTGGCTGTGATATTTCCACCTTTCGGTCCAATACATCCGGCTTCAGCAACCATTTTTTGAGTAACGGGTTAGCATTCCTTCTTCGATTCTTTCTCCTTAGCCAGTCTGCCCTGCTGCAGCCTGTTATCCAGGATCACCGCGTGGAGGTGTAGAAGGGTCTTGGCAGCTATGGTTCGCTAGCCCTGACGCTAGCAGTCAGCTATGGATCGCTGAACACTGCTCAGCATCTTGATCCCGACTGCAATGTTTGATATGAGACAACTTTTATTTTACCATTGTCTTGATGAAAATAGTTATATTCTCTTACGCTGCCTTGTTGGATAACTGTTTGCGGGAAAGACTTCGGGAGTAAACCCTGGGGAAAAATCTGCATCATGTTCTATCTCCAGTCGTCTCGATAACGCCTTGTCATTGGCCAAAGGTAGCTCATGATGTGAGGTTGACATAGTGCGCAAACTTACTTGCGCAAGTCACCCATTTCAGCGGACAGGGCAAAAGGAAAAGATTGACCACACGGCTGAACCACAGCTAACTCTAGATACGAAAGTATGTCATGGCTGAACAAAGAGAGTGGTCTTCGTCACACATGGTGGACATCTTTTTATTTCTGTCGCGCTTAGTTTACTTCTGATGTAACGGTTTCTTCTCAAACTACGTTTGTGCATATTATAACATAGGTACAAGGTGTGAATTTTTCTAAATAGAGGGTATGAATGCATCTGGCCAGGGAGCACACAGAGGAGCGGAGGGATTCTGAATGTAGTACAAAGAAGATTCATTGATAGTTTTTAGATAATAGCATAAACAAAGTGAAACCGACTTTCGAGAATTGTTTCCAGAAATGTCGGCTCCATGAGAGCAGCAGACTGACAACGTGGATCTCCAAATTAATAACCACATTAAGGGATAAGTGGTATGGCGAGGAGAGGAGGTAGGGTTGGACCTAAAAATTATGCGAAAATAGATTGTTTTGTTGTTTTATGTTGAACGACGACGAAGAAGACTGAAGTATTTTTTGTAGGCCTTTTAACAGCGACGCCAATCGGACAATATAGATCTATTGCCATATGCATTTGAGAACGAATGTGTCCGTGTCTATTGCATTGTTCTGAACAGTGGAGATAGATGGGTTGATAAATAGATTGATAGATAGATAGACAGACAGACCAACAGACAGGCAGACAGACTGATAGACAGACAGACAGAACGATGGATATAGATACATAGATAGATAGATATATAGATAGATAGATAGATAAATAGATAGATAGATAGATAGATAAATAGATAGATAGATAGATATAGATAGATAGATAGATAGATAGATAGATAGATAAATAGATAGATAGATAGATAGATAAATAGATAGATAGATAGATAGATAGATAGATAAATAGATAGATAGATAGATAGATAAATAGATAGATAGATAGATAGATAGATATATAGATATATATATAGATAGATAGATAGATAGATAGATAGATAGATAGATAGATAGATAGATAGATAGACAGATACTGTGAGAGACAGTTGAACAGAAGAGAGCAGGTCGTGGTCTTCAGACTTCGCACAGATCACAACAGACTGAGGTACCATATATTCAATAAACTGAAGATAGGTGGCACTGACGAATGCACCTGTGGTAGAGGGAAAATGACCGCTGAACATCTGCTGCAAAATTGCCCGACATACGAGGACCAGAGAAAGCACATGTGGCCAACACCAGTGCTAACACTAGACAAGCTCTATGGCAGTGTCGACAGCCTCAGGATGACAGTTGCTTTGTTCGAACAAATTCAAGTTGACGTCTGACAGCGTGCGAAGAAGAAGAAGAAGAAGGAAGAAGAAGAAGAATGCCCACGATCAGAAGGTTTACTTTTTAGTACGCCATAAATGGACGTTAAGGGGCGGGTTTAGTTGCTTTGCTCACATCTCGAGCATGCTGATGAAGGTGGACCGGGGTCTTTCAAAAGGTTGTGATATGTTTGGCTTCATCTGCGTGTCGCTAACTACTACGGGGTCGATCACTCACCGTGTTATCCAGGCTGCATGAAAACATCCAGGAAGGGGTACGAGGAAGCCAAGGCGAGGGTCTTGGCCAGTATGGTTTGCCTTGAACCTGACTAACATGTCTGATCAGTATATTTTGTCTGGCCAGACGTTAATCTTCCTTCCCAAGTTTTTCTGTGGGTCGCTTCTTGTGACGTACTAGACCTGTGAAAGGTTCTGCCCTGGAAGTCTAACCTCCAGGTTTACTCTGTTGGCATTTAGCCTAACTACTAAAGCAACGAATAATCAAAACGTGCATTGTCAATAACACCACAGACAAGGGAGGCGGTTAGTTGTGGTGAGAGAAACATACGCCACCAAAGTAGAAAGGCAGTGATCAGCAAAAGGTATGTCGCACCAACGGCCCATGCCCACGATGCCAACAAGACAATACTAATCAAGCAGGACACGAAAATATACTATTAGCAGTAGAAGTAATTGTAGTTAATTGAAGTAGCAGTGGCAGTTTCAGTATTACTAGTAGTATAAGTAGTAGTAGTAGTAGTAGTAGTAGTAGTAGTAGTAGTAGTCTAGTAATAACATCAGTAATAGTAGTAACAGTATAAGTAGTAGTAGTTGTTGTCGTAACAGCAGTAGCATGATCGGTACTTGTAATAGTAGTAGTAGTAGAAATAGCAGTAGTCGTTGTTGTTAGTGCTGTTGTAGTAGCAGCAGTAAGAAGTGTAGTTATAGTAGTGGTTGTTGCTGTAGTAGTAATAGTCGTAGTAATTGTAGTACTAGTAATTGTAGTAGTAGTAATTGTAGTAGTAGTAGTAGTAGTAATGATCGGAAGTAGTAGCAACAGCAATACTAGTAGAAGTAGTAGTAACAGTAGAAAGTAGCAGTAGCAGTAGTTGTTGTAGTAATAGTAGTTGTATTAGATGTAACAGGAATAATAGTCTCATATATAGTACTGGTAAAAGTAGATGCAATGGTAGAAGTAGTTGTTGTTATTTATATTGTTGTTGTTGTTGATGTAGTAGTAGCACTAGTTGTTGTAGTTGTTGTGGCAGTAGTAATGGTTTCACCTGCAGTAGTAGGAATAATAATGATAATAATAATAATAAAAATAATATTATTAATAATAATAATAGTAGTAGTAATAGCAGTAGAAATAGTAGTAGTAGTAGAATCAGTAGTAACAGTAGTAGTAGTAGTGGTAGCAGTGATAGTAATGGTAGTTGCAGCAGTAAAAGTAGTTAAATTAGTAGTAGTAGCTGTGGTAGTATTAGTAGCAGTACTTTTAGTAGTAGTAGTAGTTGTAGCAGTAAAGGTAGTAGTAATAGTAGGAGTTATTTTTGCTGTAGTGGTAGTAATAGTGTCAGCTGTAGTAGTAGTACGAGTAGCACTAGTAGTAATAGTAATAGTAAGTTGTAGAACGAGTAGTCGTGGGATTCCGTGGCGAAGTGGTTAGGCTGTCGGCCTCGTGATCAGGTGATGTGGGTACGACTCCGGACTCCACCTTCTTTTTCCTGGGTGCTTAATGACTTGCCACTGGGGTCGGGCGGCACGAGACGAGAGAGTGAGGATAACAAGTAGCCCAGTTAATCCTTACTAAAAATAGCGCTAGCAAAATTAATTATGCCATCATCGTCTACGATGGACGGCGGTCTTTGCCTTTTTTTTAGTACGCGTTTTTTTAGTAGTAGGAGGAGCAATAAAAGTCGCAATAGTAATTGGAGTAGAATTATTATGATCATTAGTAGTAGTAGTGGTAGTAGTAGTAGTAGTAGAAGTAGCAGCAGCAGTAGCAGTAGTAATTGTTTCAGCTGTAGTACTATTATAAGTAGCTAATTAGTAGTATATGTTGCAGTAGTAATAGTAGTAGTAGTAGTAGTAGAAATAGTAGTAGTAGTAGTAGTAGAAGTAGTAGTAATAGTAGAAGAAGTAGTGGTATTATCAGTACTAGTAAAAGTTTCTGTAGTATAGTATAAGTAGTAGTGATAGTAGGAGCAGCAGCAGCAGTAGTAGTAGTAATAGTAGTAGTAGTAGTAGTAGTAGTAGTAGTAGTAGTAGTAGTATTAGTAGTAGTAGTAGTAGTAGTAGTAGTAGTAGTAGGTGTAGTAGTTGAAGAAAACAAATAATGATAAACACATAAAAACAAATAAATCATTCAAATATTTGAACTGATAAACAGAACATCTGTGGAAATGGGGATTCTTCTCTTCTGAGCCTCTTGTAGACATGCACTTGAAGGTTACTTGCTCTGTCTAATTGTACCTGCAGATCCTGCTATAGCAACAACTAAACATGTTTTTAATGGATGTTCTGTACGTGGGGTTGTATAGAAAGTATACAATAAAGTTCACCGCAGAATTGGACATCCCAAACATTGACAAGATATAGATGACCTTGTAGCTAGGCTCATAGGCAACCGATATGGCCATTAATACCATACTGGGCGCCCAGCACAGGACAAACAAGCCGTAGACGACAAACATCTGTTTCATCCATCTTAAAGATGCTAGACTCCAGGGATTGTTCTGTGGTAGTTGTTGTTGAGGATGTTGATGTTGTGTTCGTTTCACTTGCTCTCTCTTCCCACTGCTTAATTTCCCATTTGTAGTATTGTTTACGTTTAGTAGTGCTCTGTTCTTAGGGGTCTCGCCATCTGCTTCATTGGCCGCTAAGTCGGTCTCTGAAATATCAGGCTTATTCAGTACAAGATTGAGCTCCTCTAGACTTTCCAAGCTGTTTGTCTCCGTTTTAGTTTTAATTTGATCTGTGTGCTCAGAACTCTTTTCTAGACCATGCCCTGTGCTGTTCTCTGTCGCATCTTCTACGTCATTGTTTTCATTATTGGACTTGTTATTATGTTTGTTGTTAATCACAAAAACATCGTTATTTTTGTTGTTTGTCACTGAAACATCGCTTTGTTTGTAATTTATCACAGGGACTTCACTTTGATTGTCAAATATCACAGAGATATTGCTTTGTTTGTCATTTTCTGCATCGACATTACTCTGTTTGACATCTATCAGACAAAGATCGCTTAGTTTGAAATTTGTCAAAAAGACATCCCTTTGTTTGTCTTTCATTACAGGAACCTCACTTTTTGTGTCATTTGTCACAGGGACTTCACTTTGATTGTCTTTTATCAGTGATAAGTCATTTCGAGACTTGCTGTTTGAATCATTTGCTTCGTTTCGGTTGCCTTCAACTATTATGTTTCGAACCATGTATTGTCCTTCAAGCAGGGCAAATGATTTAGATGTGTCTAAGTTATTATTATCAAAGTTATTAGACATGACTTGTTTTTCTTTCATAAACACGTTCGTAACAACAATTACAATGCCTTTTTTTACGTCATTGTAACTATCGGTGATCGAAGAAATCAAGTCTGAAGCCAATAAATCAGACTTTTTCACGCATACGTTCCCTAAGTGACCATTTTCTGCAACAGTTCCTACGTAATTACTTTGTGTAATGGCCTCGCCAGTGGGTTTAGTGCTGTTTACAATTACTGTGTTAATGTATTGGGCCCGCTTTGTCTTTTTGTTCATGTGTTGCCTGGCGACCTTTGCAATCAGACCATAGGTAATGCCGATTCCAAAGCAATCAATAAAGAAAAATATTGGATGTGAGAATGCAACGAATCTTCTCTGCATTGTGACGAAAGGGTTACATCCCTGAAATAAAAGAAATGTATTTGTAAAAGGATGTAATTTTTGCATGTGTTAAATATGACCGAAAGTAATAAATATTCACGCGTGTACACATCTATAAATTACATGTACTTCTAATATTCTATTTAAAGTTAGAGATGAAAACATGCAAGTAAAAGATCAACACTGCTAGTGTCATTCATCACTATCATCATCAGGTTAATTAGTCCGGAGTCTGGTGTTGAAAACTTCTGATCAATATCTATGTGTCCGATTTAAAGTAAAAAAATGAGCCCTCTAAATAACTTGTTTGCTCAGAATATATAGCGATAATTTCACTAATTGTTCATAAACTGAACAAGTTCAGAAATAGGCAATGCTTGGAATTTTTGGCTTGCATAAATTAACCAGTCCCCTTTTAAGACACATGTGATCATCTTTTTGCACGTAGGAGTTGATAAGGAAGAGAAGAAATATGGAGAAGAACAGAACACGAATGGGTTAAACCGTGTGCAATGAAGTTGATGCTTCGACTAAACTAAACTAAAACTAAACCAAGGAAGAGCTTGCCTGTTGTTGTCAAATTTCTGGTGTGTCAGACGTTGAAAATGTGTTCGTTTAGAAAATGATGTCCATCTTGGATTTCACTTGTTCTACTAGATTGTCGATAATTTCACGATGCAGCTTTCGGTAAGACTGTCCCAACTCTTTAGTGGCTCTTTCAGTCTTGCGTTTTGCATCATCGTTGTTCTGTTTGAGTGCTGCTAAGTTTCAAAGTGTTTCAAATGCATCCAGTCCGTCACTTTGTATATGTAGAAGAGTATCATTCACTTTCTGATTGCAGTTAACAATATCTGTTGTCGTAGAGCAGTGTACAGATAATAACAATAAAAACAATAATAATGTTCGCGTAAGCGTCTGAGGCCCGTTGCGTGGGTAGGCCATGACCCACAGATGTGACGTGGTTTCAGGTCTAGTCCAAGTCGGAGGTAGAGGTCATACTATGCCGGGACGGTCTCTTCTGTGCCTCCAGCCGGTCGAGATAAGACTTTTGGCGCTGAGGAACGACTTGTGTAGTATCTTATGTGCTGGGATTTTTGGTGCAGTCGTACAACATGACCGAACAAAGAAACTCGGCGTCGGTCAAGTGTTTCTGAGATTGAGTGGAGGCATGTTTTAGTAGAGACCTCCAAGTTGCGGATGTTATCATGCCATCGGATACCCAGGATACACCCGCTGGTTACGAACGTGGAAGGTCTCCAGTCTCGACATGTCATGTTTCAGCAATGTCCAGATTTTGGAGCCGTTAAGCAGGACGGAGGCCACACATGACTGGTAGATGTGGATTGTTTGTCCCAAGGGAGATCTTGCCGTAATTCTACACACGTTGGAGGTCGTGCATAGCAGACGCAGCTAGTCCGCTCCGCCTTGGCATATCGGTACAGCTGCGTCCATCGGATAATGCCATGCTACCAAGATAGATGAATTCGGTATTGCCCTCCTCAGTGTGACTTTTGGTTTCGACATTCTGGGGTGCTGTGTCGGAAAAAAAATAATTTAACTTTGGTCTTGGTCCAGGATATAGACAGGCCTATCGAGGGCGTTTCACTGTCTATCATTTCCAAAGAGCGCTGAAGCGTAGATCTGTCTGTGCCGAACAGGACAATGTCGTCCGCGTAAACGAGGTCAGTTAAGATTGACTGATCAATAGCTATACCCTCTTGGTCCTTGATCAGGTTGTACAAAATAATATAAATAATTTCTAAAAATTACTTTTGTAGTTTCATTTGGGCGTGCACGCATTTGAAGCAAACAATCAAATACACGCCAATGCATTTTAATGTTTACACACATTTGTGTGCGCTGAACCGTTGGAAAGTGTTCAGACATCTGTCAAAGTTAACACTATCGTATAGGGAAGACACTGCTTGCCTGACCTTTAACCTAGTCTAGTCTAGGAATGTGACCCGTGACGAGTTCTTAGTATGTCAAGAGAACAGTCAATAATTGGTTAAGTCTAGCTCTAACCCTTACGAATTTTGCGTCTATTGTAGCACAACACGCCGATTTTTCTGGCCCACGCCTAATTAGAAAACCACGCACAAAACTCAATTCTGTACAATACTATCCAAGATAAATTGGTAATACTGCGATTGCGGATCTAAAAACTGCAGGAAAGACAATTGGCATTCACAAAAGTTTGTATCATCAAAAGAGAAGAAACTTTAGGACCGGAAAAGTGAATTAATACATGCAGTCAGAGTGACATTAACAAAACAAACACATATAGAAGAAACATAGCAAGAACAGAGATGAAAGCCTGTCACAAAAGCTTGGAGTTACAAGAATGGATATAATCAGAAACGATGACCTTAGGAGACAAGTAGGTGCACCACCAATGTTAAACCTCACCAGGAGACAGCAAACCAAATGGTTTGACCACGTGACAAGACAAACACCAGATAGTGTCCTTCAGACAGCAATGATATATACATACAATGGATAAAGAGCCAAAGGCCGCCCACGCATAAGATTTAAAGCAGAAATAGCGGAAGCATTAAAACTCCCCTTTTGATGTGATACTTGGAACCGCCTAAAAGTCGTCACCGGGTGTTTAGAAAAAATTAACTACTTTCTTTGTTATCAGGGACAGCGCCTCGTATCGCAGTAGAGTAGTTTGACCTACTTATGACGTACGCAATATTTTTCTTTTACTTCGTGTTTTAAGGTCTGAAACATTTGTCGACTGTGACTGAATATGAGGGTTAGCAATTCCGAAAATACTCTGACGTGGTGCCATGTGACATACACGCGTGAAGACGAGAGCTGGACATGTCTACTATACTCCAGGGTTAATAATTAACAGAACAAAACAATTAACATAACTTTGATAGAATATTCGGCGTGCTGGATAGAATATTGATGCGGGCCAAAATTGTCCACGGGTCGTACTTTTAAGACCCATTGTGTAGCACAATAGCATTCAACTAATAGAATATATTTCTGCCAGCTGAATCGAACAATATGAAAGAAACCACAGTAGTTCCAAGATTAAAGTTTCTCACACTTTCCGTACATTTGCTTGTCAAACATTCAAATTGCACTCTTTCATCCTCCCCCCCCCCCTCTCGAACCCAAACCATCTTCTCTACATGCCACTCTATTTCCCTTCAATCAGCTCTTCACCATTTCCAGTTTCTCGCCCACAATCCAGAAATGTTTTCCCACATCAGTCAGCCCAACACTTCCTACTTCAAATTCTTATACCCGCTGCACACAGCCCATAGTCAACCTCTTCTATCCACTTGTCAAATTGCCCGTATTTCCCTTCATATTTTCCTACTTGTTTCAGATTGAGAACTGTGTCCTCTCATTTTTCCATTGACATCATTTGTTAATTATCACGGACAGCTCATCATATCATAGTACCACCGATCACGTTATCCGGTCACATAGGAGGGGTGCAGGAACGTTAACAAAAATGTTTTCTTTGTTATCAGGGGCAGCTTCTCGTATTGTAGTGGCGTCTTTTTGACATACTTGTGACGATATGTCGTGATCCGATCTACCGATCAAATCTCCCGGGCACAGTTAATAAATGCTCACATTTTATAGAATGGATATTGATACTTTATTTGCATTCCTTTTCTGTAGGAGTTTAACGTTCCCAAGTCATGTATAACTGGTATAAGTATATGTTTAATATGTGTAAACATTAATACAATTGATATACTACAGCCACCTTTTCAGGTCAGTCACAACAGTGCCCCATTGACCAGCTACTTCTCGTGCAGAGCTGGCTACTACTTTGGATAAATCACATGGAAACAAGAAAGTAGAGGGGGGTGGGGGGTGGGGATTGGGATCCGACCTAGTCGATTTCAATACAAAGTATCGACAATGATGAAAAATGTACTGCTGTATGATGCCGTTGTCAGTAACGCATTTACGAGATAGCTCGCAATATACTTTTCCGAAGAACAGAACATAATCGTATTCGAAAGTAAATACCTGTGATTTGCCATCATTGAATACAAAAATCGGGACGAAGCCGTAGACTATAGCCAAAATCCACTGCACAAAAATTAAGACAGAAATTCTTCCACCTGTCACATATCGCATATGAAGAAATGGGTGAACGATGTAGAAGTATCGATCAATCGCTATCGACAGCATGTTCAATAATCCAACTGCAGTGCATGTGTAAATAAGAGCCAGAGTTGGTTGACACTGTGAATGTTGATAAAATAATACAAGAATAACATAATATCACTGTGATAATACTACTATATATGTTTAACATATGAAAATAATACACATATGAAAAGAATATTAGTATACAATAATATAACTGAAAGACACTCTCCTCGTCCATCCAACGTCAATCATGGGACGGCATGGTCGGCCCATTTGTACTTTCGCATTGACGCAGAGCTGACGAGATCCCGAAACTCTGGTCGTGAATATCCCTATTTCTGATGTGGTCTCTTAGAGAGATATTTAGGACCCCTCTCTCCATTGCTCTTTCAGTAATACGGAGACTCTCTACTTAATGGTGTGTCGGGGTCTTTGTGTATAACAAATACAAGAATAACACAATTGCCACACAGAGATCATGCCATGAGAGGCGACTAACTGTGTGACATGGTTAAACACCGGCCATGGTTAATGTTTTTTTTAAAGAGCGGCATAAATGGCGCCTTATAAATGGCTCTGTGTGCAAACATAGTTCCTTCTATGACAAATTTGTTTTCTGCACAAAAATCTGCAAACCGCTCTTCTTTTTCCGCTCTTCTTTTTCGGTTAGGACTCCTAGTTCCTACCCTCCCACCCCCCACCTCCATTATCTCCTCATATCCCACGTTGCCATGTCCTATTTTTGCGTTGAATTCTACCATTAGTATGGTAATGTCCCTCCGGCCTGTCTCCTCTACTAGTTGCTGTAATCTGCTGTAGAAAACCTCTTTAACTGTGTCTTCCTTTTTTTTTTATTAGGGCATACTCCTGAAAACTATTTAGTTTAACCTTCTTGTTCTTTGTTCTAAATGTAGCCATCCAGTCGTGATCCGGCTGCTCTCCACTATGAGCGCACTTTGGGCCTCCGCTGATAGCATTAGGGCCACTCCCTCTGTGTGTGGTGCGTTTTTCTCTTCCTCATATCCTGAGTATATCACAGCCTCCCCTGTTGTCAATAGTTCCTTTCCTGACTGAGTCCATCTAGTCTCACTCAGCCCAAGGATACTAATGTCATATCGCTCAATCTCTTTTGCAATCTGCGCTGTCTTCCCCTCCACCCACAAGGCTCTAACATTCCAGGGGCCAAGTCTGGACGGCTTCTTTGTCGAAAGAAAGGTAGTCGGCAGTTCAGCTTCCTTTTGCGTTTGGCTGAGCCACGTCATATGTCCTGCTGAGGGCACCTTTCCCTTCAAGGACGGTTTTTAGTTTGTTTTGGTTGTCGTTTTTGTAGCAATTGTTTTTTGACGAGATGGGCTAGCTGGCCCAACGCTCAACCTTCCTTTCTCATCCGGGCGTAGGACCGACCATGGCGCCTAACAGACTGCGGGTCTATTTAATCTAGTGTTTGAGCCTATTAGGATGGACTCTCACTTCGGTTAATACACCCTCCGCTGCACTAGTCCCAACACAGTGGAATAATAAGCCGCTCAAGCCTAGCACGCTAAGCAGGAAATCCTCCCCCCAGATACATCCAGCTTACGCCAGATCTCGAATCTGCACAGGGGCGTCTGCCACTGTAGAAGTACAGGCCGACTAAGACTAAGACCTGCACAGAAGCCTCCGCCACTGTAGAAGTACAGACCGACTAAGACTAAGACCTGCACAGAAGTCTCCGCCACTGTAGTAGTATAGGTCGACTACGTGGGACCTGCACAGGGGCGTCTGCCACTGCAGAAGTATAGGTCGACTAAGTGGGACCTGCCACAAGGGCGTCTGCCACTGTAGAAGTATAGGTCGACTAAGTGGGACCTGCCACAAGGGCGTCTGCCACTGTAGAAGTATAGGTCGACTAAGTGGGACCTGCACAGGGGCGTCTGCCACTGTAGAAGTATAGGCCGACTACGACTAAGACTCTACGTATGATTTACGTATACTCCAAACCTAACACCCATACACCGCTGCTGGGATAACCATGCTATTGAAGGTGTGAGCTCTGGCCTTGACGTCCATCACCGCATCTGCTAGAGTATCGGTTTAATGCGCTTGAAGCTGAACCAATCCGTCGCTCTCTTGTCTGAGATCTCCCTATCAATATTGTGGCTGTTGTTGATTTCCTGAAATAGGTACACATATTCATTAACATTTTCTATGAGCTCATTTTCCAATCACAGTTTCCCAGTAGGGCAGAACATGGCCAATGACAGAAAGTGGGAGTAGAAATTGAGTCTTTGTTGTGTCCAGTTCAACCGCCCACCTGCTTTGTTCATACAAATAACAAATTCTAGAAAATATTAGAACATAATTTGTGTCTTCTTGTTCTTAGTTCTTCATAGTCGACCTGTACTTCTACATGGCTGGATGCCAGTCTGCAGGTTCCAACTCTAGTATGAGCTGGATGTAGTCAGGAGGAGCATTTTCTGCTTAGCGGACTAGGCTCGAGCGGCTTATTATTCGGCTGCGTTGGGTGGTTTACCGATGTGCGAGTATATCTTATTAGACTTAAACACTAGAACAAAGTAGACCCACCGTGTGTTAGGTGACATCTATCCTGTTCTTTTCAAACCACCTAAACATGGCCGGTGTTATTCCATATTACACTGTTAGTTGCCTCCTGCGGCATGCTCTCTGTGGGGCAGTGATGCTATTTTTGTCCATGTAATACACAAAGACCCCATCGGGCCAGTCGAGATCATTGTAATACAAATTGAAACACATTACCACGGAAATCACTACATATCAATACAAACGGATAGAACGACTTACAGATAACCAGAGTGTGTCGGTCATGAAGTAGTTCTTGAACTGCAGTTGTAACATATTCATTCCGATTATTTGGTCAGCAGATGCCAAGGACGTGATGTACTTGTTCTGGAATGAGGAAATGGAGAGAAATCGTTGTAAGCAACAGTTAAGTGATAAAGAAGACGTAAAAAGTGTTTTATGGCAGTGTCCTCATCTAATAAAAAGTCATTGATTGATTGGCTAAGTCGAAAAGGCAAACGAAACTTACTTTCTACAGGGTTTCACCAGGGACAATACACAGATAACATGTGGGATAAGAAATCAAAGAGGAAGAGGTTAGTATGGCTTTTTTCGTCTTGACAGACGTTAAGTGAGCTAGTCTGTTGTAGAGATGGCGGTGGCAGAATCTGTCCTAGAGGGACATGGACTTTCGTGGCTGATTTTGCCGATTTTCGATTGATAGAGACAACAGCTAGTGTAAAAAGAAAATGTTCAATTGGTGTGGTGTAGGCTCCTTTCTTTTGCCTCGCTTGTCTTCCATCTTTTTCATAAAAAACTGGCTCTGACGCCTTGATACCCGTTCTCAAGGTCGCTCTCCATGTAGCTCTATCCTCTGTGTCGCTTGTCTTCCATCTTTGTCATCAAAAACTGGCTCTGACGCCTTGATATCCGTTCTCAAGGTCGCTCTCCATGTAGCTCTATCCTCTGCAATCTCCTCCCAGGTATTTGGATTGATCGTAAAATTGTTCATGGATATTTTGCAAATGTCCTTGTATCTTAATTTAAGCCTTCCTTGTGATCTGGTGCCCGATATGAGTTCATCCAGGAGTAACTGTTTCGGAATGCGGGTATTTGATATTCGTGTCACGTGACCCAACTATCTCGGTGAGATATTTACATTTTTGAATCGTGTTCAAATGAAACCCGTCCGTGTTGAGCGAAGTGAACAATCGCGCGAGGAGCATGATGACGTCACATCCGATTTAAAAAGCCTATTGTAACGTTAAAGTGTGCGCTTGTTTATTATCTTCACATCCACAGTTTCTTCTACAGACCATTGAGAAAATGGCGGGTGTGATACGGAATCCTTCCTAGGTTGATCAGCGAATGATGATTCAGTTCCTAACAGATAAAGGATGTCGACCAGTCAATATTCATGGCAGAATGCAAGCAGTGTATGGTAAAGAAAAGTGTGTGGAAGAAAACAGTTAAGGACTGGACAAGGTTGTTTTGGGAGGGAACGTTGTTTAAAGATTGATCTTCATATGGAAGGACGCATTTGGGGAGTTTGAACGACTTGCTTTCCTTTACGGAGCGGATGGTAATGAATTGTGCAGGATGCGTTTGCATTGAAAAGGTTGGAGGCTCTGCCACGCTCAGCATATATCCCCAATCTGTGATCAAGGTTATTTTCATTTGTTTGGACCCTTACAAAATGTCTAACGGGACAACGATTCAACTCCGATGCAGACATCATGGCCTCGGTGGCCAAATAATTCAATGTACAGCCAAAGCCATTTTTCTCGAACGGCATCTGACGTCTTCTTATGCAGTGGAATGCGTATCTGAATATTATCACATATTGTTTCTGCATAATTTTCTATATTTGCCTTAGTTTGCATATCTCAAAGAGGACATTGTCATTGAATCTTCTCTCTGCCAAACTGACTCGTTTCATTTTACGGCTGCATCACATTTCAAACGCTTCCAACCTTTTTTTAATCCTTCTTTGATAGAGCCCATGTTTCAGCTTCATACACTGCATTTAGCTATACATGAGTATGAGTGATTATTCTTTGCCTCAGTTCTTCGACGATGTTATTTGTGGTTAGTAGTTTCTGGTGTTCTCTTAAGGTCTTTTTTTTTGCCAATGCTATCCTGGTATTAATTTTCTGCTTATTGCGTGAATCTTCTGTGACGGTATGCTCTGACTATGTAAACTTCTGTACTTGTTCGACTATTTCTCCATAAATGTTCAAATTTATTGGTCTATGTTGCTTGACGTTCACCTTAGTCTTTGTCTTCAGTGTGTTTATTTGAATGTCAAACACTGTCAATATTCGTCTATGCTTGTGAGACATGGACAGTTACAGCTGACCTTCAGCGAAGGAGATGAGATGTTTCCGAAGACTTTTAAACGTCACGTAGAAATATCGAGTTACAAATGAGGAAATAAGAGATAGAATTACAACAACAATAGGGCCATTTGAAGATTTCTTGGCAACTGTCAAAAAAAGGAAACTCGCTTTGTACGGTCATACATTGAGATGAAATGGTCTTGGTACGGTCATATATTGAGATGAAATGGTCTTTGTACGATCATATATTGAGATGAAATGGTCTTGCAAATACGATCCTCCATGGAAAGGTGCAAGGCAGACGACGAAGAGGCCGTCCCAAAAAGGTGGGAGAACAACATAAAAGAATGGACCAATCTCAGACCAGAAGAGGCACAGGCAGCGGCCGCTGACAGAGAGGGTGGCGTGGGGTTATGAGGATGTCTTCATGTGTGTCCCAACGACCTCATTGGTTGCGGGATGACTTACCCTCACAAAACACTTGGGCTGTACTGTTAATTTGTTCAAGCAGGCTTTGCAATGTTGCTACAGATCTTCCTATTATAGCTTGATCACCACCAAATTTGATGACAATAACATTCATACCATTCGTCTGCTTCTGCGTTCAGGATTTATGATCATGCTAATTTTTCAGTCATATAAGAGTATCAAGATATAAATAAGGACAAGAATAATCGTCACTCATTTATGGTCAATTGCACTGTGTGGGGCTGAAACATGGACTCTAGCAAAAAGAAGGAAGAAAAAAGATTGGAAACGTTTGAAATGTGTTGTTCCTGTAGAATGGAAAGAGTGAGTTGGACAGAAAATAGATCTGATGACAAAGTACTCACTGCACTGGGCACAAAGACAAATATTGCTTGTGATACAACAACTTCGGTTGAGTAGGCTGAGTCACAATATGAGACGTGAAAGTCTTCTACAGAAGATACTAGAGGGAAAGATTCAAGGGAAAAGAGGACCAGAGCGTCCAAGAGTAAATTTTACATCACATGCATGCAGAGAGCTGCAGACAATATGGTCAAATGAAGTGACATACTCAAGACAACATTACAACCAGTCTCCAGACTGAGCAGTTCAGTTCAGTTCAGTTCATCCCGTAACCCATCAAGTCGTTGGGGCACACATGAAGACATGAAAATCCCACGCCAGCTCTCTATGTCTGTCGCCGCCCGACGTATCTCACCGGGACGAAGGCCTGACCACTCAGTGATGTTGTCCACCCATCTCTTCCTTGGACGTCCTCGCCCTCTCTGTCCCGGTACGGATCCAAAGAGTATCGAGTTGGGAATTCCGTCGGACCTCGCGACGTGCCCGCACTAGGCCATCTTTCGTCTTTTGATAGTTGTGAACAGATCTTCAAAAGGACCAATAGCGTCTTGACCTCTCTGACGGATGTCTACGTTCGTGACACGATCCGTATATGTAACATTTAGGAGTTTTCTAAAGCACCGCATTTTC
Organism: Ariolimax columbianus; assembly: GCA_036924085.1. Taxonomy (NCBI): domain Eukaryota; kingdom Metazoa; phylum Mollusca; class Gastropoda; order Stylommatophora; family Arionidae; genus Ariolimax; species Ariolimax columbianus. Next base: position 32,678,172 of record JAVGWX010000007.1, on the reverse strand, counting down.
ATTGCACGTATTCTGTTCTGGATATCTGCTGTAATGGTCCAGGTCTCACAGGCATACAGAAATATTGACAGCACCAAAGAGCGCAGTAGTCTGACTTTTATGCCAAGGTCGAGGCGCTTGTCTCGCCAAATAGGTTGCAGCCTAGTCAGCGATGCTGTTGTTTGTGCTATTCTGGCAATTACCTCTGGCTTCGAACCCTCTTCGCTGATCAACGATCCAAGATATTTGAAACGTTTCACCACCTCAAGTACCTGCCCATTTGCCTCTATGACAGATTGAAACCTTGCAACGTTATTGGCCATGCGTTTTGTTTTATCAGCATTTATTTCCATACCAAAACTCAGGGCCGTTCTATCCAATCTACCAATCAACTCCTGGAGTTCCCTCTCTGTGCCTGCCAATACAGGTCAAATGGAGAGACATACTCAAGACAACCTTACAACCAGTCTCCAGACTGAGCAATCAGATGATACGGTCAAATGGAGAGACATACTCAAGACAACCTTACAACCAGTCTCCAGACTGAGCAATCAGATGATATGGTCAAATGGAGAGACATACTCAAGACAACCTTACAACCAGTCTTCAGACTGAGCAACCAGACGTTAGAGTCAAATGGAGAGACATACTCAAGACAACCTTACAACCAGTCTCCAGACTGAGCAACCATAGGTTAGGGTCAAATGGAGAGACATACTCAAGACAACCTTACAACCAGTCTCCAGACTGAGCAACCAAATGATGATGATGATGATGATGATGATGATGAAGTCTACACTCATTTCTAGGTCTGAGCGAAGAACTATAATTTTTAACCCTAGTTTTGCTCCATCTGACCAGGTCTGGCATTTCATTTCCTCGTGGATCAGGCATTCTTTAAGTTTCTTTGTCTAGCTTTACCTCAAGATATGTAGGGTTTTCTTCCCGTCATTGACTTTAACACCTCTGTTGCAACATTTTTCCATCATAAAATATAGGAACTATTTAATCTAAAAACAAACGAGATGTCTTATCTTAAGAACATATGCGTTATGAACATTTGTATGTATTTAAAAAAGAGCATTACCTGAATATTTTTCTTCAACATTTTGTCAAAATTGACAGCAAGGAGGGACATGGTATTTCCAGCAAAAATGATTAAACACAGGAACATCTGCAGTATCGTCATTACAACGTCAAACGAATTGGAGAAGATTGCATCCCATCCCATTAAGACGCCGTTGCTTGTTGAAGTATGGCTGCAGTTATTGATGACGCTCAAGTTTCTATTGGTAGAACACATGCTGGTGAGTTCTGATGTGACAGCTGTAATGATGATGGTGTTAATTTTCATAGATTTGCAAATGTTTGCTTTTACAACGTCAGTTTTTTAAATAAGTTATTCTGATGTATTTATTGTATATGAATTTAATGTTCTTGTGCATCGAAATCAATCAATTAAGATATCGATCCGATCGTTTCAGCAATAGGTCCGGTACTGTTATTAGTCAGAAGACTGACTGACCATCCAATGCACCAGAGACTAAACGATTACGGAAATGGGAAACTAAAGCGGAGAAACTTTGCAGAAATAGCCAAAGCAAAGATGCACGAAGACCCCATGAACGCACTAACTACACCAAAGCCCATCCCTACTGTACGAAAACCTACCTGGAGGCAGCATATATTTCCAGAGGTGGTAGAAAATATACCAGGTATTGGAAACAAAGACTACCAGACTGAAAAAGAAAGAAGAGCTACTACCCTTAGCTACATAACGAAAAACTACCCAAGCATGGACTGGACCCATGCATACACCGACGGTTCTGTAACAAACACAGCACAGAACGGAGGGGCAGGAGCATTTCTGAACCTACCAAATGGCAGAAAAATAACACTGTCATTCGCTACTGGAAAATACACAAGCAATTTAAGAGCGGAGACAGAGGCACTGAGGGCGGCAGTGGAAACAATGGTGACAGGAAAAAGGAAGGAAAGCCATATAGTCCTGCTTACAGATGCCCTGGCCGTAGTCACAGCACTAAAAAGCCAGAAAAATACTGAACTTAATGATTTAAGAGCAGTACTCTGTCAACTATGCCAGCAATCAGCACCAAAAAGGGTAGTGGTACAGTGGGTTCCATCCCACTGCAACATCCAAGGCAACGAGGAGGCAGACAGACTGGCGAAAGAAGGTGCAAGACTAAACCACAATCAGATACTAGTATGGCATACGAAGAGTCAAAACGACCTATTAGAGCTAGATACATGACCAAATGGGAAATCGAACATACTGGCTACACAAAAAAACGATGCCTATTACTAGTTGAACAGAAGAGAGCAGGTCGTGGTCTTCAGACTTCGCACTGGCCACAATAGACTGAGGTACCACCTATTCAACAAATTGAAGATAGGTGGCACTGAATGCCCGTGTGGTACTAGGAAAATGACCGCTGAGCATTTGCTGCAAAACTACTCGACATACGAGGATCAGAGAGAGCAGATGTGGCCATCACCAGTGGCAACACTAGACAAGCTCTATGGCACTGTCGACAGCCTCATGATGACCGCTGCTTGTTCGAAAAAATAAAGGTTGATGTCTGACTGCGTACGATGAAGAAGAAGAAGAAGTTTCAGCAATAGGTCCGGAACTGTTATTATTGAATTTCCTGGAAATTTACCGTGTCGCACATTGAACATGACGTTAACTGGCAGGTTGCAGTAGCGTTTCTCACTTTCCGAGTGTGCTAATGAAGGTCGACCGAGGCGTATCCTCCGCGGCTTTTAGAAACCCCAGTACCCTGTTATTTGCAGTACGATTTCATAACGATTTTTAAAATTGTGAAGTGGCCAGCACCATGCTCAACTTTCTTTAGTCGCTTATTATGAGGAGAGAAAGAGTATTGTTATTCTGTTTGCTCTTATATAAACATACATACACATATGTATATATTAGTTCCATTAATGTAAGCCTCAAGCCTCTTTTTGAACACTGGCCTTCAGACCTCGCAGACTTGTCTTTTTCTGTCTGTCATGAAATAAAAAAAACCTCCATGTTAATTGCGTGGCTACTTCATAAACCTCGGCCATGCGAACAATCAGATTAACGATATTTAAAATAAAATCTCAACCTAAATTGACTGCATGATATCTATTTAAGTACATTGCAATTTACTTGACCAGTATAAATTCACTGTCGACTTGCACAGCGGAAGAACGAGGCGTTGTACGTACGTATTTTTTTATGGTCAGTGAATGAAAAACGTTCTGAAATCCACAGAAGAAATGTAAGTCCAGTATGGAGGAGATAGTTGCTTTAGTTAGGGTAAGCGTATGAATGTATCAAAATTCAAGCCAAAACTTTTTTGATGAAAAGCGGAGTGTAAGACTAGAACTAGATGCAACTGACACAGTGAAACTATAGATTGACCAGCTAGGCCACACCTGCTGGCCAGTCACTTTTGATTACATAATCGTGGATTTTAACATCACGACACTGTGCTTAAAATTGTTCATGATGACCTTGGTTATAGCAAAGTGTGCAGCAGAGTTAGAAGTCTGCAGATGACAGCGAGGTAATTGAGGATGTGAAAATTGTTTAAAGGTCACACCAAAAATACATTTTTGCTGGAGAACATTCACTAGCTGGTGGACAAGTGAACCAGTGTGTAACCTGGCAGGGGAACTAGTGTTAACAAAATAAGAAACACAATTTCTGGTTCGTACTCTTATGAACTAAGTTAATGATACAATTCCTGTTACTTAAGTGTCCATCGTGTGTGTGTGTGTGTGTGTATATATGTGTGTGTATATATATATATGTGTGTGTGTGTATATGTGTATGTGTGTATATATATGTGTGTGTATATATATATGTGTGAATATAAATATATATATATATATATGCATGAATATATATATATATATATATATATATATAAATATATATATATGTATATATATATATGAAAGACATTATACTGTATGAAGAACTTTTGGCAGAGCACCAACAAAATGATAAAAGCAAATGTCTTGAGAGCCTGTGTTTTTTCTGAGACATCTTATGGCATCTCATGGACGATTTTCAAAACTTACAAACAAAGAATCGAATACTTCGAGTCAAAATGTTACAGCAAGATCCTTAGAATACCCTGGACAGAGAAAAAGTCAAATGTAGACATTCGGCAAGAGTTGAGCATAGAAGAGAACTGGCTTATCAATTCCATTTTCGCTAGAAAGTGCAAATACTTTGGTCACATCAAGAGACACAACGGTCTCGAGAGAATAGTGATGAAAGGTATGGTGCCAGGTAAAAGAGGAAGGGGTAGACGAAGAAGACGATGGCACCAAGATATCCAGAAATGCCTGGGTATGACTGATGAAGGCTGGAGTTTTGTCAACGGAACGAGTTTCTTTCAAACAGACTGTGATGGGAGTGGCGTTCTATAAATGACATGCTACATAATGATGGATGATATATATATATACATATATATATATATATATATATATCGCTATTTTTATCGGATGATTCAAGTGAAAAAATCCAGGTCGACACCGTTATTTGAACCCGCGACCTCCAGCACCCGAGGCAAACACCTTTCCACGAAACCATTGGGTCCCCTACTTATGTGTCAATAACTGAAATAATTATATATTATCATCTTGTGACATATCCTTTCCCGAACGTAATCTCCGTCATAGAGCCCCAGTGTGCACTTCGGTTTAGGGCGAGCATGTCTGCGTCATACAAAGACATCCTGAGATCGACCGTAATGTCCTGATGCCATCTTCGTCGGAGTAGACTTCTTTACCTCCTTCCAGGAACCGTGTCCTCCATTATCACATTCTCCGACAGTTATGTCTTCTCACATGATCGAGATTTTTTTCTCTCTCGATTTTGTATTTAATACAATTTTCTGTAATTTACTCCTACAATTGCAACATTTTTCTATTTGTCTTTTTTTCTGTACATAATATTTTCAACATCCTTCTGTAACACCTTTAAAAATATTTTTGTGTGGAAATGATTGTGTTTGGCTTGGCTTGGCTTCGTTCATTCTGGACTCCCGTTACAAATCCCTGAAAGGGCTTAAGTAGCAGAATGTAATCAAGAGAACAGAATGCGGTGTGTCGTAGTTTACAGCTTGACTGCGATATTTGCACCTTTCGGTCCAACACATCCTACTTCAGCAAGCATTTCATGATTACCAGGTTAGCATTCCCTCTTCGATCCCTTCTTCTTAGCCAGTCTGCTCTGCTGCAGCCTGTTATCCATTATCACCGCTTGGAGGTGTTCAAGGAGCTTGACAGCTCTGCGACGCTGGCCCTGACGCTAGCAGTCAGATATGGGTCGCTGACCACTGCAGCTCATGGGCTGCTCAGCATTTTGATCCCCTAATTGTGTTTAATGCATGCCCATATCTGAGAACCGTATGTCGCCACTTGGGAGATGCATGTCCTGAACAGCCGAATGTTAACTCGCATCTTCCTTGTGACACATTTCCCATCTATTTTAGTTTGTGATCAGCTATTGCAAGTCTTCGTTCGATTTTAATTTTTCAATCGTCATAATCATTGTTGGTAGATCCCAGATATTCAAACTCTTTTACACCTTCTATTGCTGCCTTATTAAATGAGAAAACCCAGTTATTCTTCATTTTCTCTGTTGTCAAAATTTCGGTACAATAAGTTGTTAGAAACGTAATCAATAACACTGAATGCTGTTGTTGTTGCTCATAATGAATTAGCTAACACTTTACTGCCTTTCCTTTTACATGCATAGGCGTACTTTAGAAAGTGGTATATAGTCATCTTCTTATAGTGCAATTCGAGACTCGGAACTATTTAGACTGCAGTGTCGATCCCAACCTTATTGGCCAGATTTCTTGGACAACGTCTGCTTTTAGGAAACCCAACCAGGACGTGATAGGAGTTCTGATTCAATATGTTTAGTTTGACTTTGACCCGGAATATTAGGACATAAATTACGATTTTATCTGTTGAACTTTTAAACCTATTTTTAATACTCAGTATATCTAATGACATAATGCGGCCTTAACGAACTGAAAGTGTGCCGTGTCAATTGTATGGCGTTGTTGATTGTTATGTGATAGATAAAAGGTTGAAATTATTGGTGTAGATATTTTACACATTAGAGTCCAAACTGAACCAGTGAAATTCCGCACTGCTGGATGTTCTAGTGTTCGTCAACGAGTGAAGTTATTCCAGATTTCTAGTTGGAGCATTTACCTAATGGACTGTGCTACTTCGTCATTGGACACCAATTTAAATAAATATTGATGGTAGATCGATAACTGTTAGCTGGAAAATCCATGGCAATAGAGGTGCTTCTTTGTGCTGCTTGGAACTAGTGCAGACGTAGAGGGAATACAATCGAGGGCGTTGGATAGTGGATGGCCCAGCGATTGCATAACAGTCATTGAAACTAACAAAACACGAGCAACTCGGTGCAGAACACAGTCTTTTTTATCATGTCCCTTAAATATATATTCTTCTCCTTCTCCTTCTTTTTCTTTTGCTTCTTCTTCTTCTTTTTCTTTTTCTTCTTCTTCTTCTTCTTCTTCTTCCTCTTCTTCTTGTTCTTCTTCTTCTTCTTCTTCTTTCTCTGCTTCTTCTTTTTCTTCTTCATTTTCTTCTTCTTCTTTTTCTACTTTTTCTTCCATCTTATTTTTCATTTTCCTCTTCTTCTTTTTCTTTTTCTTCTTATTTGTTTCTTTATCTTCTGATTATGCTCTGATTCACTGACCGTAACACAAACAGCCAGCTACGAGTCCCTAACTCCTGTCAGCTCCTTCACCGATTCTTTGTACTTCAACATTGAGTTAGATAGTTGTGTAAAATTGTAACATTTGTTAAAATATTTGTTGCAATATTTGTTGTAGCATTTGTTGAAATATTTGTTGTAATATTTGTTGTAATATTTGTTGCAATATATGTTGTAACTTGCTTTTAAGGCAGGCCACGAACATCATGGATGGAAACCTCATGGTCTTGCCACTACGGCCGTCCGGCCATCACCTGGTTAGATCAAATCGCAAAAACATCCTCTTTTTTGCGTGATGCCTGGGACTCAGCTACCAAAACCATGGTCCTGATGGGCTCTCCTAAACTAATCGGCGTCAACTTTTCTTGTCGTCTTGTCGACGGACGCTGTTTTAACCCCAGACCAAGTCATTTGGTTTTATTTTGATATTTACCATCCTGATACAGTTGCTGGCTTTGATGGATTAGCCTTGAAAGAGTTGTGGATAATCTATAAGAAAGTTTAGCTGTCTGTATTTTATCATAATTTAATACACACAAAAATGTAATATGACAAGTGACAATTACACATATGACAGAAAAAAAGTAAGTAAAGTAAAGTATCCCATTGCATTACTGCCGTAGGGGTGTGAGGTGTTAGCGATCTCACATTTCAAAGGCTCGGCTATATGAGGGCAGTAGCCATCTCCTCTCCCTCGCCGCTCTTACTTCCTGGACTGAACCGGTACCCATTTAAGGCTGGGTCGACCCAGGAGCCATTGCGGTCTGAAGAAAACATTACCGCCTCAACTGGGGAATGAACCCAGGACCATTCAGATGCGAAGCCAGCGCGCTAACCACTGCGCTACGCCGCTTCACAAAAAGTAAAAACATTTTTTAAAAAAACAACGGAAACGAAAACAACTTACAACGAAAATTATAAGTAATATAAAAACAAATATGACAACAAATGTTACAACGAATAGTACAACAAATATTACAACAAATATTACCACAAATATTGCAACAAATATTACAACATACATTACAACAAAAAATTAGAACAAATACTGCAGCACTATTACAACACACAATGCAACAAATATTACAACAAATAGTACACTGCATTGTGTAATAAATATTACAATACACAATATAACAAATATTGCAACAAACATTACAACATATATTACAACAAATATTACCATACATAACTGTAACAAATTTTACACCAAATATTACAGTAAATATTGCAACATATATTGCAACATGTAATAAAACAAATAATACAACACATATTACAACAACATTATAATAAATATGGATTAGTTAGTTTTCTTTCCACTTTTGCTGTTGAACGATAAAGTAAGCTTAGGTCGTATGTTCTGCGTCAGGTTATTTGCGTCGGTTAATGTGTACACGTGTAGCTGCACAATCACTCTGTCATCTATCGACCTGTGTCGCGGTCGCCCTCTTGCCAAGTAACTAGTTCTACCAGCGTTGTGAGCCATCAGTGGAAATAGATTTGGGTCCATTCTCATGAGATGACCAAAACCAGCGATCTTGTGCCTGGATATGTATTCTAAACAAGATATAGTGCTGACCATACATCGATCGTCTTCGTATCGCATTATGTCTTTCCTGTTTACACCAACGACCGTCCTCAAACACTTCATATCTCTCCTTGAAATGATTTTCTCACGCGACTTAGACAGGGCCCATGTTTTGCACTGGTAGCACAGAGTCGGAATAAAAATTCTGTTTATCAGCTGTTGCGTTGTTGCCAAACTAATGCTCGGTTATCAAAGCTGTTGTGACAGGGAACATGTCACATCAGATGCTTTCTGCCACCTAGGATCGATTTACTTGCTGAGCCTGCCGTCTAGCCAAAAATACTGCCCTAATACTTGACCTCGTGGGACTGTTGAAGAGCGCTATCAGTTACACTTAAGCCGAGTATCCCAGGTGCTCTGCTGGTCTTTATAGTTGCTGGCGTTGTCTCATTAATTCGCGCATTGTATTTGTCACAGGTTGTCACAAGCGCGATCGTGTGAATTTTTAGTTTATGTTCGTCGTCGAATAACACAAATTACAGCATATATTACATTACACAATACAGTATATATTACATTACACATTACATCATTTATTACATTACACATTACATCATATATTACAATACATATTACATGAAATATTACAACAAATATTACAAAATATATAACAAGAAATATTACAAGACATATAACAAGAAATATTACAAGAAATATTACAAGAAAAATTGTAACAAACATTACAACAAACATTATAACAAATACTACACGCATTGCAAGAAATATGGTTTGGCTTGGCTTCGTTCGTTCTCAATCTCCCGCTACCAAGCCCTGAAAAGGGTTTTTCATATAGCAGAATGAAGTCCAGAGAACGGAAAGCGATGTGTCGTAGTTTACAGCTTGACTGTGATATTTGCACCTTTCGGTTCAACATATCCGACTTCAGCAGACATTTATTGATTACTGGGTTAAGTTGAACAGAAGAGAGCAGGTCGTTGTCTTCAGACTTCGCACTGGCCACAATAGAATAAGGTACCACCTATTCAACAACTTAAAGATAGGTGGTACCGACGAATGCCCGTGCGGTACCGGTAAAATGACCGCTGAACATCTGCTGCAGAACTGCCCGACATACGAGGATCAGAGAGAGCAGATGTGGCCATCACCAGTGGAACTGCAAGACAAGCTCTATGGCAGTGTCGACAGCCTCAGGATAACCGCCGCTTTTTTAGAAAAAATAATGGTTACTGTCTGACTGCGTACGAAGAAGAAGAAGAAGAAGAAGATTACCGGGTTAGCCTTTCATCTTCTTAGCCAGTCTGTTCCGTTGCAGCCTGTTATCCAGGATCACCGAGTGGAGATGTAGAATGGTCTTGCAAGCACTGGTTTGCTGGACCTGACGCTAGCAGTCAGCTATGGGTCTTTGACCGCTGCAGTTTATGCGTTGCTCAGCATCTTGATCCCGCAACAAATATTACAACAAAATTACAATAAATATTGCAACAAGCATTGCAACAAATATTACAACAAATGTACAACATACATTGCAACATATATTACAACAAATGTACAACATACATTGCAACATATATTACAAGAAATATTGCTACAAATATTTCAACATGGTTTAGCGAGATGAATGTGTTCTCGGGGTCTACCCGTCGGGTGATGTTATCATTTGAGACGTGGGCATATCAGTGGATCCCAAGAATTCAACTCTGGCTTCGAATGTGGACTTCTTCAATACACGTCGGTTTGCCTTGCAGAATATTCCGTTTCGGAATCATTTAAGAGGCGGTGTCTTATTCTATTGCATTTTTTTGTGGAGACGATGTATATTGGCTTAGTTTTCTCTCTGAACAGTTGTTAATATATGTCAACTGTGTAGTTTGCTTTGGGTATTCTTGTTGCCACTTCACCTGTTATTGTCCTTTATTTCCGCTGTTGCTTCTTCGTAGTTGACCAAGTATTCTTTGTGTAGATGGAAGCAGTGATCTCAGCGTTGAGATAACTATCTGAGCTGTCTTTAACAAGTGCAGTCACCGTCACAGACACGCAAGCCGTACTTCAGAAGGTACGAGGCGTGTTAAAATGAAACCGGACCAAACTGCACAAAGTGAGCAAACGTAGGATGCGCATGAGGACGTCACTTCTGGTGTAAACAGCACATACGAACCGTTAAGTTTACAAAATGATATTATCCTTCGAGTCATAGTTTTCCTCAGCAGACCTTTGAAAACATGATGGGTGTGATACGGAATCCGTCCAGAGTTGATCAGCGAGCTGTGATTCAGTTTCCAACAGCTGAAGGATGTCAACCAGTTGACATTCATCGCAGAATGCAGACAGTGCATGGTGACAAAAGTGTGTCGAAAACAACAGTGAAGAATTAGACAACCATGTTTAAAGAAGGACGTGAGTTAACGAAAGATCATCCTAGACCAAGTCAGGCGTATATTGTTGTGTTAGCTCACGCCCTTCTTTAAACATCACGACCTCTCTCTGTTCGGCCATGAACTCGACTCCCTTTACATCTGTTCATGGAATTCAGGGACAGGAAAAGACCTTCTTTGTATTTCTACCACTCAGTTCATCAATTATATCTGCCACTCTGACTTGTGCGTAAATGAGTTTAAGTAAGGAAGCGTTTCGCTGACATCAACCTCCCTATCTCGTCCCGAACTAGCTTGGCCCAGTGGAAAGTCGTAGTCAGAACGACTGGAGACAACACAGGATGCAGATTTGACCTCATAATATACTTCCGAAACACATAAATCATAACCATCAAGGCAGCAGAGGACATTCTTAACACATTGACTAGAATTAAATAACATGTAGTTGTCGACCAGCTCTACACATAGACCATCCATTGAAACTAGGGAGTAGTTGATTAAACTGTTTCAAAACTAAACAAACACTCCATAGACGATGTACTGAGTCCACCATAGTCTATTATCGAACAATCGGTTTGGACCCTTCGAGGTGCAACTGTTGTTGAAGGTGACTCAGCAGAAACGTGGCTTTCAAACTGGGTCAGACTGAGTCGGATGGTTCAGTATGTTGGAGACATGTAGTACCTATTTAGCAGATGAATAAAACTGATTTGGTCAATGACAAAGACTCCCGGGGCCTTTCCCATGAGCAAGTATCCCGAAAGGTAGATGGGGGGGGGGGGGGGGAGGGGGGGGGGGGTTGTGACTACCGACTCATGGACACGCGTACACAAATGAATCACCTTCGGTGAGCGTAAAGGGGAATTTACATCGGCGATATAGATAATAATTTCATACCAGCAGGTGAGATCTGTACCAATTTACATCGGCGACATAGATAATAATTTCATACCAGCAGGTGTGAGATCTGTACCAATTTACATCGGCGAAATAGATAATAACTTCATACCAGCAGGTGAGATCTGTACCAATTTCAGAGCTGAAGCAACAGCAGCTGATGCGGCAACTCATATCCATATCAGCTGAAAACAGCTACAAGGAAAACGTTCATTCTAAAAGATTCCATGAGCGTACTCCAAGCCATCTCAAACTCCAAACAAGATAGACTCCAGAAAGAAATAAAATATAGCATCGGATTGCTGTCTCAAAAAATCCCAGATCTAGTCGCTCATTGGATTCCGGCTCATTTGGGGTTTCCTAGGAGACGAGAAAGCAAATGAGTTTGCAAAAGCCGGAAGTGGCGGCACACAGATTCGCCATCCACAGAGCTATAAAGCAGAAAATACACTCATCAAAGTACGTAATGTAGAGACTATCACAAAGAATTCACTTGTAGAAGCCAGAAAATGACATCATAGACAAACTTTGCAGAGATGGGCAAACAAATATTTTCAGTCTCAGAACGGGACATTGCAGATTCAAGGCCCACCTCCGCAGAATGGTTTTCAGACACACCGCTACGTGCGATTGTGAAGCAATCAAGCAAACACCAGAACCTTTCCCACAGAACTGTCTTACTTATACAGACTAAAGAGAGGCAGTCTGGCCTAGGGGAGCGGCCATGTTCGACAAGCTGGCAAGAACTGACGAAGATCTGAAACGCACAATCTATTTCGTGAACCTCACCAAGCCAGAAGAATAGCATTAGTTGATCGAAGCAGAAGTACTTATGAAGACCGTATCAGCTTAAAGACAACCCACAAGGCAACTGAGAGCATTCTTAACACATTGGCTAGAAACAAATTACATTTAGTTGTCAACAACCAGCTTCACACATGGATCATAGATTGAGGCAGCTTAGTAACGGATTAAACTTGTTTACAACTAAACCAAACACTCCATAGAGACAATTTATTGCATAGGCTATTGTCCTATAGTTGGTTTGGGCCTTTCAAGGTGCAGCTGTTGCTGATGGTGGCTAAGAAGTAGCGCAATGTTGACGCTTGGTCAGACTGAGTCGGATTGTCCAAGATGCCGGAGACATGTAGTTCGGATTTAGCAGATGGACACTTCAGATTTGGTGTTTGTCAAAGACTCCCGAAGCGATAGAAGTTGGAAGGTTTCTTTCTGAAGCGTGGGTTGTCATGAAGAAAAATTAGCAAGGGTAAACAGACCTCACTGGGACTTGGTTTATTTTTCATCTCTAATACGTAAGCAGAGATGCACATATAGGGCCTATGCTACTTGACAAGAGGACATTTAGGATGTCATGTTATTTACATTACTCAACCTATCATTTCCATTACGAACGGGACAACAATCGTTCATTCGTGGATTCCTGGAATAAACAGACGTTTTTCTTTGTTTCTTTTGTCTAACCGTTTATCTTTCTGGATTATACTAGCGCTATCTTGAAGATTATATCAGAAGCTATTGTATAAATCCGTGTATGTATCAGTCATATGTTGTTGATTGTATTCTGCTATGGTAATTGTGAAGTGCAGTAGTTATGTTAATCCTTTCTTCTGCGCGAAGAAGTTGTCATAGCGAGAAAAATCACCGACAGTCACAGTCAAACTTGACACGAACTGATTTTGAACAGGGTCTGCTGGGATTCCAAACTAATCATGAACTCGATTTACACCCCTACTCCCCGTGTACCTACGTTTTATCTATCGCATTATCAATATTGTGTTCGAATTCAATTCGGTGCTGAATAGTGCATTCAATGAAAAATGGGTTTTCGTTCAAGCTATGACCTACTCTAGATCTAAACTACAGATAGGTAGCCAAAGTCTAGAAATCGATTGCAAACAGTTCAATGCTAAGGGTGGTAATTTTAGAACAATAAAGTTTGATATATTTTAGTTTCAATTCCACACTTTTGAAATGAATTTAGAAACTCTGCTTTGTGATCAATTAGGTGTCATTACATTGTGAAACGATATTTGCTATATTTATGAAACCTCATATGCTTTTGGTGAGGACTTTGTATGTTTCTGTTTCTAAGAATCAACTTTACTGCACTCCGGATATAAAACACATCTATGATTTTCTGACTATTGTTAGCTCATTCTCTGGCCCATCTTCGGTCTCTAGTCCCATCTATGAGCAATGATGGCAGAACTATTGAACACAACTTTGATGTCAAACGTTCACCTATTTTTCAAATGTGTATACGCGACCGAATTGCTAAAAGCTTAATTAATATCCAGCCGAATAGCTAAAGGCTTTCATTAGTATCCGGCGGAGTAGCTAAACGCTTTAATTAGTATCTGGCCGAAAAGCTAAACGCTTTTATTAGTATCCGGCCGAATAGCTAAATGCTTTTATTAGTATTCGGCCGAATAGCTAAACGCTTTTATTAGTATCCGGCCGAATAGCTAAAGACTTTTAATAGTATCCGGTCGAAAAGACATATATTAGTATATGGTCGAATAGTATCCGTTCGACTAGCTAAAGACATGTTTTAGTTTTTGGCCGAATAGTTAAAGACCTTTAAAAGTATCCGTACTAATAATGCTTTTATTAGTATTCGGTCGAATAGCTAAAACCCTATATTAGTATCTGGCCGAATAGCTAAATGCATGTATTAATATCCGATCGAATAGCTAGAGGCCAATTTTAGTATTCGATCGAACAGTAAAGGCCTATGTTAGTATCCGGCAGAATAGATAAAGGCCGCTATGAATTTTCCTACCGAATAGTAAAGACTTTTATTAGTATCCGGCTGAATAGCTAAAAACCAATTTTAGTGTCTTGTCGAATAGTAAAGGCCTATTTTAGTATCCGGCTGAATAGTTGAAGGCCAATTTTAGTATTCTGTCGAATATTAAAGGCCTATCCTCGAAGTATCTTGTCGAATAGCTAAATGCCTCTATTAATATTCCTTTCGACCAAATAGTTAAAGACCTCAATTAATATATGCCCAATTAAGTAAGGCCTCTATTATTATTTTTATTCTTACTGTTATTAATTGAACAAATACACAATTTTACATATTTAGGGCAAACAATAACAAAAGATGCCCCGAGTGAAACACAAATTAAGACAAGGACTGCAGGGGCAAAATAAGGGTTAGCAGAACAACTCAAATTGCTAAAGTTAAAGATTACCATGATAGAACTGAGGAACAGAATAATTGTAACTCATTTATTGGCCAATTGCACTATATTGGTCTGAAACATGAACTCTAGAAATAAGGATGAGAAAAGTTTGAAAGTGTTTGAAATGAGATGCTACCATACAATGGATAGAGTTAGTTGGACAGAAAAAAGATCCAATGACGTCCTCAGTGTAGCAAACGCACAAAGACAAATATGTAAAATTATACTAAAACGTCGGTTGAGCTGACTAGGTCACAGTATGAGACATAGGAGTCTTCTATGGAATAATCTAGAGGGCAAATTTCAAGGGACGGCCAAGACATCTTTACATCTTAATGCATGTAGAGGCAATAAAGTACGAACCTTTGCCGAAACGAAAAGAGCTGCGGAGGATAGGGTCAAATGGAGAGACATTCTCAAACAACCTCACAATTATTCTTAGGACTGATCAACCGTAGGATAGGGTAAAATGGAGAAACATACTGAAACAACTTTACAACCAGAAGAAAGGGGCAAATGGAAAGCTACACTCAGACTTTACAATCTGTCTCAGGGCTGATAAATCAGAGGATAGGATCAAATGGAGAGACATACTCAGACAACCTTACAACTAGTCTTAAGACTGATGAACCACAGGATGGTACATTAAAAGTAACTAATGGGGACGGCGCGGGCTAGGGGTTAAGTGACACCACTCACACCCAGAAGGTGCTGGGTTCGATCCCCATCACAGCACCGGCCATTACCCCGGGGAAGCAAACCCTTAAAAAAAGCAGGATGAAGATGACACTTACATAAATGCATGTTGAAGTCGGATGCACTGGGTCGACATGCGCAAAATAAAAACCACAGTTCAACGCACACCGAAATTGGGATGAGAGAAATAAGGCGAAGTAAACAAAAATAACAAAACAAAAAAAGGACCTAAAAATAGTATATCTCTTCAAGCTTTCTTGTGCAACATAATATGTCATCCTCGTGTGTCGATAAGTCCCGCGTGGAGCTCTCATTGACTTTCTCAAGTATTTTAGGTCAATTCAGTAAGCCTGTGCTGTTGGATTTTTCTTATATCATGTCTGACACATTCGTGCAATGTAGTCATTGTGTTGACAATGCAAGTGAATGTAACAAATAAAAATAAAAGCGAAGGAAGAACAAATGATCGACATTTCACCCTGGTATTTGTTTTCACTTAGTTCGCTGTTTATATTTGTACTATTTTTGTTTGTTAATTTTTTGCAGGGTCCTATTTCGGTCGATACGTCGATACATGTCTATTAATGCTCTTTCGTTATGTTTACCTTGTTTTCAGCCACCATTTTTGTTGGAATTCACTGCGGTCTCTGGCATTTCGCACTTACCAAGTTGCGCTATTATTTCTGAAACCCATACCGTGTAATGAAAGAAACTGAAATCAATCTAACTGCGATGTACTGATTGCAAAAATTTTGAAATCAGATGAGGGGCAGCTGAGACAGGCGCCTTAGAAGATGGAGTAAAATGTGTACTTCCATCAAGCTAAAAGAAACATCCGCATCTAAACTCTTGACCATTTTCTGAGAGGGACTTTACACGAATGAATCTGCCAACTATCGGAACCATGAGATGTAGGGTTGAGTCCTACTGCGCCTACATCCAGCTGGTGGATGGTTCTTGGCATAGAGGAGTGATTTTAAAAGGAGTTGATCGTGATTGAATCAATCAATCAATCAATTAATAAATCATTCTATCAAATAAGTATGTGCTTTACAGCTTCCTTTTCAAAAAACATCTTCATCAATACTGACCAATCAATCACACGTTGGCATGTAAATTTCTACAGTTTGTGGTAGCCATTCACATGCCCAACTCTTCTTACTGCATACCGTATATTTTACAATGTTAATATTATGTGCCTCCGTGATTGAATATAAAGACAAGTCAGTAATTACTGTTTAAAAATGACTGTTCACAACAATAAGTGAGATATAATACTTGAACCGAAACATTACACTGTAAAAGATTGGAACGCATACATAACATTATTGGCTTCCTCGCATATGTCACAACGATGGACTGACGCCAAGTATAATGTAATTATGTGAAAGGTGAGGTATGTGCGAATTATATTTTGGAAATCAGCATAGAGAATACCGAAGTTATGCCAATAGTAATGCACAAACAACAAGTAAAACATATGAAAATATCACGTACCTGGGTAATATGATCCCAGCAGATGGAAAACGTGACACAAAAATTCAAAGCAGATGTAATAAAATAAGTTAAATCATTGGGCACATACCTCCGATATTACAATGCAGACACGTGACAAAGGACACAAAAAGAACGCAATTCAAAAAGATATTTCTACCGACGTTGTGCTAATAGTGCCAGAATTAAGCATTGACAAACCCAAGAAACATCAGCAGAGATGAAGACATGCCTGCCATGAATCCTTGAATCAACAAGAATTTTATAATCAGAATCGAAGATATTAGGATGCAAGTAGGTACAAAGCTAGTGTTAAACTTCATCAAGAAACAGCAAACCAAATTTGTCCTGACCGGTGACACCACAAACACCAGATAGTTTTGCTCAGAAACCAGTGCTAAACATAATAAAATGGTTACAGTGCCAAAGGCCGCAAAAAGATGAAAAGCAGAATTAACAGAAGCAGTGAGGCTCACCATGTAAAGAACACGTACTTGGGTGCAAGAGGCCTCTTCATAATCTGACGCTGAAATTCACAAGCAGGACACAAGCGACAAGAAGATGTGAAATGAGATGTGGTAGTTGCAAAGAAGTAGAACATGCTTCAATAACTACAGACCGATAGTGGTGTACTTGGAAGCCAATAGCCAGATAGACTGTAACAAGTGGAGAAGACTGTCAACAAGCAAACATTGAAATTACTAACTTTGAAAAAAACGTAGCTATCGATGATGGCTGCTAAAACAAATGGTGACTATCGCACACTTGACTGGCAGAACCAAATCACCATTCCTCGTCTCATGACAGAGCACAACAGATAAACAAACACATGTAGAATCTTATATTTCCTGCTTCAGGAATGTGCACATATTGTTGTTGTAGATTTGCCATTTTGTGTGCCTTAAATAAGACGTTGGTGGCTGTTTGCTGTAGCTTTCCGAACATCCCGAGCGTGCTTATGAAAGTGGATCGGGGTCCTCCAGGCGGTTGTGCTATGCTTGGCTTTACCTGCGTGTCACGCACAACTACGGCGATCACGTCGATACCTCACCTCGTTAGCCAGGTAGCCATGAAAACAGACCGTTTCAGGGAAGGGCTACGAGGAAGACAATGTGAGGGTCTTGTCCAGTTTATTTTGCCTAAACCTGACTAACATGTCTAATCAGTATATTTTGCTTGATCAGACCTTCATCTACCTTCATTGATTGCCTTGGAGTACTCCCTCAACATTTCCTCCACGATGCATGTTTCCAGAAGATTTGGGCAGATCATCAAGTGGTCTTTGTCTTGTGTTGAGAATCTTTCGATGTTGGCTGAAGCCAACAGCAGGGCTGGTCAACGTCCCACGATTTTTCAGTAGTTCTTCGTAGTGAACTGAAGACACACTGACGGGCGAATTGAACACAAAACTCAATATTGTACGTAACTAAACAAGAACTCAAGAAAACGGTAGAGTTAATGACGGTAGCTCGTTTGACGTTTAAATCATCAGAGATGTGATAACATGAAGATGGAAACGAGACAGTCTCTGTTCTGAAAACCGACGGTAAAAGTAATAATGGAAAAGAGAGTGCGATTCACTTCAAACACAAAACAATAACGAAGATGCGGACAGAGTTGGAAAAGATGGCACAGGACATTAATACTTAGCGTATGTCTAAGAAGTTATCCTCTACATAGAGCTACATGGACTGAAACTGATCTAGTGTGCCCCATTATGAAATGGCATGCTTTAGACTACAGCATAATGCTGGATCCTGCCTTTGCGGATGAATTTCTGCGATTGACGAAGATGTTGATAATGAAGTGCAAATGTAACTGAGAAGCAGACAAACGACTTCTTTGTTGCAAGTTTATGTACCGATAAAGCGATGGGATAAGTGTATCAATGTTTGGTAGAAGTTGTGTTGAGAAGGGACAATGTACGTTTCATAATAAATGGTTCTCAAGTTCGAATCTCACGTATTGTTTTGTAAGAGCCATATGTGATATATTTATTGACGTGGTCTCGTATAATTTCTATTTATGGAACAGATGCTGCAAGCTTCAGGTGCAACGTTTTTTAGTCACTTTTACAAAATACTTGAAAGGTTACAGTAGTTTTATTCTTTCCATCCAGGTATCCGTTAAAGGACCACCTTTCTCACAGCTACATATGAGAATGATGCCGTAGACACAAATGTACAGGTCAAGTCAGAATGAGTTGCCAGAGTTATCGCTCTTATCACATGTAAATAAAGGCATCAGAACAATAATTATCAATACGGCGATCCATTGGAAATATTTCTAGTGTTTTATGAAGAAAGGTCACTTGTTTCTGCAGTCAACAAATTGAAGATAGGGTGTACCGACGAATGCCCGTGCGGTACTGGTAAAATGACCGCTGAACATCTGCTGCAGAACTGCCCGACATACGAGGATCAGAGAGAGCAGATGTGGCCATTACCAGTGGAACTGCAAGACAAGCTCTATGGCAGTGGCGAGAGCCTCAGGATGACCGCCGCTTTTTTCGAAAAAATAATGGTTACTGTCTGACTGCGTACGAAGAAGACGAAGTTTCTGCAGTCGCTGCACAATGTACATGTTCCGTTGCTATTATTGCAGTTAACGAGCATCTGGTGTACACATTTAAAAAAAAAATTTATTAGGACATATAAAAACAAAGAACGAGAATTACACATAGAAAAAAAAAAACTAACGAAGAAACGAAAATTGTAATTTTTAAGAAAGGAACAATACAAAATCAAACTGAAACAAACAACATAAGAAATTTAAAAAAAAAATTTAAAACACAAAACAAATTGTCATTCGAATATGGAACAGCAAAAATTCAATTTAAAAAAAAAGAACAAAGGAGAATTTCACCTTCAATGAAATAGTTAGATAATTAGTTGCCAATCATATGCAATGATGTCAACATCATCAGACTGCGTTTTATCTGGGATCATGCAATTAGCAGAGAAGTCTCCACAGCAGTGACATAAGTACAAAACAAGTAATGAAATGTAAAAACCTAGGTAGTTTTCACTGATGACTGCAGAGTGGTCAGAGAAATCTGAAAAGCACCCTAGAGTACTTCCTTTAACTAAGAGAAAGCAGAAACATACACTGTTTATCCCTTTTAAAAAAATAAGCTGGTTTTTTTCCCTATTTTAGCTCAGTACCCCATCTGCCAAGAGCATCACCCAAAGCACGAGCTCCGTAGCTCCAGCGATGAACCCAGGGATCCGGAAAAAAATTTACATCATGGACTGACCGTCGCAGCTCGAAATCGAACCGCGACCGTCTGAACACGAGGCAAACGGCTTGACCACTAGAGTAAAATTCAGAGCTATGAGATGCGCTGTGTGAGAAGTGGAGACGGAAAGGCAATCGGTGACCCAAAGCGCAAATCCACAATAATGCAGACAGTGATGGACAAACCCAGTTAGACTAGTATCTACACTGAAGCCCAGAAAATCAAATCGATTGTTTATTTAGTCAGAATGCATTTTGACCAGCCTACAGCGAGAACATGTTATATGCAGGTTTCAGGTTCACATGCAAGGGACCGACCTCGACGTCAGTGGATCGAAAGGTTATCTGATACACTCATGAAGCTACACCTAACGACAACACACGACTCCCATCTGACGATAATAAGACATCTCTGCATTCCGCCTATCTGTGACACCTCATGGCAAGAGCAGTGGGACAAAAGAAGAAAAGGAAGATGAAACTGGCGCTATTTTTGGATTATAGTAAAGAAGAACTGTGCTGATCATCAACTTCACTTTCTCGTCCTGAACTACATTCGACGAGTGGCAAGACGACTAGCCGAGACGACTAGAGGTAACGCACGAAGCAGGCACTCTAGTCTTACATCTTTTAGGAACAGGGGTCGCTTGAAACTTGCGGAATTTGATCGCACCCCGTTTCCGTTCATTGGTTTGAGAGGCGAGTGTCTTACCACTTGACTTCAGCGAGCTCCATCCATAACATACAAACAAACAAAAACTCCAATGAAGAACAGAAAAACAACTTGATTTTGGAAAACAAAAAGGGTTAAGAATAAAACACTCTGCTAACAAATACAAAACCAATAAATCCATTTGAAAAATAGCAACAAACAAAAACTTCACACTAACAACTTTCACATTTGAAAATATGTGTGATTCTTAATTCGAAAAAAAATGATATACACATTCTATTGATTCAATGTTCACCAGTTGCACTTTGTGACATTCCCAAATCATTCTTACCAACCAATAAATTCTTTCGCATGTCTAGCCTTACACTTCTCACATATGGCGCATGGGTCAATATCGCAAAGCGGTGGCTCCAGTGGTTTGAGGAACCAACGATAGTAAAGGTAAATAGACAAGGGAATCATAATGAGCAGGAAGTCATCGCCATCAAGCAGAACTGCTCGGAACATCTGCACGATCAGAAAGGATGGCTTAATCATGGTTAACAGTCGATGTATTTCTTGACTGTGTTGTAAGTTTACATTAATTCGCCTAGTTACGGACTATCTGAAAGAACAGAAAAGGACGTCTTAGTATGTGCCTCAAGTATGTACGTCTTCTTGCTCTCCATTTACTTCCAACGAAGCACAGGGACATCGTGCAGATGTCTCTCTGCAGAGAATCAGGATGTCCCAAGTTGAATTGTTCACTGACTGTGTTGCCTATTTGAATTGGTTTCCCAGTTTTACGAAGCTGGGAGCGAAAAGTTACCATGTCCAGAGAGAAACATACTGATCTTCTTCTTCTTCTTGTTCGTTTTCTTATTCTTCGTGTTCTTTTTCTTTTTCTTCTTGTTCTTCTTCATTATCTGCCTTTTTCTTATTCTCTTTTGTTTCTTCTATTTCTTTTTTTTCTTCTTGTTCTTTTACTTTATTCATCTCCCATTTCTTCTTCTTCTACCTCTTCTTCTTCTTGGATGTTTGTCCTAAAAACGACGAGGCTGTGATACACACGCTTTTGGCCCGACACATTAGATTTGAGCTAGTATTTTTAGATACCGAATTTGCCTTCCCACTGAGTTTCCTAGTCTTATAGCCAGACTTCACTACTGCTGTCTGGTTCAAGGGCCGCTATTTGAAGGCAGAATAGGAACTGTGCTAGCTCTGGTTCAGGGACCTTGCAATGAGTGCATGGCTGATGTCAGTTCATTCACTGTACAGCAACTTCGGCACCAACATACCGATGAAGATACAACCTTACGTTCTCGTTGTGTTCTTGTAAACAGACTACGTCACAGCAGCCTGGTCATTGAGGTGGGTATCGTCATCGTAACTTCGATTGACGTTAGCTAAATTAGGAGGTTCTTGGTCTGTCCTCTCAAACACACCTCACAATATAAGAGGAGCCACTGTAATCTGCTCCGAAAGAAATGTTGTCAAAAGTTAACTCAAAGCGAACAATGGAGAACAAAAAAATTACTCAGAAACACTGGGAAAAACTGCGAGAGGAACCTAATATTGCATATCACTTACCATACTCAATATGGATGTCACTAATTAGACTCAGTAATGCCTTTTTTTTAGTTTTACATTTTTTTTTCTCAAGCCTTATATCTCTAATCCCCAAGGGTGTGTGCTTAAGTAGCAGAATGTAGTCCAGAGAACTGAATGCGTTGTGTCGTAATTTACAGCTTAACTGCGATATTTGCACCTTTCGGTCCAATACATCCGACTTCAGCAATCATTTTTTGAGTACCGCGTTAGCATTCCCTCTTCGATAATTTCTCCTTAGACAGTCTGCAGCCTGTTATCCAGGATCACCTCGTGGAGGTGTAGAAGGGTCTTGGCAGCTATGGTTCTCTGGCCCTGATGCTAGCAGTCAGTTATGGGGCCCTGACCACTGCAGCTCATGCGCTGCTCAGCGTCTTGATCCCAGACCACCTAATGATCTGCTCGTCTTCTGGAAAATTACAATATGGATGCCATGTTGAGAGGGAATCACAAGGCAATCCTCGTGGCAGAACATTGAAAACTTGATATCTGACGAGGTGCGCCGAACAGGGGAAGTAAGCAAGCTGAGGTTTACATAATTGTGTACATGGGGCAAGACGGATATTCATTCGGCAGTTTCATTCGGATAAACCAATACATTGATTACCAAACTAGTTGATTTGGAATGAGACAGTAGAATGACAAACATCACACTTCAAATTAGTCGGGTACACGCAATGTAAGAAACTCATGCTTTTAACATTAACATTATGGCGCTTCGATTGATATATATTTTCAGTGACTGTTGATTGACTCAGAAATTTTGTTAGATAGAACATTTGAAACCATGATCGGGAGCTGAGAATGTATGGGTGACCTGTTATGAACACGATTTTTCGTTTTTTTATGTACTTCAATCAATTACTTTTGTATCTCTATGTATCTGGGGTAGTTGTCTCGCCGCAGCGACTCAATTTCAACCAGTGTTCGTAAAGCGATCTCAGTCCCGCCAGGCGGAGCGATAGCGCGGGCTTGCGGAAAACGCTCGCCTGCCTTTCCCCGTAGTGCGAATTGGGTGCGGTTTGTGGTAGTGGCTCCTCCACCGAGGTGCGCTAGTCTGGTCCGTATCAGGAAACGTGGTCCGTCCCTGGTGATTTATCTAAGGCTTATAGCAGAGCTCGACAGTACGTCTCGCTGGTGGTCCGACTCTCGCAAAGAGCTTGTGACCGGCAAATGGAAAGCAGGAATCGTTGCCTCGAGGCCCTGCGTTCTCTCCCTACGGAGAAGGGCAGGCCAAATTGTGTCTCTAGTCCCAGTGAAATTCGTCGCCGAGGTCGTTGGGATCCGTTCTGCACAGAGCGCTGCCATCCCTCCTCGAGCGAGCCCGGTCGGTCGGTCGTCTGGTGCGTGTGGGAGGCCCCTGTCAGGCGGTCCTAGGTCGACGGAGTGAGGGACGGGTGGAACAACCGTCCGTCCGTCCCGTCAGTCGGTCCCTGCGGCCGTCCCAGTGAGGCTTTTTACACACCCTTCCTCCGCCGACCGGTGTGCGCAGTACGTACGTCTCCGACAGATATCTGGTTGATCCTGCCAGTAGTCATATGCTTGTCTCAAAGATTAAGCCATGCATGTCTAAGTTCACACTGTCTCACGGTGAAACCGCGAATGGCTCATTAAATCAGTCGAGGTTCCTTAGATGACACGATCCTACTTGGATAACTGTGGCAATTCTAGAGCTAATACATGCTTACCAAGCTCCGACCCTCGCGGAAAGAGCGCTTTTATTAGTTCAAAACCAATCGTCGTTTCCCCTCGCGGGGTTGCGGCGTCCCCACTGGTGACTCTGGATAACTTTGTGCTGATCGCATGGCCTCATGTGCCGGCGACGCATCTTTCAAATGTCTGCCCTATCAAATGTCGATGGAGAATGACTATCAAAAAGTACACCTTAGTGGGGTCTAATAGAGAACATGTGCTGGAATTAGACCCTCGAAAATCTTTGGGGCTACCCTTTAAGAAACTTGATTGTCTCGCTAAGGGAATTGACGGAAGGGCACCACCAGGTGTGGAACCTGCGGCTTAATTTGACTGAACACGCCAATACTGTAGAACAACTGACAAATTGAGAGCACTGCCGTTTGGGTCTAATAATGAACGTACGCTGGTATTAGACTCACGGACGACAAGTCAGCTCAAATGAAAGAACGCTACGGAAATCGTGTTTAACTCTGCAGATTTCAAATACCTGGTCATTGACAAACAAAAGCCCTCAATAAATTCGTCTGACAAAATAGTGAACGGGTGCTGGAAATAGATCTGAAGACAGGTCAGTTTTACCCTACAAATGACAGGGCGTTGCTACGGAAAACCAGCTCAAATCGAGAGGAGCCGCAGACACTTTGGTTCACGTACCAGGCTGATAAGCCAAGGGCGCGAGGCTACCATGTGGGGGATTACGGCCGAACCCTTGTAAGCCGCAATCCCGCCCAAAATCTCAGCACCACTGCAATGGGAGGCTCCTACATGCTCGGAACCTGGGGCTTGCGCCCCAGCCCTATCAGGTAGAGCCACAGTAAGAGGTCCTTGCCGCCCGCAAATCAAAGCGGGCGGAAAACTGCTTGATACTCACCCTATACGGCGATGGGGTGCGAAAAACACCAACCAAAGACTTAGAACCTGGTCGGGGTGTCGAAAACAGTAGAGCAGCCACCACACTGTGAACTGTCAAGACTCAACCACTGACCATGAGAGTTGTCCGCACACCAGGCGATCAACATCTCTGTGACATTACCAGGCTTGTCCTCTGGCTAAATGCACTCCGGTTACGATATCTACCTCTGTACGTTATCAGCCATAACTATCATGCTGAACGCAGAAGAGATGCAGACCAGCGGACATTGCACACCTGCCCCACTGTGTCAACACCCCAGGTGGCGGGGAATGCTAGGCGTACCATCCCTGCATAGAAGCCAAGAAAATAAAGGGAAAAAGAGATACCCCACTCACATGCAAATGCTACGTTTCTGGCAGGACGTGACGATCCTGGGATACAGACACACTGGACTGCCTCTCTTCCGGGTAAACCAGTCCATCTCATATATCACATACCATCATTGCACCCTATAGACACGAGTAGTGAAGACTCGATAGTCTGGTAAGACAACTTCCATAGGAGAGAAAACTCTGATCGTAAACAACTGCTGCCTTGCAGATAGGCTGGGGACAGCCAAAGGCTAAGGAGGGCATCCCTACAGAAACGCCTGTTGAAATCGGATGCACGGGGCCGCAAGCCTAACAAAACAGTGCAACGTAAATCACAGTATGATGGCAGCACAACCTATTCGAAAAACGTATGGCGCTCATCCTGAGGAGACCCGCCAGGCAGCGATAGCGCCGGGCCCCACGCCTCGAAGGGGCCCACCCTTGGCTACTGGTGGTCACCCACCCATGTGTCGTGGAGTCAAGGCACATGGCTATGGGGAAACGACTATTGGCCAAAACTTCAAGACCCTCAGAATATTACAGTGGAATGCGGAGGGAGTCATTAACAAAAAACTTTCCCTAACACATCACCTGCATGAAGGTAAGATTGACGTGGCATGTATCCAGGAAACGCACCTCAACAATAACCATAAATTCTCAATCAGAGGATACCAGACTTTCCGTCTAGATAGAGAAGGCCACAAAGGAGGGGTCCTGATACTGACCAGAAGCAGCATACCGAGTAGCGCGGTACCTGTCAATCACACCGGACAAGCAGAAATTGTAGGAGTTGACATAATGGCTCAAGAGACGAAGCTCCGCATTTTCAATCTGTACGGACCACCAAACAGAGACCTATCGCTCTCGAGTATGGAGGTCAGAGACTCCAACTGCATAGTGGTTGGAGATTTCAACAGCCACTCGGAGAGATGGGGATACTCTGACACAGACAGCAGAGGTGACGAAGTGGAAGATTGGGAGATAGATGCAAATCTCTCCCTAATCAATAGGCCGGAGGATAGCCCTAGCTTCTATTCAAGAACATGGCATACCACCTCGACTCCAGATTTGGCCTTCTCCACACAGGACATACACTATAAAATAGACCGCCAGGTGCTAAACCAACTGGCAGGTAGCGACCACAGGCCGATCAGGCTAACCATTGACATGGAAGTAGGCCCACAGGAAACAAAACCGCTCCCACGTTGGAATTACAAACGAGCCGACTGGGACAGATTTGCAATCCTGACAGATGGGCTGTGTGAAACCATCAACACACGAAACACCAAAATGAAGCCCATGGTAGAGAGCCTAAGCAAGGCAATAATGCAAGCCGCCACTGAAACCATCCCAAGAGCAGCTAGGAAAAACTATAAGCCCTACTGGAATGATGAGTTACAGAAAGTGGAAGATGCAGTAACAAATGCTAGAAACATGGCAGAACGAGAAAAATCCGTGGAGGCAAACATCGCCCTCAAAGCCGCCGCGGCGAAGTACAAACACACTCTCAAGCAAACAGCAAGAGAAAGTTGGAAAAATAAAACGGAAAGTTTAAACCTGGACAAAGAAGGGAACAAGCTATGGAAGCTAGTCAGAGCCATGAACGACGAAACCCCGTCAAATAAACAAATTACTATCAAGCAAGGCGAGAACTTGATCACAGGTAAGAAAGCCGCAAACGCCTTTGTCGATCACTATGCCAGAGCAAACCACATCGAGGTCCCTGCAGATAAGCATACAGACATTAGCGAAGAGCTAAAGGGGCACGAAAACAAAAATACGGCTCCTGAAGAGCACATGATGGCCAAACTAACAATGCGCGAAATGGAAGAGGCTATGAGAACACTAAAGAGAAGGAAATCTCCCGGAAAAGACGGGATAACAAACGAAATGCCGATGGGGCTGGGCCAAACAGCGAAGGAAAAACTACTGTCAGTCCTGAACCAAAGCTGGAAAAGGGGTATTGTACCCCAGGCATGGAAAGATGCAATACTGGTACCAGTACCAAAAACAGGAAAGGACAAAACAGATCCGAATGGATACAGGCCCATAAGCCTACTGAGCTGTGTCGGCAAGCTGATGGAACGGATGATAAACACCAGACTGATGTGGCATCTGGAAGAAAAACGAATACTAATTCCACAGCAAGCCGGCTTTAGACAGCACAGATCCACTGAGGACCAGGTCATCCTCATAGCCCAGGAGATAGAAGATGCCTACCAGGCACAGAAACACACAGTAGCTGTTTGGGTGGATCTGGAAAAGGCATTTGACAAAGTCTGGAAAGATGGACTTAGAGTCAAGCTAAGAAGAAGTGATGTTTGTGGGAAGATGTACAAGTGGATCAACCACTACCTCAAACAAAGAACGGCCAGAGTCCAAGTACAAGGGCAGATGAGCAAAAAGGTGACACTCGAGCAGGGAGTACCCCAAGGGGGAGTACTGTCACCCACACTCTTCCTGGTATATATAAACGATATTACAGAGAATATACCAAGAAGAGTCCATAGCTCAATGTTTGCAGACGATCTGGCTATGTGGACCTCTGAAAAGAATCTCACCATAGCAAGAAATCGGATGCAAACGGCCCTAACATTGCTGGAAGAGTGGGCGAACTCATGGCTGGTCAAAATAAACGAGGAGAAAACCACGTGCACAATATTCTCGCTCTCATTAAAACCCCAAAGTACCAAACTAAGCCTAAATGGCAAAATCCTGCAGCCAAACGACAACCCAACCTATCTGGGAGTCACATTTGATCGGCGCATGACATGGAAAAGTCAGATTGAGAGAAACCGAATGAAAGCCAGAGAAAGAATGGCGATCATGAGGAAACTTGCTGGCACAAGCTGGGGAGCAGACGAAGGCATACTAAAGAAACTGTACACTGGAAGAGTGAGACCAGTTCTCGAGTATGGCATCGCGGCTTGGACAACAGCAGCGAAGGCGAACTTCGATAAAGTTAACAAACTTCAAAACCAAGCTATGAGAATCATAACTGGTGGCATGAAGTCAACGCCAATTGTAGAACTTGAAAAGATTACAAAACTGCAATCCATGACCGACAGAAGAGACTGCAGAGCCCAGCTGCAGTCAGAGAAACTCCGAAGACTGACGGACCATCCAATGTACCAGAGGCTAAACAATTTGGGAACTGGGAAACTAAAGCGGAGAAACTTTGCAGAAATAGCCAAAGCAAAGATGCACGAAGATCCCATAAACGCACTAACAACACCAAAACCCATCACTACTGTACGAAAACCTACTTGGAGGCAGGATATATTTCCAGAGGTGGTAGAAAATATACCAGGCATTGCAAACAAAAACTGCCAGACCGAAAAAGAAAGGAGAGATACTACCCTAAGCTTCATAACGAAAAGCTACCCAAGCATGGACTGGACCCATGCATACACCGACGGCTCTGTAACAAACACTACACAGAACGGAGGGGCAGGAGCATTCCTGAACCTACCAAATGGCAGAAAAATAACACTGTCATTCGCTACTGGTAAGTACACGAGCAATTTCAGAGCAGAGGCAGAGGCACTGAGGGCGGCAGTGGAAGAAATGGTAACACACAGTGAAAATGAGAGCCATATAGTCCTGCTGACAGATGCTCTCGAAGTAGTCACAGCGCTAAAAAGCCAGAAAAACACTGAGCTTAATGACTTAAGAGCAGCACTCTGCAAACTGTGCCAACAGTCCGCACCAAAAAGGGTAGTGGTACAGTGGGTTCCGTCACACTGCAACATCCAAGGCAACGAGGAGGCAGACAGACTGGCAAAAGAAGGTGCAAGGCTACCACAAATAGATACCAGTATGACGTACGAAGAGTCAAAACGGCTTATCAAAGCCAGGTACATGTCCAAATGGGAAACCGAACATACTGGTTACACCAAAAACGATGCCTATTACCAGTTGAACCGAAGAGAGCAGGTCGTTGTCTTCAGACTTCGCACTGGCCACAACAGACTGAGGTACCACCTCTTCAACAAATTGAAGATAGGGTGTACCGACGAATGCCCGTGCGGTACTGGTAAAATGACCACTGAACATCTGCTGCAGAACTGCCCGACATACGAGGATCAGAGAGAGCAGATGTGGCCATTGCCAGTGGAACTGCAAGACAAGCTCTATGGTAGTGGCGAGAGTCTCAGGATGACCGCCGCTTTTTTCGAGAAAATAATGGTTACTGTCTGACTGTGTACGCAGAAGAAGAAGAAGAAGACTCAGTAATGCCTTTTTTTTAGTTTTACATTTTTTTTTCTCAAGCCTTATATCTCTAATCCCCAAGGGTGTGTGCTTAAGTAGCAGAATGTAGTCCAGAGAACTGAATGCGTTGTGTCGTAATTTACAGCTTAACTGCGATATTTGCACCTTTCGGTCCAATACATCCGACTTCAGCAATCATTTTTTGAGTACCGCGTTAGCATTCCCTCTTCGATAATTTCTCCTTAGACAGTCTGCAGCCTGTTATCCAGGATCACCTCGTGGAGGTGTAGAAGGGTCTTGGCAGCTATGGTTCTCTGGCCCTGATGCTAGCAGTCAGTTATGGGGCCCTGACCACTGCAGCTCATGCGCTGCTCAGCGTCTTGATCCCAGACCACCTAATGATCTGCTCGTCTTCTGGAAAATTACAATATGGATGCCATGTTGAGAGGGAATCACAAGGCAATCCTCGTGGCAGAACATTGAAAACTTGATATCTGACGAGGTGCGCCGAACAGGGGAAGTAAGCAAGCTGAGGTTTACATAATTGTGTACATGGGGCAAGACGGATATGTACATATGTCTGACATCATGGAAATGGATGTAACAATAAGCTCCTGCAACACGATGAAGTGGAAAGACATCGCGGTAAAGACAATGGTAAATTAAAAACTCAGTTAAGTGGCACGTCTCACAACCGGAAGGTGCTGGGTTCGATCTCCATCACAGCACCGGCCGTTACCCCGGGGAAGCAAACCCTTAGAAAATGCAGGAGGAAGCAGACCCTTACATAAAATGCATGCTGAAGTCGGATGCACTGGGCCGACAGGCGCAAAATAAAAACACAGTGCAACGCACACCGCCTTGGGGATTATACAAATTAGGCGAACGCAAAAAAACCCAAAAAAAAACCAAACAAACTCAGTAGGGAGTTGCTACTTGAAGAGCGCATCATGCTAAAGTTATCCACGAATGAAAGAGGCTATACCTATTCAGGTAAAAAAAAACAATAATGCAAGCAGGCAGTTCAATAGTTGGCTCAACTTACATGAAGTTGCAAGATTAATGTGCTTTTTAGAGCTGCTCAAGTTATGACAAACATGGCGAGCGTTTGTGATATCTCACGAAATCTGATAAAACAACAAATACTGGCTGTGGTTGACATATGCGTTCGTTTTCCAGTAGAAGGTTATTGTTATTGTTTAACAACAAATACTGGATGTGGTTGACATATGCGTTCGTTCTCCAGGAGAAGGTTATTGATATTGGTTAATGCCGGTAATGAGTAAGTTTACTCTTTTGTGAAAAGAGCTCTTTGAAAAGAGCGCTAAGTTGCGTGTTGTTGTAGCTTTCCTCACATCCCGAGCATGCTGATGAAGGTAGACTGTGGTCTGGCAGGTGGTTGTGCTATGTTTGACCTTATTTGCATAACGATCACTACTACAGTGCTCACGTCTACCCACAGCTTATCAGCCAGACTGCCCTGAAAGTAGTGTTTCCAGTGTACAATACATGGAAAAGAAATAGTTGTCTTGGTACGTATTTTGTA
Source organism: Ariolimax columbianus (assembly GCA_036924085.1). Classification (NCBI taxonomy): domain Eukaryota; kingdom Metazoa; phylum Mollusca; class Gastropoda; order Stylommatophora; family Arionidae; genus Ariolimax; species Ariolimax columbianus. The sequence goes on along the minus strand of JAVGWX010000007.1, from coordinate 32,647,012 downwards.
CCTGACACTGACGCGACGTCCTAATCAATATATTCTGTCTGACCAGATTAGCGTCTCAGTTCCCCTCAAAATGAAGGTAAACGTCATACCAAACAACAAAGTCACCTGCCAAGACACCATTTTTCTTCACCATTGTTTAATTTATATTTACAGGTGAAGTCCAGGTTTCTGGATAAACGTTTCCGAGATGAATCTTGAAGTTACCCGAATTTCTTTTTTGCGAATGTTCGTCTTCGTAGACAAGGGCTCAGTATACAATTGTTTAAGCATATACCAATCTTGTAAGTATCTCTGCATTGTTTAAACACACGTAAAAATTGATGATGGGGTCTGGTTGTCATGTATAACTAGGTCGGGCACCTGTTTCGCTCGATCCAGGTAGTTACATTTGTTTCTCATTGGTCCACTTTCCTTAAAGCTTTAAATAAGGATTGTGTTTTTGTGGAAAATGATTACTCGATTGTTCTGTTTTACGTATTGCTCCCTCTTTTGGTAACTTTGTCAGATAAAAGCTTGGTCTTCGTCAAAAAAAAAGCATTCTAATTGATATGCCACTCAAAAATCATTCTCTCCCAAGCGCAAAATCCCTGTCAGCAAATTCAGAGTCAACCTCAATTCCAGGACTTCAAATATATTATATTATTAAGGAAACGCAGTTGGGCAAAGCAAGAAGGAGGAACGCCTGACAGTAGATGGACAAGAACGGTATAGTTCTGATAGTTATCCAACTCTAAGCGTCCAATCCGTTGCTCTTCAACCAGCTGGAGAGTATACTAGGTTAACGTAAGAGATATATTGCAGTCAACATTCGTTTCGCGTTTGGAATTTGAATTAAACCTGTCTCTGGTATTTTACTTGTGTTACCATTTTTCCCATTATTGTTTAAAACAATATTTTACAGACCTTCAGATTTAGGTCTTTACAATATAGTGGCATAATAAACCTTCATGATCTCTGATCCCATCTAGGAGCTCCGTTGATCGAGGTTGGCCACGCGATGCTGCTTGGCGGAATGAATGGGGTCTTCTGGACACGTGTTTCAGAATCGTGGCTTAGCGTTTTCTATATGCACCATGTTTAATATACATGTAGTATAAAATACGTCTTTAGTTTTCAGGGTCTCTCCATAATTATTATATTACAGTTCTTCTTCTTCTTCTTCTTCTTCTTCTTCTTCTTCTTCTTCATCTTCTTCTTCTCATTCGATCAACTGATGATATACTTCTAGCCAGGATAGGTTCACGATAGAGAATGTCCTTTTCGAGCATGGTTGCTTCCCTGGGCCAGACTGCTTTTCTTTGGTATGCATAAGTAGGGCACTCCTGCAGAATATGTTCTGCTGTTTGGGAGGTTCCTCTGAGACTCATCCTGTATACTTCAGTCTACAATGTCCCGTTCTGAGTCTGAAGAGCTGTGTCTGCCTATCCCTTAAAATTTGTTCAATGCCGTTATTTTCTGGCGTGTATTCTATGTGGTGATCTCTCCATTCCGTCCTCATGGATTGCTTGATGAGTGTAGTTGCTTTTTATAGCTCTGTTGGTGCAAGTGTGCATGAAGCCACTTCCGGCTTTTACAAGCTCATCTGCTTTCTTGTGTCCATGGATCCCATAGTGGACTGAAATCCACTGTAAGACTAGATCTGGTTTTGTTTGGAACACCAATCAGAAAGTGCTTTTTAATGTTTCTTGTGCCACAGATACAAAGATCCGAAGTGTCAACGTTTAATTTACTATAAAGAGGACGTCACAACAGTCTGTTGTGTCCTGTGAGTAGTCGGGAGAGATGTTGAATCTATTCATAGACCTCCGTTTCAGAAAGCGACCCATAGGCTCTACATACAAGTTGAACTTGGAAACAATAAGCCAGCGATCCTTTCAGTACTCACCTTCACACATGGCCTTATTCACCTGTACGTCCCGTTCATTCGTCCGTTGACTGATAATATAGTGGTTCAAATATGTTTGCTTAGATCAAGGGTGCCTCCACGATGTGTTTTTTTTATTTAGATGAACAGACTATTCATCGTATTTGTGATGGAGACGTCAAGAAAGGTGTATATACACGGTGATTTGTCATTACTGCGCTTTCCTATGTCGTGTGCCTCAACTATCAGGTTGCAGGACAAAGTGGCTAATTCTTAAATTATTAGCAATTCTAAAATGTTGAGATACCAAACACTTCTGAAAGTGGCTCAGTTAAGATGAACGGGACATGTTGTTCACATGCCAGCTAAGATGAACGGGGTATGTTGTTCACATGCCAGGTAAGATGAACAGGACATGTTGTTCGCATGTAAACACTCAATGGATATGCAGGTTTGTTTCTAGGTAGACAGTTATGTAGTTTGGTATGTTTGGTAGAAATATATGTTGAAGATACATAAGTAAGTAAGTATGTAGATCCATCGAATGCTTGTTAAGCTAAACAGATTGCAAAATAGACAGACAGAGAGACTTCTATGCGGATTTGGCTTGGCTTGGCTTCGTTCGCTCTCAATATCCCGCTACCAAACCCTGAAACGGCTTAAGTAGCAGAATGTAGTCTAGAGACCAGAATGCGTTGTGACGTAGTTTACAGCTTGACTGCGATATTTGCACCTTTCGGTCCAATACATCCGCCTTCAGCAAACATTTTTTGAGTACTGGGTTAGCATTCTCTCTTCGATTCCTCTCAATTAGCCAGTCTGCTCTGTTGCAGCCTGTTATCCAGGATCACCGCATGGAGGTGTATAAGGGTCTTGGCAGCTATAGTTCGCTGGCCCTGACGCTAGCAGTCATATATGGATCGCTGGCCACTGCAGCTCATGCGCTGCTCAGCGTCTTTATCCCATATGCGGATTTAAATTACTCATTTATTTCGATAGGTGAATAGGCATGTAGAAAAATTGATGTATCGATTGATCGATTTACCTACAATATACATATCGATAAACCTACCAATCAGTCTGTCTGCCTGTCTTTTAAATAAATGTATGTGTTCTATCAACAAATAGGCTACCAGCTCTATAAGAACATTATAATATATATTTATATATAACGCGGTAGAATACTTAAGGATAGTAGTCAAACCGAAAGGCCATTCGGTATACCTTAACTTAACGTCTTTATATTGGTTTAGAAGACTCTGCAGAGTCTGTATAGAACCAATTTAATTTACATTACCTTGCTCTAAAAGTTATGCGCATCTAATTTATTCTTAAATGCACTAATTGTCCCTGCCTCCAATACCTCTTATGGAAATGCATTCCCATCATTCACCACTCTCTGGCTAGAAATATATTTCCTAATATCTAATCTGGACCTCACTTTAGTTAATTTGTAGCTATATGCCCTCTTGTTCTTATGGGTGGTTGTATTTGGAAAAAATTGTAAAAATCTAATTTATCAGTTTAACTGATCATCTTATAAACCTGTATTAAGTCACCTCGAATTCTTCTCTTTTCTATACACTTTAGGCCGATTTTTCTGAGTTTTTCCTCTTAATTGTAATCTGAAATCCCAATATCAGCTGTGTCACTATTTTTCTGTATTCTTTCCAGCATTTTTATATCCCCTATATAATAAGGACTCCACACATGTACACAGTACTCCAATCTATGTTTAACTTATGCTTTATACAGTTTGACTATCACTTCCTTGCTCCTATGTTTAATATTTCTTTTTATCATACCTAACATTGCATTTGCCTTTTTCACTGCTACCTGAACTCATCTTACCTGTATGATCTACTATAAACCCTAGGTCCCTTTCCTTATCTATCTTTCTAATATTGTTATTTCTAATATTGTATGTCGGCAGGTAGATTGATACGTCCTTAGGTAGAAAGATTGACGCTTCCTGCGAATATATTCAAATAACTAGGTAAGCCGGTAAATAGATAGACTTACATGCCACTTTCTTTGATTTGTACCGTCTGTTCGTGTCACTAACACATTAGGACCGCAGATAAATATTCACTTCTTTTCGGAGACCTGCAACAAAAAATAAAGACCCTTGTTAAAACACTTTCAAATTTAGGATTTTATTTAATGTCATTTCCATCTGTGGTATTGACATGTATTCTTCTTTCTTCTTCTTTTCGCTTTTTGTTCTCCTTGAACCTTTCAGCGTCAGGTTAGGAAGAGGCTACTTGACTGGGTCCTAGTATGGGCTTCGTACATTGGGAGATTTACTGCTTGTTTTTTCTGCTATCCATCTTCTGCGTGGTAGGCCCTTGGCTTTGTGTCAATTGTATTTGTATAGCATTGCTTTTTGAATTTTGGTTTCATTGCTCATGATGAGTTCTCCAATTAGTGTTGTAACGTAAGAGTCTCCTAATATCTTCGTTTCTGAGTATTACACTTGTTAGTAAGACCAAATGTGTGTGACATAATTGCTAACTGTTTATGTTGTTTATACTTCTAAAATGTATTTTCGTTAGTCGGATACGTGTTAGCGAATGTAGAGTTATTAGGTTTATAACGCATTTTCTAAACTCGGTTATAGTCTGCCTTATTTCTTTACCTAGAAGTCTTCACCTTCAGAGACTTTTTCTAATTTCTTCTTCCGATGCCTGTAAATTTAACTGAGACTTGTTATTTTTAGTAACATAAATAGATTATCGTTTCTAGAAATTTCTTATAAACACAGAACGCTATTCCACATTTGGAAAGCGATTGACATTTATGAATGATGCTGTATTGGATGCGATGGAGAAAGAGACTTTTGTCCTAAAGAGGTTAGTCTTCGTTGCAAGTCTGCTCTCGGTCAGTGTTGCAGTAGTCCTATTCACATCTGTACCACACGCATAAGTCTCATGAAAACACTTTAGGCTCGATTCAGGATGAATATACGCCTGAAAACGTCATTCACTACCGATTTATATTTTATTGTTTCTCCAAAGAGATTTCAGATCACACTACATTTCAATTAATTTCTCTTCCCATTCGCATTCATTTGTATTCCAGTGTATGTTCTAGTTCACTGCATGATATGTCAATGTGTCAGTTTTTAGATTGCAACATTTTAAGATTTGTTAGAATTATTAAAGTTTTAGATTTGTTAGAATTATTAAAGTTTTAAAATGATTACATTTTTAGATTTCCTTTATTCTGAAAATTGGTATAATTGTTATATTTTTAGATTTGTTAAAGTTCTTTTCTGTTTGACAACTATGACAGAGAAAGATATAGAGATACATATTGGCATTTATATTTGCTTCATGGACTATCAGAAGGCTTTTGATATAGAGTCTAACGTAGACAATTAATTAAATGTCTCCAAGAAATGGGTCTAGATGGTACAGACATAAAACTGCTCAGTAATCTGAGCTGAGTACAAACTGCTACAGTCAAATCAGGAAAGTTATGCTCTCCAAGTATAGATGTAACAAGAAGAGCGAGGCAAGGATGTGTATTATCTCCTTGTCTGTTTAATATCTACACAGAACAAATAGTCAAACAGATATAGAGGATGCCAGGGCTTGTCATCGGAGTAGTGGCAATGAATAGTCTTAGATATGCTGAAGATACAGTTTTGATGGCAAACGATGAGCAAGAATTACAGGAGCTTGAGACAAAAATATTTAAAATAAGTCAAGAGTTTAGATCAGGCGTAACTATAACAAAAAGAAAGACTATAATTACTGGACAACCCGTTCTTCAGCGGCGGTTACACCATTGCGGGTCCCAACTGCTCTTCCAACGGTCTCTGTATTGGACCAGTGGATAATGGGTCATCTGTGGCATTGTAAATGTTTTTGCCTGATGCAAGGGAGTCGTACCAACGTATTGGTGGTCGTCTCCATGGCCGTTTCTTATCTCTTGGGTACAATATTACTGTCGCTGTGCTCCAACGATCGTCCGTTCTTCGAATTAAGTGGCCACCTCAGCGATGTTTCATCTTGTCTGCATAAATAACTGCATCTTTCATCAGGAACAGTTGACGTATGTCCGAGATGTGAAGAGATTTTGTCCTCTGGCTACGAAGCGTGAGTCCGAACATACGTCTCTTGATGGAGGCCTGTGTCCCTCTGAGTTTTGACTCCATTTCTTTCGTGAGTGACAATATTTCCGCTGCACAACATATTGCAGGTAATACTGTAGAGTTGAATAGAGAGGTGCGCAGGCTCTGGTCGGGGATGTTGTCCAGTACCGGCTTTATCGAAGAGACAGCCACTCAACCTGCGCGACGCCGTCTTGTCAACTCTTAAGTCGTTCTGCATGTTGAGCAGACGTCCAAGGTAGATGTACTTGTCCACGTCGTCCAGTCTCTCTCCGTCTAGGAAGACTGGGTTACGGGAAGTGAATCGATTGCGCATGACGTCCGTCTTGCTTTGTTCACTTCGAGTCCAGCTTTCTTTCCCTCTCGGTGGAACGCTGCTACCATTTCATTAGCGTCTGTGGCTGCCTCCGTGATGAGTACTAGATCACGTGCAAAGCGAAGGTGATTTAGCAGCCTACCATTTATGTCGATGCCAAAGGTATCCCAGTCGCATCGGCTGATGACGGATTCAAGGCATGCGGAAAAAAGGCTAGGTAAAATGGCGTCCTCTTGACGTACTCCTCTTTGTATGGGTACTACTACCGGTCTATGTAAGGGTTGGAAGGTAGTCGTGCAATTGGTGTATCCGTCAGCAAGGATTCTTGTGTATCCCGGGTCGACCCCTTGATATTTTAGGGATTGCCAGACGAATGTTGGTTCTATCGAGTCAAACGCTTTCTTGTAGTCGATGAAGGTATAAATTAGTGGGGTCTGGTACTCTCGGGCTGTTTCGATCAGTCGGCGGCACGTTGAAATGTGATCCACGGTGCTGTATGCACGACGAAATGTGCTCCATGGTGCTGTATGCACGACGAAATGTGATCCATTGTGCTGTATGTACGACGAAATGTGATCCATTGTGCTGTATGCACGACGAAATGTGATCCATGGTGCTGTATGCACGACGAAATGTGATCCGTTGTGCTGTATGCACGACGAAATGTGATCCATTGTGCTGTATGCAAGACGAAATGTGATCCATGGTGTTGTATGCACGACGAAATGGGATCCATGGTGCTGTATCCAGCCTGTTCGATCAACTGCGCCAGGTGTAGGGTTGGGCGGATTCTAGCGAGGACACATTTCGTGAATAGTTTGTAGGTGGCCAGGAGGGGTGGGATCGGCTGGTAGTTGCCGAGGTCTTCCTTGTCCCCTTTTTTGTGTAGGGACATCGTTTTTGTGTAGGGGCGTCGTTTTTGTGCAGGTGCATCGTTTTATGTATAGGGGCATCGTTTTTGTGTAAGTGCATCGTTTTTGTGTAGGTGCATAGTTTTTGTGTATGTGCATCGTTTTTTGTGTAGGTGCATCGTTTTTGTGTAGGTGCATCGTTTTTGTGTAGGTGCATCGTTTTTGAACTGCGCAAAGCCTTCGGTATTTTACCTGTGTGTAGATAGGTTGAGAAGCGCTGAGCGCGGGTCTGGTAGATGGGTAGTCCGCATGCTTTCAGATCTTAAGCCGCTAGACCATCCTCTGCCTTCAGGCCATCCTCGTCGGGGGATTTTCTGGGGGCTGGGGCGTGGTATCGAGGGCGTGACGGATTTCTGAGAGCAGTAAGTCTTGGGGACTTGGGCAGGGATGGATGGGGAGGAAAGAGGGATAGTTGGGTGGCATGATGATTTAAATATTTATGTATAGAATTCTTTCACAATCGATTCCATGCCCAGTACAGGACCCACTTGCTGTTTTTAAATAGGGAATCACATGCCTGCGTTCGGCAATACTTCGAGAGGCATGGTTTATGCTTCGCAGAGTCTCCACCACTGCGAGGCGAAGTTTGCGGGCGAATTCTTTGTGGTCCACTTTTAGCTTTTGGCGACAGAGTTTGCTAAGGGCATTGGAAGTTGAAATATAACCGAGCCATATTGCGCCTCTCCTCCAGCAATGCTCGTGTAGTGAGTGATATGCGATTTTCGTTGTGGTTGGGTGCTGGAAGTCTAGCGGCTCTTGAGATGGATCTATTTTTGAGATCAGCCTAGTGTAGTAGGCGTCGATGTCTTTAATGATGGGTTCTGTATGGTTACTACTTGCAGCTATGGAGTTAGCCATTGCAGGGTTGATTCTGATCCTTTGCGTGATTTCTGCCTCTGCAGCTCGTCAATGCGTGTGTTGAAGTGAAAGAATGCGCGGAGGAGACGATGCGTCGCTGCTTGTGGCAGAAAGAGGTCACCACGGAGACGTCTGTCACTATTTTCTGTTTTCTAGACAGGATCGAGTTCACGCTTGTGCTGCCCGCTGGGTCTCGTATGAGTGTATCTCTCGTGAGGGGGTTTCTGGATAAAAACCATTGCAGTGAAATAAACGATTTATTTCGCAAAACGTTGTTAGCCTATGGTCAGCCCCGTTGTTATTTCCCTGGAATGACTATGATACTTGGGAAAAATGAGAATAAATCATGTATGCAGACGAAAATAAATCATCAACTACTGGAACAGGTACAGAGTTTCTCCTATCTAGGTCACATAATAACTGAAGAAGGCAGATGTGAAAAAGAAATCAGAAAGAAAGTAGGTATGACGAAGATGGTATTCAACAACTTGGGCCACATACTGACACTTAAGATCAAGGGAAACAAAAGTATTGATTTTACATTAGTGTTCAATAACCAATCGATGTTATTCACCCTCTGTGTGACGTATATATCAAATTGAACATGAAACAATATAAACTTAGTGTTTAGCTTGGCTCCTATTTTATGTTGCAGGTACAAACAAACATGTCAGACACTAGATTTCCCCAAAACAAGCTATAACGAAAAAGAATACATATTTAAAACAAATATGTCACTTCGGCGTTTGTTCTAATTTGTTTAGATGTATTAGGCTGTTGTTTACATATCGAGTGTCTGTGCAGTCTCTACGCAGTGCACATGCTGTTTTCAATTTACGATTATTTAAAAAAAGGTAATCCGTTTCGATATATTGAACGGATGTACGCGTCGTAGGAAGAAAGAGACCTGCAATGAAACAGCTCTGGTTATGGATATTATGAGGTACTATGTTTTGAGGGGAAACAAAAAAGTTAGAATATTAACTGCAACAAATATAATTTAATTAATTTGTCCATTCGTTCATTCAGTCATTCATTAATGCAACCACTCATGTTATTTCGGGCATGCTATTGAAGCATATGTACCATCTGCATTGATGCTTGTGTAACCACAATTTAATTATGCCTGATTACAGTAATTTTCAGTGCGATTTCGAGCAATGCTTTTAACAATTTGAAGTTTGCCAGCCCCATGTACACCGCTCTTTAGACGTTTATTTTTATATGTCGAGATTGCAAGACGGACATATTCTGTTTTTTCCCGAGACCAACTCGTGAGATTGACAATTTACATATACGATAAAATGTTATTTGAATAAAAAACAATATTCATAACTACAGATGTCAAACGGAGAACGGAGACGCTAGTCTGTCCAAGGCATAACTACAGATATCAAACGGAGAATTGAGACGCTAGTCTGTCCAAGGCATAACTACAGATATCAAACGGAGAACTGAGACGCTAGTCTGTCCAAGGCATAACTACAGATATCAAACCGAGAACTGAGACGCTAGTCTGTCCAAGGCATAACTACAGATATCAAACGGAGAACTGAGACGCTAGTCTGTCCAAGGCATAACTACAGATATCAAACGGAGAACTGAGACGCTAATCTGTTCAAGGCATAACTACAGATATCAAACGGAGAACTGAGACGCTAGTCTGTCCAAGGCATAACTACAGATATCAAACGGAGAACTGAGACGCTAGTCTGTCCAAGGCACAATATGCTGACCAGAACATCGCATCACTCCTTACTCTTCTCCGTCATGTGTTATGTCTCTTCCTCTATTCCTGTTCTTCAACTTCACATCTCTTTATTCCACTTTTTCATCTCGTATTCTTCGTCTTCTTTTTCTTTTTCTTCTTTTTGTTCTTCTTGTTCTTCTTCGTCTTCACATTAACTTATTCCAATTACTCACTTTCTCTTCTTTTCTACATCTGCTTATTTCTCGTATTCGTCTAATGATCTTCTTTTTCATATTTTCATATTCCTTTTCTCTACCTTCTCCATTTCATTCTTCCTTATCTGTTTAACTCGGTATTCTCACTCTATCCACCTTCTTTTCTTTCTTTACGTTAGTTGTGTGTGGTCCTCTGTTTCTTGTTATTTTCTCTTTCCATCATCTTCTTCTTCTTCTTCTTCTTCTTCTAAACTCTCCTTCTCCCGCACATTATCTCCTTCTTTTGTAACTCCTTTCTTTCTTTCGCATATTCTAAATATCCTCGTATCTTCTAATTCCTCCTCTGCTTCCTTCTCATCGGCCTGCTATCTTAAATCTAACATGTTGTTGTTATTGTTATTGTTTTTGTGAAATGCCCACAATGAGAAGGATTATTCTTTTGTGTCTCGTGAAAATGACGTTTAGTGCGAGTCGCAGTAGCTTTTTTCACAACCCGAGCATGTAGATGAAGGTGGGCCAAGGTCTCCCGGACTGTTGGACTATCCTTAACTGCATCTTCGTGTCGCTGACTACTAAGAGAATAAGGTGGATTCCCCATCTCGTTGTCCATACTTCCAGGGGTGTCTCCTCCTGCCACACCCTCAATATTAATCTATATAGATTGCTGGCATACAAGTGAAAAATGGACAAAATCAATTTTCTTTGTATATTATCATTCTTATGGAACCGTCACTTAATCACCTATCAATGCGTGGATATACCACTACAAATATATAAAGTAAAACCTAACAAACAAGTTGAGTTGGCAGATGGAAATATGGCATAAGGTATATCTCACAACAACAGAGCTTATTGATGCCAACACGTCAAACTAGTTCAAGGTAAAAAATGACACAATTCTGACGTCAATTTACGGCACATATAGACGTAATAACGTAAGAGATAAGGAAAATTTCTCTCAACACTCGATTCTACCCCAAAACCGCTTAGTGAATTGACGACGCAAATCTCGTTCCTAGCTTTTTCTCACAAAGCTTTACTTGCCAGTTCATCTTTCTCATACTGTCTTGTAAGGCAAACATATTTCCTAGTGCGTTACGAAGGTTTCGTCCGCTGCTTGAGCCTTTTAATTCGTTTCATTGGCAGGATTTTCCAGCAAACCTTCACCTCGAAGACACTTTCTCTTACGTGCGAGGGGCGTTCAAGTCAAAATATCATGCTAGAATAACTGTCATTAGTTAGGGGCACTTCTGTCCTACTACTGCTAAGTGGCCCACATACCATGGGTCATTCGCGTGACATATACATAAAAATGGCCGACACCATTTTTAGTGCTCGGATGGAATAGCGTGTTGTGATGAATTTTCTTGTGAAAGACGGCGAAAATCTGTGGAAATTTACAGATGACTGCAATCACAATACGGTGACGAGACACTCAGCCACTGTAAGACATTTAAATTGTGTAAAAGTTTTAGAGGAGGCAGTACATCCGTGAGTGATGATCCCGGCCGTGGTGGCTCTCAACCCACCACAGTCATTCCTGTGAATATCCAGATCGTGTTACCTTATCCTGGAAAATCGACGCATAACCTGACGCGACATTGCATAAGAGGCAAGTCTTTCCCTGGGTACGATGGTGTACACCTGTTTGGACAACTAAAATAATTCCTGGGAAATCAGAATTTAAGTACTGATGACGAAGTGAAACAGGCTGTCAAAGATTGGTTCAGACAAACTGACACATCTTTTTACGCTAAATTTTTCAATCACTACTTAAACGCTGGGATATGTGCATACTTTGTAGGAGATTAAATTGAACAAAAAATGAAATTTTAACTACTTACAAAATAAAGTCCCGGTTTGACTTAAACGGCCCAAGTAATTCTTCCTTGTTGAACTTGAATGATTTTCCCTTTTGAACAGAGAGCTTGGATAATTAACAGCAAAAACACTCAAAGCAATGTTGAATATTTAATCCAAATTTTAATAAATATACTTTTTTTTCCATTTAGGCCAATTAGGAAACCAAAAAATTGAAATAAAGTAAAATGAACTAATTTTAAAGTAAAAATATCTAAGTTATAACATTTTATTAAAGGAACATAAGCATGATTTCATCGATATGTCTTCTTTTGTTTCTTCAGATTAACCAGATACTGAGGTGTTCAAGTCTGGTTCTTGTTTTATTTTGAGGGAAATAGTTTCCGTCAATGAATCCCAAATATGTATATCAGTAGCAAAACGTGACGGTAATTTTGGGGTAAGCTGAGTCATTAACATAAAGAGACAATGGTACCGATGTCAAAAAATTTTGAAAATTACTTTGTTTTTGTGCTTAATGAGGTACATTCTGTGAACCTACTTCTGCACGTTTTCTTCTAAATCAGTTCTACGCGTCTCTGCTCCATTTCTTTATAAAAATATATATAGCTCTCTCCTATAACACGTGATCAAATCGCAATCACAAAACTAATCAAAGCTGCACTGAAATAGCATTTGAAACTTACTGTGATAGTTTGGAATATCACCACTTCAGTCAGAGAAGGCCGGCCTAATTAATCACTAATTGGCTTTGAGGAACAATTAACGCCGTAATGACCGTCTCCTAGATACCAACTGACCTAATTCAAACGCGGTGTTTAGCCATACGCAAACAGCTTACCTTTCCAATAGTGTCTGATACATTCAATTTGCTGCTTCGCCAGTTTGCTAACATGTCACTACGCTTAAAAACACCGATTAAAATTTCAATCTTTAATTTATTGCACATCTGTTTTATGCAAAAGGATTTCTTCTGTAATTCTTCAAAACCTTTTGGGATAGCTCAGCTAGTCTTGTATATTCTAGCGGATATATATATATATATATATATATATATATATATATATATATATATATATATATATATATATAAATATATATATATATATATATATATATATATATATATATATATATATATAGTTATTCTAAACACATCCAACGAATCTTAAACTTGACAAATCATGACCTCTCGAGTAAAGAAAAAGTACGAGAAAGCTAAAAAAAAAACAACTGCTGGATCATTTTACACATATATTGATGACGTGATGTTACCAACAGATACCTTCTGATTGGCTAATATTTTCTTATGGACATTTATATGACATATACACCTCGAGCTGTTTTTTTGGATTCGTTTCTTTGATGATCTGTTTCAAAACTGGTGTCGGCATCCTTTACATGTTGCTGATGACTTTTTCCAGAATCTAGAAGTGCACAATTTACACTGACCGATGTTGCCGGCGTTCTCATTATACTTGACAGAAACAAAGTAGTAGACAGCGACAAAGAGTGGCACTGCCATAAGGATTAAATCATCGCAGTCGGTGAAGAGGCTCTCCACTATAGTTAACAAGACGCTTGACACCGGACCAACTCTGTCCGAATAACCGCCGGCCATACTCGTGTTGTAATGATGGTGTCAAATACTGTAAGGTTAAACCGAAGAACTAATATTCAAAGTAGGTCAGAATTTTTGTTATCCGTACATTTTCTATAAGTGTACCAATAAATTTAAAATATTTGCTTTTGTTATTATAAAGTTATGTAAGTGTACATTCATTTATTGGTTCGTACACTTTCCATAATTGCATGAATAAATTAAAATTATTCGTTTTTGTTTTAAAAGAGTGTTGTTATAGAAACTAATATAAATCTATTGTTTCGTACACCCTTTATGATTGCATGAATGCATATTCACTTGTATTAAAATAAAGTGGTGTACTTTTTTTAAAACCTGTTGTTTGGTGTTCTTTTACAACAAAATTTATATAAATGAATCAACTTTTTCGAGATCAAGATGCTGAGCAGCACATGAGCTGCAGTGGTCAGCCACCCATACCTGACTGCTAGCGTCAGGACCAGCGAAACAGAGCTGCCAAGGCCCTTCTATACCTCCACGTGGTGATCCTGGATAACAGACTACAACAGAGCTGACTGGCTAAAGTGAAGGGATCGAAGATGGTAAGCAAACCCGGTACTACAAAATGCATGCTGACGTCGGATGTGTCAGATCGAAAGGTGCAAAAATAGCAATCACTGCATTCCGTTCTCGGGACAACATCCCACTTGCAACGTTGTTTTGCTGACTTTGATAGCGGAAGATTCTTCTTCTTCTTCTTCTTTTTCGTTCGTTCTCCATCTCCCGCTAACAAACCCTGAAAGGGGTTAAGTAGCAGAATGTAGTCCAGAGAACGGAATGCGGAAGACTGAGAGCTAGCGAGAAAGAAAAAGAAGAAGTACACTTTTATAACTTAATGAATCAATTAAAGTAATTACTAGTTATTTCTATGTGGTATTGTTGTTTTGGTGCTATTAATATTACGCTCATTCAGTGATGTTGATTTTGCTTAACTTGCCATATGATCTACATGTTTCTTGGTATAGTCGTGTACCTAAATTCAAAGCACACAGACCTTGAACATTTATGTTTGATTGGCTGAAACTAGATAGTTAACATTCGCTTTACTTTCCTTTAACGAGCGGGTCGATTAATACTACACCATTAATGCACGTAGATGAAACAAGTAGATATCAGAAACCATTAATGCACGTAGATGAAACAAGTAGATATCAGAAAGAGTGTGGGAAAAACATTCTTCCAAGAGCACATGCATAAATAGAAAGTTAGGAGATTGGTCATCTCATGAGAAGGAAACCATACAAATACAACAGTAGGATATTGGGTTCAGAGTAAAGTGGAGACCACAAGGCAAAGGAATAAACGACACAAAGGACATTATATACCAGTATAGGCTCACAACAACCACAGCAACACGTCTGACCCAAGTTCGAGAAGTACAATTCCCCACCCAGCTTCACTGGACTAGTGGAAGAACAAAGTAATGTGCCATATACCAACATATAGGCTCACAACAATCACAGCAACACGTCTGGCCCAAGTAGAAGAACTTCAAAGAAACATGGCAATTCAGTTGACCAGTGGAATGATACAATAGAGTAAGTAAGTAGGTATCTTGAAGTAAAATGCTACAGAAGTTTGCTCAAAAGGCCATGTATATCGAAAAGGAAGAATGCAGATATCCAACACGAACTAGATATGGAGGAAAATGGGTTAGTACCAAATATATTGTCCGGAAAGCTAAAATATTTTGATTACATCAAACGTCCTAATCGCTTGGACAGAACGATTCTAGAGGGTACGGGGCCTGAAAATCGGTGCATAGGCAGACCAAGAAGAAGATGGACACAAGACATCACGGAGGTTCTGAAGATGACAACGACAGAGGCGGGTTTTATGACTAGAGATCGAGCCTTACAGATCGGTTATAGTGAGAACGGCGTTCTGCAAAGGACATGCTACACGATGATGATAATGTAATGTAATGTAATGTAATACTAAAATACTACAACTCGCCTGTTACCACCCTGTTGTGAGCGCTAAACACGAACAGACGTTTGGCGGGTGCTGCCTGCTGGACGTTTTATCTGCGATTATACTTCAGGAATAAGGGCATCAGCTGGTGGGTGTACTCCTTTAGGATGATAATTTCAGCAGATGGCAGATTGATGTCGTTTCATTTGGGGGTCCTTTTTCCTCTAGTGATTTAAGTGTGACGTCAGAATGCTTTTACTCCGTTCAAGATACACCAATAAGCACCAACACATTGCAGGGCCAATGTAAACTCCTGGCGCAGATTTCCTGCCACATTATGTACCTTATGTTAAGTAATGGTAGAGAGCAAACGGCGGGCAGCGGAAAAGGTACAAGGATACACTGAAGAGATCACCGATACAGTGCGAAAGTAACCACGATGACTGGGAAACAATTGCACAGACTGGCGCAGCACTATTGCTGAGGGTGTTCAGAGACATGAGGCATCACGAATTGATGAGACTTCAGAGACCATCGCTCCGGAAGTCAGTTTTCATCAACTTTTCTTCAATCCCAGTGGAAGTACGTGTCTTATTTCCCTGTACAAAGTTCAACATCACATTTCAAGGCTCAGATTGGTTTTCGAAGTCATGCGAACAGTCAATGATGATCAAGTAGTCTTCATCGATTACGAGGACGAACAGCATACGGCACCAGTATGGAATGCATCTACAAACACGAAAAAGGTCGATGTGGCAGTAAATGAGACATGCTAAATTTTAACAGGATGTCCTACTTCTTCTTTGCGTTCAGGATCTTTTGGTCATGCTATATCTGCAGGCCAGTCGCCATGATCAAGTCTGTATCCTTCACCAGGTCGGAGCGGCGGCCCCACAGCTTTTGTCTCAGCTTCGCACTCTCAGGCCAGGTCTGGCCTCTCATTTCCCTATTGATTGGGCATTCTTGTAGAATATGTTCAGGGTTCTAGCATCCTGTTCCACATGGGCACTCATCGGTGTGTGAGATCTTCAGTCGGTATAGATGTTCTAGTAGTCTGCAGTGTCCAGTTCTCATGCGAAATAAGGTAGTTTATTAATTTTTGGGGGGTTAGTGAATTGGGTCTGGTGTACTGCTTATGTTTCTAATCCGACATCGAAACAAACAGTATTTGCATTCGCTGGTATCGCACCTCCAGATATTAGAAGATATGTCACATTAGAAGTTGAGAGACAAATGCAGTCATGTGATCAGAAACACACTTTTTTAACATATACAAGAATGAATACGACTGAAATCTAGGAAACGTTTTCTGTAGACTGTACAATTCTCAAAACATAGCTAAAAAAGAAACTGCATAGAAAAGTGGGGCCAAAAGAATGGTGAAGGTTGGATAGAGATCAAAGAAGAACCTGTATCATACATCATAACACGATGTGCCATATACTACGTGGAGATCTCTGAACAGTTTGAGAACAGTTGTGTCAACATGTGGGTCTAAACTGACAAAATTGGGATTTGCAGAAAATGAATATTCCGTCTAGGACCAGGAACACCTGATTATATGTCCTAGGATGCAGGAATCCTGTGCGGTGGAGGACCTGGTGGTGGCAAATGAAAGAGCACTGACAGTATCTGGTTTTTAGGTGAAGACAATGTGAGGTTACCGGACACCGAATGTAAGTAAGATATGAACTGTTATACTGCATTTAGGGCTGTGCCAGACCAGGCACTTGTATCTCAAATATAAATTTCAACTTCTATTTTTCTGTCTGTAATTTGTAATCCTGAAATTCAATCATTTTAGACAAATTAAATATGGTTTTAACAGTAGGGTAACAGAAAATGACCAGGAATTTGGAGGGGTCGACCATTGTGCTCGATCGTCAGTGATGAAGGATCAAAATGTGAGGTGTTGGCCACAATTGCAAAGACAGTACCAGCGCTTGCATGGTATAACAAATTCTAGCAAGACAAACGATTAGCCATATGCACGAAGATCTGATGAATGCGTACATTGGTCTCGTCCATATTCCTCTATGCTTTAGGAGACATGGACAATTACAGCTGACCTGCAGCTGAGGATGCGGGCCATACGATGAGATGTTTCCGTAGACTTCTAAACGTCACATACAAAGACCGAGTTACAAATGAGGAAATACGAGCAAGAACTAAAACATAAAAATAGCCTATTGAAGATCTCTTGGCAATGGTCAAAAGACGGAAACTGGCTTGTCACCGACATATATCGAGTTCAAAAGGGCTTGCAAATACAAGCATGCACGGAAAGATACAAAAGAGATGGGAGGACAAAATACAAAAATGGATCAAGCTCTGACCAGAGGAAGCACAGGCAGCGTCCGCTGACAGAAAGAGGTGGCGTGGGATTGTGGGGGTGTCTTCATGTGTGTCCCAACGACCTCAACGGTTATGGGATAACTAGACTTGACTTAACTATGGTTTTACAGAAAAATGTACAGCTCCTTTGTTTTGAAAACTACCAAGGATGCCAAAGTGTAGTAAGAACAACAGATGGCTTGACCGAAACTATGGAGATAAGAGCCAGTGTAAGATAATGGTATGTGTTGTCGACACTACTTCTTAACAAATATATAGACAGAATAACGCTGGATACCATCAACGTAACTAGGTGAGCCATAATGCGCAGTGAAGTGCTCCTCAACACAGTTTACGAAAGTCTCGACACTGAATATATTGATGAAGAGAGGATCAACCTAACAAAAATGCAACTTGATCAACTACAACGCACGGCCTTCAGTTTGTCGCAACCGTGGCCAGCCAAGAACTTGTACTAGTAGTCCCCTTATGTCTGTCATGTCTGACTATAGTATGATGAGCTCTTGGAGTAGCAACTCTCTACTGAAATTTTAGTTTTCCTTTTGCCGTTGTCTCTTCACTTCTTTGTGTTACTTAAGCTTATTTTCGCCCAGCCTGATGTGGCTCTTCAGGTTACAGCTCGATTTGGATTAATTTGCGGCTATGTCTTCCCAAGATATCAGGTCCATATCCAGAGCCTTCATGTTCCACTTTATGAATCTTTGAACTCCTACTGTGGTCGCCAGCTATTCTTTTACCACACGCCTGCTGTTAATAGAGAATATCTTTGAGAATGCGACCATCGTCCATCAACGATTTGAATTTAGGCAAATTTTCCGAAATGTGTGTTTTTTTGTTAACTACATATTTTGACGTGACGTGGTCGGTGTAAGACCTTTCACTCCCTTTTTTCATTCCACCTGTATATGTCACGCTAGAATCTTCTTCATTCCTTACAAAAAGGCTGCTCTCATGGTCTGCGATTTTCGTGTGGTTTGTTCTTCCAATTAATGTGTGGTGTTAAGTGACTATCTCTTGTAGCACTTCCTACGCTATTCACAAGAAGGCTGTGTGTGTCATTTTCCTCGGAATTCGGAGAAAACATTGATCTGTTCTTCATGTGTTATATTGTTGGATTGAACATCACTACAGATTGCGCACCGTCCTTGGTTAGTGTGCACGACCTATTTGGAAACTGCGTCCATTTTCATTGCGTGCCACGACCGGAATCTCCTCTCAGTCATGGATTAATGATCATTCATCTAGACCTACAGATGTGGGCACTGATCAGCAGTAGCGTCTTCTAGTCTAGGCGTGGTGGTTGCTGCTGTCGGGAGGTACGACATTCGTCTTTCAAACCGTCAATGGAACAGTGGACGATCGACTCCCACAAGTTTCAAGCGACCCCTGGTCTCACGGAATGTACGACCTGATTGTCTGCATCTTGAGCTACTTCCAGTCGTCTTGATTGTATGTCTTGCCACTGGTTCCTGGTAACTCAGGACGAGAGAGTGAGGTTGATGTCCAGCGCAGCTTCTTTCTCACTATAATCCAAATTCAGCGAAAATTACATCTTCAGGACGAAGACAGTCTGATAATGTCGCCATCTTCGCTTGCGATGGGCAACTTACTTAATTACTTACAAATTGCAGGTGATTCTTCAATTCATGAAAATGTTTTCCACTTCTGATTATACTATCTTGTCTCGGTTAAATTGGTATGTTTTTGCAATCTAAGCAGCCCATAGTCTTCTTTGAATCTGCGTCAAACCTGCATGTTAAGCTCGACCTTATAGAATAGGCCACTTCTCTGAGATGTTTCCTCGATGTCAAAAGTTTGCTGGCATCATCGTCTGGCCAGGTTAAGCGACCAAGCTCGAAAAGCTGTAAAGCTGTGGGGGACCAACGAAGACCTGAAACTCAGTCTCCTTCGTGAACCTCGCTGAACTAGAAGCATCGCGTCAGTTGATCGTGAACCTCTCTGAACTAGAAGTATCGCGTCAGTTGATCGTGAACCTCACTGAACTAGAAGTATCGCGTCAATTGATCGTGAACCTCACTGAACTAGAAGTATCGCGTCAGTTGATCGTGAACCTCACTGAACTAGAAGTATCGCGTCAGTTGATCGTGAACCTCACTGAACTAGAAGTATCGCGTCAGTTGATCGTGAACCTCACTGAACTAGAAGTATCGCGTCAGTTGATCGTGAACCTCACTGAACTAGAAGTATCGCGTCAGTTGATCGTGAACCTCACTGAACTAGAAGCATGGCGTCAGTTGATCGTGAACCTCACTGAACTAGAAGCATCGCGTCAGTTGATCGTGAACCTCACTGAACTAGAAGCATCGCGTCAGTTGATCGTGAACCTCACTGAACTAGAAGCATCGCGTCAGTTGATCGTGAACCTCACTGAACTAGAAGCATGGCGTCAGTTGATCGTGAACCTCACTGAACTAGAAGCATCGCGTCAGTTGATCGTGAACCTCGCTGAACTAGAAGTATCGCGTCAGTTGATCGTGAACCTCGCTGAACTAGAAGCATGGCGTCAGTTGATCGTGAACCTCACTGAACTAGAAGCATGGCGTCAGTTGATCGTGAACCTCGCTGAACTAGAAGCATCGCGTCAGTTGATCGTGAACCTCGCTGAACTAGAAGCATCGAGTCAGTTGATCGACGAAGAAGAAGGGTTTGACGTCATCACTAATACGATTGCATTTTGTTAAGTTTCGAATTTCACAACCGAGACGCATATTTTCAGCTGTTTGGTAAATTATCAGAGGTAACGTTTAGAAAAACATGCGAAATGTTAAACATGCAGCTGTCACATATCATTTAACATGCCGTGATATGAGGGGTGTTCAAATAAATGCGAAACTAACTGCACCAAATAAACTTAAGTACGATGTGCAAGAGGACTTCAACTCCGGTGTAAAAAGCACATACCAACCGTCAAGTTTGTAAAACTTCATGATCCTCTGATTTATAGTTTTCTTAGCAGACTGTTGAAAACATGGCTAGTCAAACGGAATCCGTTCAGAGTTGATCAGCGAGCGGTGATTCGCTTTTTTAACAGAAGGAGGATGTCGACCAGTTGAAATTCATCGAAGAATGCAGGCAGTGTATGGTGACCCGAATCGCTGTATCAATTTTGACGATAGCATCTTCTGACGCAACAATATGCGACTGACCTGGGCTCGGACGATCTGTCGTTAACTCACGTCCTTCTTTAAACATCGTTGTTTAGTTGTTCGCTGTTATCTTCGACACACTTTTGTCCCCATACACTGCCTGCATTATGTGATGAATGTCAACTGGTCGACACCTTTCATCTATTAGAAACTGAATCACCGCCTGCTGATCAACTCTGAACGGATTCCGTATCACACCCGCCATGTCGGAAAATAATGAAATTTAGCAAACTTGACGGTTAGTATGTGCTGTTTACATTAAAAGTGATGTCATCATGCGCATCATACGTATGTTCATTTGATGCAGTTAGGCTCTGCTTCATTTGAACACGCTTCGTAAAATATGATCTCACATAATGCAATATACAATAACGTAACATAACAGAGTATAAATTAAACGATTTGATGTCACAAAATGACAACATAGCGTAACATAACGTAATGTAGCATAATATAGCGCAGCAAAGCATAGTATACCATAACATATCATATCATAACATAGCACAATATCAAGTCATTCCGTAACCGGCGAAGTCGTTGGGGCACACGTAAAGACATCCTCATAACCCCACTCCATCTCGTTCAGTCAGCTGTCGCTAATTTGCCTACTCTGGTTGGAGATTGGTCCATTCTTGTATATTGTCCTCCCACCTCGTTTTTGGACGACCTCTTTGTTGTCTGCTTTGCACATTTCCGTGCAGGATCGAATTTGCAAGACCGTTTGATACGATAATTGACCGTACCAAGCAAAATTCTTTATTTTGACAGCTGTTGTAATTCTTGCTCGTATTTCCTCATTTGTAACTCGATCTTTGTACGTGACTTTTAAAAGTCTTCGGAAACATCTCATCTGTAATGTCTGTATCCTTAGCTGCAGGTCAGCTGTAACTGTCCATGTCTCACACGCATAGAGGAATATTGACAGGACAAGTGTACCCATTTATCTGATTTTCGTGCGTAGTGCTAACCGTTTATCTTGCCAGATTATGTTAAGCCGTGCAAGCGCCGCTATTGTCTGTGCTTTCTGGCCAGTACCTCACATGTTGATCCTTTATCACCGACAATCGAAACCAGATATTTAAAACGGTCAACCAATTCGAGTTCCTGTCCATTAGATTGTATGCTGCTGTTGAAGCCCTCGGCGTTGTTGGTCATTAATTTTGTCTTTCCAGCGTTAATCTCTATACACGATAACAGCTGTTTGACCGAGCCTTCTGACCCATTCCTGAAGTTCTGCTTCTGTGCGATTTGCTAAACCAGTCCCACGGCTCCCATTCACAAGATCTGCCCTGGTCGCCTTGTCTTACAGATGTTCAAGAAACTGTATACTATTTCCGTTGATTTTATTCATCTTCACGATTGCCGGTAGCGCTTTATGCTATTCCCTATCAACCGCCTTCTTGAAATCAACAAACACATGATACATATTTTGCTGCTGTTCTATATATTTCTCGCTTAGCAGTCTTAAATTAAATATCTGTTCTATAGTGTTTCTTCCCTGTCTGAACCCTGCCTGCTTCTCAGCGATGATGTTCTCCGGTTAGAGTTTAATCGGTGGAGGATTATTCTAAGCATGACCTTGCAAGGGTGGCTGAAGACGCTTATTGTTCTGTAATGTTGACACAACTTCAGGTTTCAGATTTAGATAACGGTATAACCATCGATTTTGTCCATAAGTACGACCAGTTTCCCGTTACCCATATTTTGTTGGAGATGTGTGTCAGGATTTCCACCACTACCTCTCCAACTGCCTGTAAGAACTCTGCTGTGATATTGTCTACGCGGCCGCCTCCCCTCTTCTCAATGTCTTTACCGCTGCGCTGCAGCTACCTATTATACCGTTATCAGTTGGTTATTCTCTATGGTTGTTGGTGTTGGGGGGATTGTTTTCCCAGGTTCGTTCGGTCCCTCATAGTTGTATAGCCTGGAACAGTACTCTGTTCGCCGTGTAAGTATGTGATTGTCCTCAATAAGGCACTTGCCGCTTTAATCCTGGATCATAAAGTTAGCATAACATAGCATATATTATCAAAAAATAACATGACAAAGCATATCATATCATAACACAGTATAAGAAAACATTACATAACATGACACAGGCTAGCATAACATAACATAATATAACATGACATATCATAACATAACATGCCATAAGTTAGCATAGCGTAACATAATATAACATAGTATATGTTATAACATAGCATAGCATAACATATAATAGCATAGCATAAGTTAGCATAGCATAAATAGCATGGTATATAATAACATAACATAGCATAGCATAACAGCATAGCACAACATACAAAGCATTGGTTAGCATAAAATAACATAGCATCACATAGCATAGCATAACATAACGTAAAATATCCTAATCTAACTTAGCGTAACAACAACAAATATCATATTATAGCATATCATAGAACAACATAACATATCATATCACATCATAATATAACAAAACATATCATAACTTTGCATTGCATAACATCATAGTATAGCAATATAACGTAACGTAATATTACTTGGCTTAACCTCACATATCGTATCATAACGCTGTATAACACAGTTTTACATGAAAGCGTGATATAATATAGTGTCATACAAGGAAATATGACATTATTTAACATAATATAACGTATCATACCAAATCATAAATTATAATTTTAAACCAGCAGGCCAACAAAATGACAACATTGCGTAACATAACGGTGCCTGAGGTAAACCATTTAACCTCATGGACCAACATAAAGCAACATTACGCAACATAACGCAACATAAGGCAAAATAACGCCACATAATACCACATTACATACACTGGCAATTGAAAGCATCAAGATAACAAGGAACATGAAATATTTAGAATAAAAACGAAACATTTTAAATATTCTTCAACAATAGCACCTTCTGCATCTTTTGTGACCTTGAATCGTTATGTACTTTATTTAGTAAAATATAGTCATTCATACACATACACACCTCACGCGACACACGAGTGATCTAATACAATTATAATGACAATTATGAGAACATTTTGTGGTATTTTTACGTGTAAAATTATATAAAAAAATTCGCTGAAACTCACTTTAAGGACTGTGTGACTCATAGGTCTTATACACACAATTTCCGATCAAAGAAGGATATTCCCAGAGGCGTGTTCTGACCTCTCATGGTGAGCAATGTCACGTGGTTCGATAAAAAAATAAATAGTAAATAATAACACTGATGCCAGCGGACCAGCTAACTTTCCCTCTACCTTGCTTTCACTAACAGTAAGTCAGGTACCAAGTTGTAGCTGGTTACACTTTAGATGGACTGTAGTTAAACTGAATGTAAACGGGAATAATGGTTAAAAACAAGTGCGGGTCAGTACTGCATGGGGACACTGACAAAAACAAAAACGACAGCCTACATATAGTCCTCAGGGACAATGAAGCACTGATGAGACTATTTAACAGACCTAAACGAGCAAGGTCGACTGTAAAAGAAATGTCACAATTCCCACTTTCTTCTTTCGTCTCCTTTTTTTGATGCCCAGGAAAAGGGAGGGGTGCAGGAGCGTATACGGGATAGCACCTCACGGCAAGAGGTAGTCACTTTCTAGCAAAAATGGATGGCCTGCACGCTATTTGGTTCTCGCGCTCCTGTCTAACTCACGTATGGCTCCTAGAGTCTGCTAACAAACAGCAGCGCCATCTCCCCGGGCAACGGCTTTGAGTGGCTGGCTAAACTACGTGAGTGATCGCGTAGGAAAATCAGAGCGCAAATCCTATCATGCATGGGCAGAGCACAACATCCCTGACTGACGCCCGCATAACAAGATGGAAAACTTGATCAAAACCCGGATAGGGAAGATCCGTCAGTCATGTAAGACAGCTTTCCTAGGAGAGACAACTCTTAACCCAAACAACTGCTGCACTGGAGGCAAGCTGGGTACAGCCAAGGGGCAGGGAGGCGGTCCCGAACAAATGC
This sequence comes from Ariolimax columbianus, assembly GCA_036924085.1. NCBI lineage: Eukaryota > Metazoa > Mollusca > Gastropoda > Stylommatophora > Arionidae > Ariolimax > Ariolimax columbianus. Next base: position 32,622,173 of record JAVGWX010000007.1, on the reverse strand, counting down.
TTGATGAAGTCGGATGCACTGGCTAGGGCGTATAACACAGTGCAACGCAGTACGTTTAATCATGACAGACACCACAATGACTCAACGAGATGGTGCTCGATCCAAGGAGTCCCGCCAGGTGGGAAGAGTGCCGGACCCCTGCCTCGAATGTTACTGGTGGTCCTCTACCTCCGTACCGTGGAGCCAGGCCACGAACAGCTAGGGAAACCACTACTGACCTAAAAAGAAAAGAACTCTAAATATAATCCAAAGAAATGCAGAGAGTGTCCTAAACAAGAAGCTACCGCTCGCTCACAAACTCCACGAGAAAGACATTGACATTGTTTTCATCCAAGAGACCCATCTTAACCCAAATCACAGGCTAATGATACGATGATACAATGATACGAGGATACGAGGATACGAGGATACGAGGATACGACCCTTCGACTTGATAGAGATGGCCACGGAGGTGGAGTGATCATGCTAATTTGTAACTTTTTACCATGCAGAGAAGTCCCAAACCACACAAGCAGCCAAGCTGAAATCATTGGTGCGGATGTCACTGTTGATGAACAAACCTTGAGAGTGATAGCTATGTACTGTCCCACCGCCCCCCCCCCCCCCCCCCCAGATCGGAATCTATCACTGGCATTAATAGAGATGCAACACTCAAACTGCGCAGTTGTCGGAGACTTCAGCAGCCACTCAGAACGATGGAGATTCGCGGAGACAGATACACGCGGCACCGAAGTGGAAAACTGGGAAATCGATAGTAATCTTTAGCTCATCAACAAATCAGATGATGCACCCTGTTTTTACTCAAGATGATGGCAGTCCACCGCAACACCCGACCTTGCATTCTCGACAGGAGATATCAGTCACAAGATAAACAGAGTTGTACTAGACAAATTGGCAGGCAGTGATCCAAAACCAATAAAGATAGTGATTAATATGGAACACAAAGCCCAAGAACATAAGCCACTGCCCGGATGGAATTACAAAAAAGCAAACTGGAACCTCTTTTCAACGCTGTCAGACATGTACTGCAGCCAGATTAGCACCCAAAATATAAGAATCGGGGAACTAGCCGAAAGCTTCAACAAAGCTATCATGAGAGCTGCCCTCGAATTAATACCCTGAGGGGCAAGAAGAGACTACAAACTTTACTGGACGCCAGATCTTCAGGAACTGGAAGAACAACTGATAGAAGCCATAAGAACAGCAGAAAAGGAAAGATCGAGTGAGGCTAACATCTCCCATAAAGCTATTGCAGAAAAGTAAAAAAAAACACTAAATAGTTCAGCGCGAAACAGCTGGATAAAAAACAACAGAAGCCCAACCTCTGCCAGCACATGAATGCAAGGCTCTGGGGCAGCCATCGAAAGATGATCCAACACCTGGTTGCTAAAAATAAATGAACAAAGAACGACACATACCATCTTCTCCCTATCAATCATACAGCAACAAGTAAAACTCTAACTAATGGAAAAGATAATCGGCTAGATGAGGTTCCAACCTTCTTAGGAGTTTACTTAGACTTATGTCTGACCTGGAAAAGGCAAATTTTAAAGACTCAGCTGAGGGCGAGGCTACGCATGTCCATCATGAAGAAAATTGCTGGTACTGCTTGGGATGCTGACGGAAACACACTCAAGAAATTATACACAGGCAGAGTGAGACCAGTTTTGGAATACGGCATTGCAACTTGGTCCACGGCATCTAAATCAAACTTTGACAAAATAGGGCCCACCCAGAACCAAGCAGTGCTCATCATATCAGGAGCCTTGAAGTCAATCCAAATAAAAGACATGGAAGCCATGACTGGGCTACATCCAATGGAAAACCGCAGAGACTGCAGAATCCTACAGCAAGCGGGAAAATTCAAAATAATCATGGACCACCAGATGTACCACAGACTGAATGGGCTGGGACGAGGCAGGCTAAAGTGGAAAAGTTTAACAGTCCAGGCAAAATAAAAGATTAAAAACAGTGCTGCACATTTAAACAAAAAAGCAAAACCATTACCAGCATGCTATATCCGGCGCCTCTGGGACGGAATACTCTTCCTTGATTTTATTTGCAATATCCCCAACATTGAACAGAGGATCAGAAAAAACACATAGTTACAAATTACATCACCTACAAATGTCCACCAAGAGCTTGGACACACGCCTATTCGGATGGCTGAGCCAAAGATGCGATTGGAAATGGGGGAGGAGGAATCGCTATAAAACTAAAAATCGAAGTATACTCAGCATCATTTGCCACTGGGAGACGCTGCAGCAACTTCAGTGACGAAGCCAGTGCCCTGAGACAAGCAGCTGAAACCCTTGAAGATCATAAGGAACAGGCAGAAAAGCAAGTGGTCATTCTCACAGACGCCCTCCCAGTGTTTATGGCGCTCAAGAGCCAACACAAAAATGAACTTAGTGATCTGGCAAACTCGCTCGAACGTCTGTTCCAGTGCTTAAAAAAAAAGCATAGTCCAGTTGATACCAAACCACTGCGACATCCCAGACAATGAGGAGGCCGACAGACTCGTCAGAGAGGGAGTAATGCTGGAGCAGAGGGATATTGAATCACATACAACGAGACTAAAGCATTTATCAGGACAACGTTCAGTGCAAAATAGAAAAAAGACCACCCTGGCCAAGTGAAACGATGCCTACTATCGTGTTTCAGTCCAGGCGAGAATGGGTGATCATTCTCTGGCCTCACACAGGTCACAACAGACTGATATGTCATCTATACAACAAGTTGAAGATTGGGACTACGAGTCTTTGTGTCTGCGACACAGCCCACATGAAGGCAAAACATATTTTGCAGTCCTGTCCACTGTATACCGACAAAAAAAGTAGCATTTTGCAACAGCCATGTCCTACCACGAGATGCTATACGGAAGTGTACAGAGCCTTGAGTCGATTACTGCCTTCGTTAGAGTCATTGAAGTCGATGTCTGAAGACGAACGAAGAAGAAGATGATGATGCCCTGAAAAATGATTTTTTTCATTCTTTTATCCGTCAATCCAATTTATGTAATTGTTTCTAGCGTTTTTTTCTCAAATCCAAAACGACTATTGGGCATTCAAATGGTGTGCTGTGGAGTGCTGTGTTCCGGAAAGTTTTCTATCATAACTTAACTTAACGTCTTTTTGTTGGTTTAGAAGGATCTGCAGAATGTGTATACAACCAGTTTCATAAAAATCAATTTACTTAATTTGATCTTAAATTTTCTAAGGACATCCAATCTTTCATTATAATACATCAACTGACCTTGCACCGACTATATCATGTGGCAATACGTTCCAAGCATTCATCACTTTCTGACTAAAAAATATTTCCTGATATCTAATCTGGACCTTCTTTAATTAATTTGAAGATATGCCTACTTGTTGTTGTGGCCGGCTGCACTTTAAAAAAACTTGTTATTTTTATTTCCTTTGATTATCTTATAAACATGTTCTAAATCAACTGGAATATTTCTTTTTTCTAGACAATGGTTTTTCTTAGTCTTTCCTCATAACTATTATTTCGGAAGTTGTGTCACTCTTCCTGACATCTTTTCCAGCATGTTTATAGGACTCCACACCTGTACACAGTACACAGTACTCCAATCTATGTCAACTAATCCTTTTTACGTTTGACTTTCCCTTCTTTGTATGTTGAATTTTCTTGTTATCATACATAACAATTCAGTTGTCTTTTTCACTTCTACCTGGACTTGCTCTCACTTTACCTGTATGATCAATTATAACCCGTCGATCCCTTTCCTTTTCTATTTAATCTTATATTATTCTGTCCCATTATGTATTTAAATTCCATATTGGATCTACCCGTGTTGATGATTGTACATTTCTCTACTTTAAACTTCTACCAGCTCTTATTCAAATCGCGAATTTGATCTACATTTGACCTCAATATATCCACCTCTGCTTTTAATGAGACACCTCTGGATAGGTTTATGCCTTCAGCGAATTTTGCAATCATGGATGCAAAATCATTATCCAAATCATTTTACAAAGATTGCATTGCGTGTTCCCTCTTACTACATGCTGTCGTGGTGCCGCTGATATATTCTGGATTCTGTCATAGACTCTTACCTTAGATGGGCTTCCATCAACTTCAGTATCATCATCATTATATAGTATTGTCTATGCAGAACGTGCCTCTCATCTCATTCACATTGTAAGACTCGTGCCTCCATCATTGCCATCTTGAGATCATCTTTGTGGTCTTGTTTCCATCTTCTCTTCGGTCTGCGTCTGCCTCGTTTGTATCTAACTGTACATAATTTAATCTTAGTTCCATCCCACATGTTTTTCTCCGTGTATTTGTGGGTCTAACTCTCTTTCTCTCTCTCTCACTGTCTCTCTGTCGCTCTCTTCCCTTCAGCATTCTATGTAAAGGCCTGCGTGGCTACGTTAGAGGGTACTACCCGGCCCACTTTTCTTTGCTTAACTTGCTGTTCCAGTAGTTGTTTTCCTTATCTCATAAGTCGCCATTCGTCACCATGTCCTGCCACTGTATGCTCGTTATGACTTTTATACATTTGTTAACAAAGGAAATATGTTTACGAACCAACTATGTTCTATCTCCAGCTAATTTAGGACGTATGTGTTTTACTAATTTTGCAATCCATAGCATTTCTGTTAAATTTGAGATCGAATGATTTTATGTCCGCCTTCGTTGTGTGTATAATGCCCCACGATTACTATACGTTCACTTTGGGAGGAAAACAACGTCTGGTTAGGCTAAACATACTCATCAGGCACTTTAGTCAAGGTCAGGCAGGATATGCTGGTCAAGACCCCCACCTCGATTTCACAGTAGTCCTCACTGAAAAGTCACTGTTTTCATGGCACCCTGGTTAACAAAATAAGGTATAGACGTGATCCCCGTATTAGTGATCGACACGCAGATGAGGCCAAGCATAGCATAACCACCTGCAGGATCCCGGTCCACCCTCATCAGCCAGCTCGGGATGTCAGGGAAGCTACGACAACCCGCAACTTAAGGACCTTATTATAGCGTACAAAAGAATAATCCTACTCGTTGTGGGCATTCAACAACAACAACAACAACAACAACAACAACATAATCATTAAGACTGCGTCATAACACTAAGTGCTCTTATACAATCATTTCTAAGTAATTTGTTGTCCATGGTTAGGATGCAAGCCATATGCGCTAGCTTTGCATAGTGTCATTTACTTAACCAATTCCCTTTTAATCTTATATATTGAATATTTATTCTTAGCTACGAAATAGGCTGTGTATTAATTAGTTTGGTTGTGTGGCTCTAAACTGACTCGAACGTATTTTGAGACATTATCAAAAGGTAACAATAATTCTCAATATCACGACACGCTGATGTAAATTTTTCCCAAACAAAAATTATTTTAAACAGTCCTGTAAATTAAATTTATGTTTAGGGGACGGCGTGGCCTAGTGGATAAGTGGCACGGCTCACAATCCGAAGGTGCTGGGTTCGATCCCCATCACAGCACCGGCCGTTACCCCGGGGAAGCAAACCCTTAGAAAATGCAGGAGGAAGCAGACCCTTACATAAAATGCATGCTGAAGTCGGATGCATTGGGCCGACAGGCGCAAAATAAAAACCACAGTGCAACGCACACCGCCTTGGGGATTAGAGAAATAAGGCGAACGCAAAAAACAAAAAAAAAAAAAACAAAAAAAAAAATTTATGTTTGTTGGTGCTAGACAAAAAATATGTTTCTGCTTGATTAAAGTGTGCAATTAGATATGTATGCATGAATTAACTCAATATATTTTATTCAGCATTTTTATGGGGGAAAAAACTAATATTATAGCACACTATAAATGAAAAAGATTGTTACTTTACACAATGAAATAGATCATTTCATCAAGAAGGAACAATCATTCACACGTTTCAACCAATATTTTAATATACTCTTACATTTCTGATATTATTTAACGTAAACATTAATGAAGTTGATTAGGTTATACGTATTTTTTTTTAAGTTGTAGGTTTTACCATATTTACAGTTGAGATTCATCTTTGGCGTCTATAATATATGTTAGTTCTTGTAGATGCTTCCAAATAAAATGGTTTCATTTTCATAATTGAAGTTAAAAGATGGCCGCCTCACTATTGACATGCACCAAAGAGGATCAACGTACTGTTATCAGTTCTTTGAGCAACGAATGGGTGAAACATATATTCATTCAATGGTGAAATGAAGGTCCAGTACGATGATGCATGCCTTTCACTCCATCAAGTGTATGAGTGAAGTATAAAATTCCGAAACGTTGTGACTTCTGTAACAGACTGTTCACCACCGCACAGACATATCGAATAGGGAACCCAAAGTCGATTGCAGCTATTGACCGCCTTTTAAAGGAAAGGCTGATAGACTGTTAGTGGAATGCATGCATTACCGCTCTGGGCCTTCATTCGCCGAAGAGTAGCAATACAAATGCAAGATTTTTCTAATTTATGTCCCCCTTTTAAGGGTTGCATTTGAATCCCCTTTGTGTGTAAATATATATATATATATATATATATATATATATATATATATATATATATATATATATACATATAAAATCATCATCATGTAGCATGTCCTTTATAGAACGTCGCTCCCATCACAGTCTACCTAAAAGAAACTCGTTCTCTTGCTAAAACTCCAGCCTCCGCCACAGTCATACCCAGGCATTCCTGGATATATATATATATATATATATATATATATATATATATATATATATATATATATATATATTTATATATATATATATATATATATGTATATATATTTAAATATATATATATAAATATATATATATATATATATATATATATATATATATATATATACACATACACACATATGACTTGCATCTAAAATAAAAGAACATACGTGAAACAAAACACTGCCTGGGTATATACTAATTGACAATACAGGTAATGCATTAGACAATCATACTGTAAATGTTTCTTTATATACACGATCAATGCTGATAATAGTTAATTACATGAGATGAAATGTGTTAAAACGTAAAATACTAAAAATCACACTTATTTTTTACGCCAAAACAATGACATATAAATGTCCAAAAGAAAATCAAACAGAACACACACAATAAATAAACACATTACAAGAGCAGATAAATCTTACAAATTGCAACACACAATAGAACACTGCCATTACAACACCTACATTAAATCAAATAGATTGTAACGCACACAATAGAGAAAACAATTTAACACATACAGTACAACACATACAATAGAACACGTACAACAGAACGCACACAATAGACAACACACGCAATGTAAAACACACATACAAAATTAAACAGGACAAGCACATAATTGAACACACACAATAGAACACACGCACTGGAACCCACATATAAAAGCACACATGTGTAATGGAACACACACAATATAACACGCATGCAATAGAAAACTTAATAGAACAAACCCACAGTTGAACACACACATACACATCCAGGATACAACACATTCACAGTAAAATATACTCACAAATTAACACACAGGTAACAGAACAAACACAATAAAACACACACATAATAAAACAAATACATAACTGAACACACACAATAAAACAAACAAACAATTGAATACAGAACAGATCAAACACAACAGATCAAAACGATAATTGAACGCACACAATAGAACAAACAAAATAATAGAACACACAGCCATTGAACTAACACATAACTGAATATACACAATATAATAAAGACATAATTGAACTCGCACAATTAAAAAAGTCACGTATGGCACACACATAACTGAACACACACGCACATTATAAAAAACACATAATTGAACACAGAACGGATCAAACGCAATATAGCAAAATACATAATTGAATACACACAACAGTAGAACACACACGTAATTGAACACACACATAACTGCACACACGCAATAGAACTAAAACATAATTTGACTCACACAATTAAACAGACACTTAGTGGACCACACGCAATAGAACATGCCCATTACCTAAATCAAACAATAGAATAAACACGCAAACCAAAGAATCAGATAATCTAACAAACACAATAAAACACACACATATTTGAACACACATAATAGAACAATCACATAAATGAGCAGACACATAGTGAAACATACACAATAGAAAACACACAATAATTGAACACACAGAACAGAACAAACACATAGTTGAAAATACACAATAGAACAAACAAACAAAAGTGCTCACGTACATATTTAATTTAACACACAATGTAACGAACACACACAATAGAATACACAATACACACACATACTAAAACAAGCCGATCGCTAGTAATTTGCCGTGGTCTTTGTGTATGACGGGGACAAGAATAGCACCACTGCTCCACAGAGATACTGTCGTAAGAGACGACCAACTGTTTGATATGGTATAGCACCGAACATGGTTAGGTGGTTTGTTTAGATCAGCATAGATGGCGCCCAAAAAGGCTTCTGGTCTACTTTGTTATAGTGTCTTTTATGATGGATTCGAACAGCAGTTAACAATCCTCCGCGGCACTTTTCCCAACGCAGCGGAATAATAAGATGCTCGAGCCTAGCCAACTAGGCAGGAAATCCTCCTCTCGGCTAACATTCAGCTCACGCCCGAGCTGAAACCTGCACAGAGGCATCCATCCCTATAGAAGTACAGGTCGACTAAGCCTAAGACTGCTACTAAGACAAAAACAAACATATAAGACCATACAAACTAAAACACGCTCGTTAAAACACGAACAAGAAATCAAACTGAAACACAGCCAGCAGAACAAACAAATACACAAAAGTTAAATATAAAACACGCAAAATAAATAAATCAAACTAAAAAAAAAAACTCGACAGAATTGTACAGCAGTCACATAATTTGTCGCAAAAAAAATCAAATGTAAACACAAAAGTAAATGCTCAGTATAAAACACATCAGGCACTGCAAAACCAAACAATCTAAATAACACAATTTTGAGTAGGTCCAATATAACAGACATATTAAACCATGCAAAACAAATATGACAAGACTAGGGCCCATACCATCGAGTACACAACGTCTACATCAAAACACACACAGTAAATAACACAAAATAAAGCACACACAAAAACAACACTTAAGAAAAGTTCACAGAAACAGTAAGACGCACAGTAATACACACACATAAAAATATATTAAAACACGCAAAAAATCACTCAAACTAAAACCCACACAAATTAAGTGTACAAAATAATTCATATAAACCAAAAAACTCACAGTAGAACAAACACAATAACACACACATTTAATCACGCATAAGTTTTAAACACGTATCAAACATATATATATATATATATATATATGTACAATGTATGTTTAACAAGTATCCGACCTTTATTTTTTTTCCGCGGAAACAAATGAAGCGTTGATGTTGTCCTTAGGCATAGAGGTATTGGGGACCGTCATGCACATGTAAGATTTTTTTTTCATGATATGTATATATATATATCTGCGTAGGTGTGTGCTTGTGCATATTTATTTGGGGATGAGATTTGAGAGCAAATAATAATAAGAGCATATTTCTTGCATGCCATAATAGGCGACTAAGGGAGAGGATTGAACACAGGACTGACTATCATATTCTGTTAAAACTTCAAGCCATAAACAGGTCAATAGATACGAAAGGTCTACAATTTTTTGTTTACTAATGAGAGAAAAATATGTTTTGATTATACATATAAATATATATATATATATATATATATATATATATATATACAAGGCGTGTTCATGTGAAACCGGACCAAATTGCAACAAGTGAACAAATGTACGATGCCCATGATAACGTAATATATGATGTAAACAGCATATATCAACCGTCATGTTTGCAACATTTCATTATCCTGCAACTCATAGTTTTCTCAGCAGGCCGTTGAAAACACAGCGAGTGTAATATGAAATCCGTCGAGAGTCGATCAACGAGCGGTGATTCGGTTTCTAACAGCTGAAGGATGTCAACCAGTTGACAATCTTTGCAGAATGCAGGCAGTGTATGGTGACGAAAGTTTGTAGAAGACAACAGTGAATAACTGAACAACGATGTTTAAAGAAGGACGTGAGTTAACGCAACAATGTGCGCCTGGAACTCACGCTATTCTTTAAACATCGTTGCCCAGTTCTTCACTGTTTTCTTCTACATACTTTTGTTATCATACACTGCCTGCATTCTGCGACGAATGTCAACTGGTCGTCATCCTTCAGCTGTTAGAAACCGAATCACCGCTCGCTGATCAACTCTGGACGGATTCCGTATCACACCCGCCATATTTGAACGGTCTGCTGAGAGAACTGAGTCAGACGATAATGAAATTTAGCAAACTTGACGGTTGGTAGTGTCGATTTCACCAGAAGTGACGCCATCATGCTCATCGTACGTATGTTCAGTTGTTCCAGTTTGGTCCCGTTTAATTTGAACATGCTTCTCGAATATATATATATATATATTTATATATATATATATATATATATATATATAAAATATGTATATATTAATAATATATGTATATATATATATGTATAACAAATATATATGTATGTATGTATGTATGTGCGTACGTATGCATGTATGTTATAAATATATATATATATATATATATATATATATATATATATATATATATATATATATATATTTATGTATTTGTGTGTATGTATTTATAATATTCCCGCTTGAATATACGGAAAATATGAACGAATCTCAAAAAGTGTGATGGTTGTACGCCTGTTTGACATCACTCAAAGCCATTAGAAGGTTTTCATTCCTTGAGTCTCTTCTATATTGTTCTTAGTGCGTTATCCTGGACGAGATTGGTGAAGCAATAGAAAACTTCTCAAAGCTCTCCCTGTCCTGAGCGTTCATTGTCAAAATATCCAAATCTGTTTTCTTTTCTCTTTCATCAAAGTCATCGTCTTTAATGACAATTGATCTCATACATTCAATTTCTGAAGTTTTTTGAGAATATTCAAATCGCTCCTGGGAGTGTTTTTGTTGAGCTTTTCTTGCCAAGATCTGCAATAAGAATTAAGGTGCCGTATGTAAAGGTTTGCATATGGTGTTTGTTTACTTATATTACAGTTCATGTAACTAAACTTGCAGGAAATGGTAAATACGATAGCTCAGCAGAGTGAAAAGAAAGGTTTCATCGTTAAAAAACAACATCGGAGCTGATGGTAGTGATTTTAGAAACCGGACTCTCTAATATGATGCGGCAAAGCGAAAGGGATTGAATTGAGACAAGTTAACACATTTAAATACATGGGCATTTACATTACATCAGATGGAAGATTCAATTGTAAAACAAAATGCAGAATTGTCTAACAGAAAAGGCCTTCCAGAACATGAAGGCAATCGTGTGCAACAAATCCTTGTCGCTGAACCAGAGAAAGGGTGTTTTTATATGGTACGTGAAAGCAGTATGAACATATGGTAATGAATCACGGACAATCAGCAATCAAGCGGATATGTCTTTGGAAGCAACGGAGATGTGGTTTTACAAAAGAGCCCTGGGGGTCACATGGACTGCAACTAAGAATAAATGATACAGTACTCGAGGAGGCACAAACACACAGACTAATGATACAGTACTCGAGGAGGCACAAACACACAGACAAACTCATTGTAAAGATCAGAACAAGGCAGTCACCCTTTTTCGAGCATGTTTTGAGAAGAGGTGGCTTAGAGCACGCTGTAACAACGGGAAAGATCGCGGGAAAGAGAAACATAGGAAGGCGAAAGAGAAGATGCTGGACAGCCTGAGAGTATAGATTGGGCGACAGTCAACAACAGTCGTGATATAAATGGATGGAGGTATAAAATCGCCAAAGTCAATCGGCAGGACACCTTGTGATGATAGCTGGCTGTTTAGCCTTGCGATGATTAAGACCAAAACGAAGATCTGGGAAATCCTTTCTTGTGTCTGATAATGTTGCAATTGTCACCCAAAGTCAGCAAGAACTTCAAAACTTGATAGATCGCTTCTCCCAGGCGTGCAAAGATGTTGGTCTTATAATAAATCTGAACATAACATATGTATTGGGACATGAAGTAGATGTCACGCCAACTCTTGAACAACGATAATTACAAATTGGCAACCGTGTATTAATTTATATACCAAGAGTCCCTCATCAGCGACAAGCTGTCTCTAGATCCAGAAATAGGCAATGACATTGGCTAAGCTGCTGATATATTTGTTTGTGTCACAAATCTTGTTAGATAAAACCAGGAACTTACAATTGAAACCAATTTTATGGCTTACACTTGATGTGTCGCCACCTCGTTCTAATATAGCTCCGAAACTAGGGTAACTGATGTCAAACAAGAGCACATGCTTAACTAACTCTCTCCTTCTACTGTGCCAGCGGCTCATTCTTTGAATTACAAGGAGTGACAAATGCAGAGACGCCGTCTCGCATCGGTCTCTAATGGATATACACTCTCCTAGTCTGGATCGCCACATGATGATGGTCGCATCCCCAATGATATCCACGATGGATAGTTGAGAAATGGGTAAAGAGCAGACGGCCGACCACATCTGAGGTTCAAGAATGGGTGTTGTTGTTTGTCGATCGCTTCCGAAGATGACCCCATTATTATCTGTCAATCGTAGAGTGGGTTCGTAGGTGGCTCATCAGAACCAATCCGAGTCAGAAAGCTTCTGTCACACTAAGGGCAGAGAAGCACTGTCTGACCGTCAGGCGGAGGCAAATCTTCTCTTGTGTTTCGTGTGGTTCGTTTCCGCGCAGATTCCGTGATTCTTGTCTGCTCCATATGCCCCGTGCCAGAGGAGATTTGACTATGTCAGGCTGAGCGATCAGCAGCAATGTTCTTCCAATTATCAGGGTCAATGTCGCAGTTCTTCAGTGAAGCTTTCAGAGTGTCTTTGTAACGTTTTATTTTGTCACCACAAGCTTGCTTGCCCGACTCAAGTTCGCCATAGAATATTGTCTTTGGACGCCACTCATCTGACATACGGACAACATTGCCAGTCCATCTAATCAGCGATTTGCACAGAGTTGTTAGACTGCTTGTCATACCAGCTCGTGAAAGAACCCCTATATCTGTAATCCTATCTTGCCATTTTATTTTCAGCAGTTTGCTTAGGCAGCCCAGATGAAAATGGTCAAGCTTCTTTACATGTCGACTGTACACAGTCCAGGTTTCACAGGCGTTGTTAGAACGACTGCCGCATAAACCTTCAATTTGGTTGTAAGTTTAATTCTTCGGTCCGAAACTGAGGATCGTAGTTTTCCAAATGCTACACATGCTTTGACTATTCTAGAGTTTACTTCCTCATCAATATAGACTGCTCTTGGGAATGTGCTGCCAAGTTATAGAAAGCGTTCTATCGACTTTAGTTTTTGACCAGTGATAGTGATAGATGGCTCACTGTACTCAGTTCTTTGGACTGCTTGGTACAGTACTTCAGTCTTTATGGTAGAAATTGTGAGATCAAAGTTAACCCAAGAATGTGTGTAATTGTGACATGAAGGCCCTAGACATGAACCTGATACCCGTAGAAGACGAAGCTGTAGACCTATCCAAGTGGAGATGTACACATTATGAGCAACCTCATGATGGATGGAAATAAGCTCTTATAACACGGAGAATGGAAACGGCAGTGCTACAAGGAGAACGACATACTATACTACAGTCAATCCTGACAGGGCTACCTCAGCCATCACTGACAGAAGCGTATATACTACAGTCAATCCTGACAGGGCTACCTCAGCCATCACTGACAGAAGCGTATATACTACAGTCAATCCTGACTGGGCTACCTCAGCCATCACTGACAGAAGCGTATATACTACAGTCAATCCTGACTGGGCTACCTCAGCCATCACTGACAGAAGCGTATATACTACAGTCAATCCTGACAGGGCTACCTCAGCCATCACTGACAGAAGCGTATATACTACAGTCAATCCTGACAGGGCTACCTCAACCATCACTGAAAGAAGCGTATATACTACAGTCAATCCCGACTGGGCTACCTCAGCCATCACTGACAGAAGCGTATATACTACAGTAACTCCCGACTGGGCTACCTCAGCCATCACTGACAGAAGCGTATATACTACAGTCAATCCTGACAGGGGCTACCTCAGCCATCACTGAAAGAAGCGTATATACTGTAGTTCAGTAATGACTAAAATTGGCTACTATACTATAATCAATCAAAACTGAACGTCGCATCTATACTTTAGATTGTCATGACTGAATGGGACTTACTATACTAAATTCAGACATGCCTGAAATGGACTACTGTAGTTATTCATGGCTAAAAGGCGCTACTATACTATACTCAGCCATTACTGAAAGAGGCTACTATACTTAATCAATGTTTACTGAAATGGGCTAATGCACTAGAGTCAATCATTACTGAAAGGAGATACTGCTACTATGTTCGTCGATACATTTATAATTAGGTATGTATATGTCTTGTAGTCGATATAGAGTTTGTTAATTGTTCTATACACGAGTATGTATTGTATAGTCTGTAGATTTGTTTTTGCTTGCCCTTAAATGTACGTCGTGGTCTGTACATGCGTTTGTATTGGACTATGTATGTACCTCATGGTCTGTAGCTGTGTTTTTATTGGCCTTTGTATGTGCCTCATGGTTTGTAGTTGTGTTTTTTTTCGTCTATGTATGTGCCTCATGGTTTGTAGTTGTGTTTTTTTTCGTCTATGTATGTGCCTCATGGTCTGTAGCTGTGTTTTTATTGGCCTTTGTATGTGCCTCATGGTTTGTAGTTGTGTTTTTATTGGTCCATGTACGGGCCTCGCAAATATACGATGATATAAAGAACGGTATTCGTCCTGAGAGTAGGAAAACTACACCGCTCAAATACATAACTTGTGAGAAAATAACCTTTACAGGAAATCAGATATAGCGATCGGTTGAGCGAGCTCTAGTCGTGTGATGTTTTAGTTATTATCACAAGTCGTGACGCTGTCATAAGATTTCCCAGATCCATATACAATCTCATTAAAGCTATTGACAACTTAGTTTCGAGTAAACCATCAGACAGAGATTAGATCCCACCTAAATTAACGAAACGCTCTAATGATATACTTTTGCAATGGCTGTATATGATGTTATGTCAGTGCTGGAAAGAAGCCACTATACTTCAAGAAACGAGAGATGCAAATAGTGTAACATTACACAAAAACAAGGTGATAGAAGTGACTGTAATAACTATCAAGGTGTCTCTCTGCTAAGTGTTGTAAGCAAAGTCTTTGCCAGAGTTATTTTACTAAGGCTACATACATTGAATGAGCATGTGTATACAGAGACACATTGTGGATATAGGTCTGAAAGATAAATGATCGATATGATTTTCTTACTTCGACAACTTCAGAAAAAGACACGTGAGCAAAACTAGCCCTATTATTTCGTCTTCTTTGATCGGACATAGGTATTTGAAAAAGTTAGTTGGGATAGACTCTGTAAAATAGGCTGTTCAAACAAGCTGCTACAACTAATAATATCGTACCACGAGAGGAAAAGTCGAATTTCATGGTAGCATATCACAACCATTTGGTATCCGAAATGTTGTTAAGCATGGCTGTGTTCTGGCCCCGACAATGTTAGGAATATTCTTTGCTATGTTACTGAAACATGCATTTGGTAACTCAAATGAGGGAATCTGCCTTCACACTCGGTCAGATGGTAGACTTTTTAACTTTGCAACGCTCCGTCAGGGACTTACTTTTCGCTGATGATTCTGCAATTGTTACCCACAGTGGGCAAGAAGAGGGTGATAGATCGGATCTCCCAGGTTTGCAACAATTTTTGTCTCACAATACGTCTAAAAAACACATACGGTCTTGGACAGGAAGTAGATGTCACGCCAAATCTTAGAATCGATAATTATGAACTGGCAACTGTACACCAATTCACATACCTCGGATTCCTCATCAATGACATGCTCTCTCTAGACCCTAAAATAGACAATCGCATTGGTAAAGCTGCTGGAACATTAGCTTGCCTTACAACACGCATTAGGAAAGTCCAGCAGCTGACAATTACAACCAAGGCCATAGTATACATTGCATGTCTCTTCAGCACATATATACAAAGTACCGAGACTTTGACAACTTATGCTAAACAAGAACACATGCTTAAATCTATCCATCTACGTCGCTTGAGATGCATTCTTAGAATTACATGGCTGAGAAAGAATGACAAATGCTGAGGTACACTCCCGCACTGATCTCCCAAGCATGTTCACTCTCCTTGTACACCGACGACTACAATGGCTTGATCATGATCGGATCATGGAAGATGATCATAATCCCAAAGATATTCTCTAGGGAATGTTGGCAGATGGCAAAAGAACATTTGGCCGAACATAGTTGAGGTTCAAAGTCGCGTGTAAGCATGAGATGAAAGCCCTGGGCATGAGTTTGGCATGCTTGGAAAACGAAGCTCCATACCAATCCAAATGGAGATGCATCCCTTGGTGAATAGTAGCTTTTGCAACAAACAGAAGTGAAAAGACAAAGACGCATTCAGAAAGAAAATAAAAGCGAAACAAATATTGCTATTTTTCACTCCTAGTCGTATAATTCTATAGTCAATCATGAAAAAGGGACTAATATACTGTACTATACAGTACTGTACGGTACTGTACTGTACTGTACTATACTGCACTATACTATACCATTCTTTACTATACTACTATATGTGCTTCGTGGTCTGCATACATTTTTTGTCTTCTTCTTCGACCTTCTCCTGAAAACTAAATTATGATTTTGTGGTGTAGTTTACAGCAAGGCTGCAATATCTCTGTTCTTCACGAAGCTCCGTTTTCGTACTTCAGCAATCTAAGCATTCGTTGATTTTGTTACCATTTAATAAGGAAACATTTTTTATGTTACAACTGTTTTTTTTTATAATGTAAAAAATCATTTTCTTAAGTCCCACATTTCAGTCTCCAGTTTTTTTAACTCCCATTGCGGACTGACATCGGATAGCTCATGAACCGGTAATGCTCCTCTAATCATTACATTTGGAAGCATTGCACTAGATGATATTGACAAGAATGAAGTATACCTTTAAGTAGTGTCTGTCTATCTGCTGCCGGACCCAGAACGGTATGTAGAAAAGAAGAACAATAAACACTGTGCCATAGATAAGGAAACTGACAGCCTCATGACACATCAGGTTGGCCACCAAACCTTGTAGTCTAGCCATTGTGATTTGCACTGAGCCTCTGTGGAAAGTTCATTAGTTGAAATTATGGTTTATACGACGTAGCTTAACTTAACGTCTGTATACTTGTTTTGAAAGATTCTGCAGAAACTGTATAGTGGTTTTGAAGATTATGCAGAGTCTGTATACTGGTTTTGAAGAATCTGCAGAGTCTGTATACAACCAGTTTCTTTTACATCCACTTTATCTAAAAATATATGCTCATCCAAACATATTCTTGAATGCATTAATTAACCCTGCCTCTACTATTTCCTGAGGCAATGCATTTAGTGGCATTCCATTAATTAATAATTAATTTGTGACTGTGCCCTCTTGTTCTTCTGGTGGCTGTATTTTGAGGAACTTGAAATAATCTAATTCATCCTTTCCGTTGAATTTCTTATAAACCTGTATACTTCTTCTTCTTCTTCTTCTTCGTACGCAGTCAGACAGTAACCATTATTTTTTCGAAAAAAGCAGCCGTCATCCTGAGGCTGTCGACACTGCCATAGAGCTTGTCTAGTGTTGTCACAGGTGATGGCCACATCTGCTCTCTCTGATCCTCGTATGTCGGGCAGTTTTGCAGTAAATGCTCATCGGTTATTTTCCCGGTACCACACGGGCATTCGTCGGTGCCACCTATCTTCAATTTGTTGAATAGGTGGTACCTGAGTCTATTGTGGCCAGTGCGAAGTCTGAAGACCACGACCTGCTCTTTTCTGTTAAACTGGTAATAGGCGTCTTTTTTGATGTAACCAGTATGTTCGGTTTCCCATTTGGTCATGTATCTAGCTCTAATAAGCCGTTTTGACTCTTCGTATGTCATACTAGTATCGGGTTGTGGTAGTTTTGCACCTTCTTTTGCCAGTCTGTCTGCCTCCTCGTTGCCTTGGATGTTGCAGTGAGATGGGACCCACTGCACCACTACTCTTTTTGGTGCGGCTTGCTGGCATAGTTGACAGAGTACTGCTCTTAAACCATGAAGTTCAGTAATTTTCTGGCTTTTCAGTGCTGTGACTACGGCCAGTGCATCTGTAAGCAGGACTATATGGCTTTCATTCCTTTTACCTGTCACCATTTCTTCCACTGCCGCCCTCAGTGCCTCTGCCTCCGCTCTGAAATTGCTTGTATATTTTCCAGAAGCGAATGACAGTGTTATTTTTCTGCCATTTGGTAGGCTCAGGAATGCTCCTGCCCCTCCGTACTGTGTTGTATTTGTTACGGAACCGTCGGTGTATGCATGGGTCCAGTCCATGCTTGGGTAGTTTTCCGTAATGTAACTCAGGGTAGTATCTCTTCTTTCTTTTTCAGACTGGCAGTTTTTTTTTCTAATACCTAACCTGAATACAATCACCTCGAATTCTTCTATTTTCTAGACAGTATTGGCCGGTTTATCTGAGTCTTTCCTCATAACTATATTTCTGGAATCCCACTATCAATTTTGTCGCTCTTCTTTGCATCCTTTCCAGCATGTTTATATCTCATGTACGATAATGACTCTCCACGTGTAACACTACTCCAACCTAGGTCTTCTTCTTCTTCTTCTTCCTCGTACGCAGTCAGACAGTAACCATTATTTTTTCGAAAAAAGCGGCGGTCATCCTGAGGCTGTCGACACTGCCATAAAGCTTGTCTTGTGGTTCCACTGGTGATGGCCACATCTGCACTCTCTGATCCTCGTATGTCGGGCAGTTCTGCAGCAGATGTTCAGCGGTCATTTTCCCGGTACCACACGGGCATTCGTCGGTACCACCTATCTTCAATTTGTTGAATAGGTGGTACCTCAGTCTATTGTGGCCAGTGCGAAGTCTGAAGACAACGACCTGGTCTTTTCTGTTCAACTGGTAATATGCATCGTTTTTGGTGTTACCAGTATGTTCGGTTTCCCATTTGGTCATGTATCTGGCTTTAATAAGTCGTTTTGACTCTTCGTACGTCATACAAGTATCTGTTTGTGGTAGTCTTGCGCCTTCTTTTGCCAGTCTGTCTGCCTCCTCGTTGCCTTGGATGTTGCAGTGTGATGGGACCCACTGTACCACAACCCTTTTTGGTGCGGACTGCTAGCATAGTTGACAGAGTGCGCTCTTAAGTCATTGAGCTCAGTGTTTTTCTGGCTTTTTAGCGCTGTGACTACTGCGAGAGCATCTGTAAGCAGGACTGTATGGCTTTCATTTTTTTATGTGTCACCATTTCTTCCACTGCCGCCCTCAGTGCCTCTGCCTCCGCTCTGAAATTGCTTGTGTACTTACCAGTAGCCAATGACAGTGTTATTTTTCTGCCATTTGGTAGGTTCAGGAATGCTCCTGCCCCTCCGTTCTGTGGAGTGTTTGTTACGGAACCGTCGGTGTATGCATGGGTCCATTCCATGCTTGGTTAGTTTTTCGATATAAAGCTTAGGGTAGTATCTCTCCTTTCTTTTTCAGTCTGGCAGTTTTTGTTTCCAATACCTGGTATATTTTCTACCATCTCAGGAAATATATCCTGCCTCTAGGTAGGTTTTCGTACAGTAGTGATGGGCTTTGGTGTTGTTAGTGCGTTTATGGAATCTTCGTGCGTCTTTGCTTTGGCTATTTCTGCAAAGTTTCTCCGCTTTAGTTTCCCATTTCCCAAATTGTTTAGTCTCTGGAGCATTGGATGGTCAGTCAGTCATCGGAGTTTCTCTGACTGCAGCTGGGCTCTGCAGTCTCTTCTATCGGTCATGGATTGCAGTTTTGTAATCTTTTCAAGTTCCACAATTGGCGTTGACTTCATGCCTCCTGTTATAACTCTCATGGCTTGGTTTTGAAGTTTGCTAACTTTATCGAAGTTCACCTTTGCTGCTGTTGTCCATGCGGCAATGCCATACTCGAGAACTGGTCTCACTCTTCCAGTGTACAGTTTCTTTAGTATGCTTTCGTCTGCTCCCCAGCTTGTGAGAGCAAGTTTCCTCATGATTGCCATTCTTTCTCTGGCTCTCATTCGGTTTCTCTCGATCTGACTTTTCCATGTCATGCGCCGATCAAATGTGACTCCCAGATAGTTTGGGTTGTCGTTTGGCTGCAGGAATTTGCCATTTAGGCTTAATTTGGTGATTTGTGATTTGATTGAAAGCGAGAATATTGTGCGTGTTGTTTTCTCCTCGTTTATTTTGATCAGCCATGAGTTTGCCCACTATTCGAGCGATGTTAGGGCCTGCTGCATCCGATTTCTTGCTATGGTGAGATTCTTTTCAGAGGTCCACATAGCCAGATCGTCTGCAAACATTGAGCTATGGACTCTTCTTGGTATATTCTCTGTAATGTCGTTTATATACACCAGGAAGAGTGTGGGTGACAGTACTCCCCCTTGGGGTACTCCCTGCTCGAGTGTCACCTTTTTGCTCATCTGCCCTTGTACTTGGACTCTGGCCGTTCTTTGTTTGAGGTAGTGGTTGATCCACTTGTACATTCTCAACCTAGGTCTAACTAACGCTTTAACAGTTTCACTTCGTGTATGTATGAAATAACTTCTTTCTGTACATATTCCTCATTCCCTTCGTCTGTTTCTGTTTTCTTCGTCTCCTTCTGACTCACTTCAGAGAAAAGGGGTTGCTCACTGTTCACGGCGATACAATAACGTTGAAGTACCGGTCCACCAATTGTCTTCTGTTACATTACCAATGTACGCAACAGCGACATGTCAGGCAGCCATTACGTTGTTGTTGTGAATAAGCTATCCTAGCTGGTAATTTACATTAAATATGCATTATGGACCTAAGATGCACAAAATTGAATGAGCTGACAGCAGTCAGCAACTCATTGTTGCCTGCTTGTATCAGAGCTAGCAAACAATAGAGGACTAAGATCCTTTTCCGGCTCTAGTTGGCGCTCTGGAAATATATTGCACTAATGCATTCTGGTCAAGAGAATAGGGATCGCAGATGACGGGCAGACACGGTTCCAAAATACGCCAGTTGAAACTAGATGGACCGAATAGCAAGATATCGAAGTGGTCCTGTAAACTACCACACAACTTTTCAGGGTGGACGACGAATTTGATTTTGATTGTTGTTTTTGTTGTTGTTTATCAATCGTTTTCGAAGAGGACAGAATTGTCATCTGTCAGTCCTCGAGTGAGTTCGTAGGTGGCTGATCAAACCAATTCGAACCCGAAAGCATCTGTCACACTGAGGGCAGAGAAACACTGTCTGACCGACAGACGGAGGCAACTCGTCTCTTGCCTTTCCTGTCCCTCGTCTCTGTGCATCGTCCTTGATTCTTGTCTGCTCCATATGTGTCGTGCCACCAGAGACTTTACTGCGACAGATAGAGCGACCAGCAGCAATGTTCTTCCACTTATTAGGGTCAATGTCGCAGTTCTTCAGTGAGTTTTTCAGAGTGTCTTTTTAACGTATTATTTGACCACTGCGAGTTCGTTTACCTGACTCAAGCTCGCCATAGAATATTGCCTTTGTAAGCCGCTCATCTGATATGCGGATAACATGGCCAGTCCATGTAACCTGCAATTTGCACATAGTTGTGTGGATACTTGTCATCCAACCCGCGAAATAACTTTTACATTTGTGATTCTATCTTACCATTTTATTTTCAGCATTTCTGTAGGCAGTTCAGGCGGAAGTGGTCAAGTGTTGCCTGTACGCAGTCCAGGTTAATTATTAATAATAATAATAATAGCAGTAACAATAATAATAATAATAATAAAAACAAAACACTTATTAACTTCAAATGTGTCTGTTGAAAAAGCCCGGTTATAAAAGAAGATTACACGTGCTCAGTATTACACAATAGTACACATTATCTCTGTGTCTGTGGTCTATTACATTAACAAAATGTCTACTGTTGTTGATTCACTTCCAATTCATACAATACTCCTCATCATAATGTAGGATGTCGCCCTCATCACAGCCTGTCTGTATGAATCTATGTCAACTGACAGCCAACCTGCCTGCTCCAGGCCCCTGCCTGGTTTTCAATGAACCATGTCCTTAAGAATTGCTGTTTTTGACATACCTCCTGGTCTCTTCTTAACTTATACATCTACATGGGTTGAGACAGCGTTCTGACTTCTCTTACCAGTATGTCAGCCTCCTGTTTGTCAAGTATGTTGCTATGAGAAAAAATAAACTGAATCACCACTTTTCTGAATCAGTATCATAGTTTAAAGAGTACACCCAGAGGTTTTTTTAGATCTTAATTTTTCGGCATCTAAGCGCTGCAACCACATACAGTGCGTCTGTGGAATGTCCCACGTATTTCTCTGTTTTCATTCACGATAAGTACCTCTCCTGCAGTTTTCAAGGTCTCTGCATCTGCTCTGAATTATCTGAGTTGGGGTACTGAACGAAGAATTGCTGCACTTTGGGTGAAGTGGAGGGAGTTGTTGTTAATATTAAAGACGCCATCAGGCGTGACGGTCCCTTTTGTCAGTCTGGGGGGCCAAGTCACCAAGGAGTTAGTTAGAAGAATGACATTTTGAACAGAAGCAAGTAACATAAATTACCGTTGGATTTTCCCAGACCTCCAAATTCCAGGTCTAGCTAACCAGAGCGTATGATGCTGAATAGATAGCCTGCTAGCTTCAGGATACTCAGCCTTGATACTCTCACAGCCTGACTCCCTGTCTACAGTTTCTGAAGGCCATTTCAAAGAGCCTGGACGTATTTCGGCATTAATTTACCATGAGGCGCAGATTATTTAACTAGTGCACTTTGGTGCGAAATAAAATAATGTACTTCGTAAGTTTTCCCGATCATTGCACTTCTTCGTTCGTTCTCTAACCCCTGCTACCAAGCCCTGAAAAGGGCTTTGCAAGTAATATGATGTTGTCCGGAGAAAAGAATGCGTTGTGTCGAAGTTTACAGATTGACTGCAATATGTTCACCTTTCGGTCCGATAAATCCGATTTCAGCAGGGTTTATTGCACTAATTATCTCACAATTATGCTTTCTTAGCGATCGACATCATTGAATTCTGGGCAGAGCCATAGATGCTAAGTTCATCTTAACAAATGGTGGAGTGTTTATATACTCGCTACTCCTGTATCCCGCTGGTTGCACACACTATTGCTCCGTCCTCTCATGCGCTGAATCCGCAAGTGATTTAAAAGAAAAAAAACTGGCAATCTACAATAACAGGCTCATTGAGTGCGGTGCCTTCATGCAAAACGGGATCGTTGATCCACCTCAAAATGTCAGCTCTATCAGTTAGTGTATTGTATTTTGTAAATATTTGGTACAATCTTGGAGAAAAAGATTACACTACATCATCAAACTTCAGCTCAACGATCCCCAGATGGAATTTATAAAGAAAAGAAGCTACACGGACACAACTTTTAGTCTCAGACAATTCATGGAGAAAACAATTGAATACGACCAGGAACTGTATGTTGCGTTTGTATATCAAGAAAAAGCTTTTCATCGGGTAGATAGATATCATCTGTGGAAAATATTGGCACACTATGGGGTAAGCGAACACCTGATTAACGTATGCCAAATTCTTGACATTAATAGTCGGTGCTCTGTTTGGACAATAACCAGACTCTCAGCTAAATTCTTGACATTAATAGTCGGTGCTCTGTTCGGACAATAACCAGACTCTCAGCTAAATTCTTGACATTAATAGTCGGTGCTCTGTTCGGACAATAACCAGACTCTCAGCTAAATTCTTGACATTAATAGTCGGTGCTCTGTTCGAACAATAACCAGACTCTCAGCTAAATTCTTGACATTAATAGTCGGTGCTCTGTTCGGACAATAACCAGACTCTCAGCTAAATTCTTGACATTAATAGTCGGTGCTCTGTTCGGACAATAACCAGACTCTCAGCTAAATTCTTGACATTAATAGTCGGTGCTCTGTTCGGACAATAACCAGACTCTCAGCTAAATTCTTGACATTAATAGTCGGTGCTCTATTCGGACAATAACCAGACTCTCAGCTAAATTCTTGACATTAATAGTCGGTGCTCTGTTCGGACAATAACCAGACTCTCAGCTAAATTCTTGACATTAATAGTCGGTGCTCTGTTCGGACAATAACCAGACTCTCAGCTAAATTTCATATCAAATCCGGAGTACGAAAATAACCCCTTTGTTATTCATTTCATATGCAGACCACATTTGTAAAATAGCTAACAAATGATGGTAGCAGCAATGATGAACTCACAAATAAACGACTTATTTGCTGACTATCAAGCAGGCATAGCAGCTTCAGAACTACAGTTGCAACATATGTGGAGAAACTAAAAATAACATGTAAAGAATATAGCTTAAAAATTAATGTAGACAAAACTTATGTCATGAAAAGATCTAGAATACCCGGAAACATCAATATTGCTATAGAAAAACAGGACATCAAACATGACAATTATACTATGACAAATTTAGCTTACATAAATAGCTGAAGAGGTAAATGCTATTCCGCAGGAGGCACACAGACGGGTCGTTCTAGAAGACTCTTCATAACCTGACGCTGGACGGCATACGAGGATAAGGGAAAAGAAGATAGGTTGTCTAGTGTTCGTGGACTATGAAAATGTCCTCGATAGCACTGAAACGACTTCAGTTTTAAATCCCTGAATTCTGGATCTTCGGTCTGCTGGAGACGCACAACCCAGAAGTCACCATCGGACAGCTGCGTGCGACCGACATTGGCAATGCAGATGACATATTCGCACCAGGCCCATACCCTCATGCACTGAAAACACCGCTGGGGCATACGTAACACCGTGCATCTAGATTTGGCCTCTACATCTCATGAACAAAAATCAAGATAGAAAACCTCGACAGCAACACTACAATTATTAATAGTTGTCCATCACAAGTGATGAAGACCACTCTCTTTGGTGAGCCGTGTGGATAGTCCAATCTCTTGCTGTGTCCGCTGAAATGGGTGACTTGCGCTGTGATTTGGATTAAAATGATGAAGAAACTGCGCATTTTGTCAACCTCACTCACAGAGCCTAAGCTACCTTTTGTCAGTGGCAAGACATTCATCGAGACGACTGGAGATAGCAACTATTGTCTACGGGAACCATGTGAACTGCATTTTAGAATTTCATTCCCATAGACAGCAAACAAAAGAAACATAGACATAAGATGGCGAGAGAAAAACTCTCGTTTTAGACCAGTCGTTCTCAACCTGGTGCTCACCCGCACCACGGTGCTCTATTAATGACACGTGGTGCTCGAGCGTGAAAGTAAAAAAGTGCTCGAAAATACCAACGCTCAGGAGACCCGTTTTTGAATAATTCAGTTTGTTATGCAAACCCAAACAAATAATGTTGCTTTCCATCTAATATATTTTAGACAATCTGAAAGTTGTTAAGTTGCGCGTTTGCTGCGAGTAAACGTATTTGCCGCTCTCTGTTCTCAAATATTTCGCATTGCTGACTTGATTCAAGGCGCCCCCGCCCCCCCCCCCCCCCCCCACACCCAACCATTGTCGGTCAATGAAAACGTTGTGTTGCATCATAGGTACTTGAATTGATAGATCTCCAGTTCTCCTTAACGTTGCAATATTTGTTTGAAAAGAATAAATTCATAACTTTTTTGAGAGCAGAAGATAGAAGAAGGTTCCAAATACTGCGGAGTGTTTCTCTCAAATGTCTGGCTATGTTTGGGACGACCTACCTGTGCGAAGAAAAAGCTTTCTCAGTTAGGAAATACCTCAAGAACAAAGCACGATCACGACTAACTGATTCACATCTGTTAGACTGTTTACGTGTAGCTACAAGCGACTTCTCCTTGGACATCATTGAACTTCTGAGTGGCTTTCCTGCTCAAAGATGTCATTTATCCGTTGAATGTTTTAAAAATGTATTATTTTTCAATAAATGAAACCCAATTAGATTGTATGCTGCTCGCGCACTTAATATTACACGTGAACTGTGGACGGAATATTAAAAGGTTGAAATTCCCTATTTCCGACAATATAGACATTGTGTCGACCAGCAAAATAGTTTGAGAAGTCACCAATCAACAATCTTTCATCACTCATCACGAAAAAAAAACAATCAACGTAATTCACCTGACATGTTCTTAGCATTAATAGCAACAGACTCTCTCTGCAAGCGTTTATGTGCTCAAAATCTGGCAACAGGAAAAGAGGAAGTCTGCAAGACACTCTCCGCTTAACAATCGTCAGAGAGGGATCCACTATGGATGCGCAACATTTGTGAACTGAAAAGAGAGTCGTCACACATATCATCCTGGATGGAATGGGTTCTGCCTAAAGCGCCCTATATGACACTCAGGGAGCCGCGTAGCGCAGTGGTTAGCGCTCTGGCTTCGCATCTAAGTGGTACTGGGTTCATTCTCCAGTTGAAGCGAAAATGTTTTTTCAGACCACAACGGCTCCCGGGTCGACCCAGCCTTAAATGGGTACCGGTTCAGTCCGGGAAGGAAAAGCGGCCTGGGAGATGAGATGGCTACAGCCCTCATAAAGCCGAACCTTTGAAATGTGAGATCGCTAACACCTCACACCCTTACGGCAGTAATGCTATGGGTTACTTAACGTTAAGACACTAAAAAAACATTGATTGGCTGGCTGAAACAAAACTCCCATGTACGAAGTTACCGTAACATCATTTGAGGAGTAGACATGGCTGCCATCTTCCTGAACGCCCTACTAGACAAACTACAGGTTCACATAGCACGTCTTGACCACATCCTGTTGAGATTGCCGAGATCTTGTCTGCCGCTGGTGGTGGAAATGATTAGAGCTGGCAGGGGAGTAATATTGCCAGGGGAGTCATGTAGCCAGGGAAGTAATGATAGACTGTCTAGCAACTGCAAAATGGTGTTCACCTGGTTTAGTCTACAGTATATTGTATTATCTCACGTTTACGGATGACATTTCGTAAAAGACGAAAAGGTTGAGAGAGAAGTGTAAATGATGCTGAGAAAGCAGACAAATGACATCTATGCTTCAGGTTTTGGTGCACATAAAACTATGCGTTACGTGTCAATGTTGGTGACAATTATTTTCAGAAATAAAGAACATAATTAATACAATAGTAAATAGTTTTTAAGTTCGAAGCTCATTTAGAGACTTAAAAGCTGTTTTGTGACCTCTTTATTGACTTATCCTAGCATAATGTACATTTATTTTACAAGCACAACTCTCTTTAGTAGCCTTTCACTACTAGCTTAGAAGGTGGCGGTAATTCTATTCCATCCAACCAGGTATTCACTGTAGTACTGTCTCTCGTCACAGGTACAGTACACAGAAACGGTGCCTGTAGAATCCAAGCAACGTGTCAAACCAAGCAGCCTTATCAGTCATAAATTCTGTTGTGACCAATTTACTGTTCTATGTTTTTGTTCTAATTTTAATATCTCTAATCACACGATATAAACCCAGTCATTTTGAGAGCAACAAAACGTAAGCCGGTCACGAGTCTGTGACCTCTGGCCTATATATTTGTTCCTACCTAACCTATGCCCTTTTAGTGTTCAGAGGTCTCTGTGGCGAAGTGATCAAGCCGTTTGCTTCGTGTTTAGACGGTCAGGGTTCGAATTCTTCTTCTTCTTCTTCTTCGTACGCAGTCAGACAGTAACCATTATTTTGTCGAAAAAAGCGGCGGTCATTCTGAGGCTGTCGCCACTGCCATAGAGCTTGTCTTGCAGTTCCACTGGTGATGGCCACATCTGCTCTCTCTGATCCTCGTATGTCGGGCAGTTCTGCAGCAGCTGTTCAGCGGTCATTTTACCAGTACCGCACGGGCATTCGTCGGTACACCCTATCTTCAATTTGTTGAATAGGTGGTACCTCAGTCTATTGTGGCCAGTGCGAAGTCTGAAGACAACGACCTGCTCTCTTCGGTTCAACTGGTAATAGGCATCGTTGTTGGTGTAACGAGTATGTTCGGTTTCCCATTTGGTCATGTATCTGGCTTTGATAAGCCGTTTTGATTCTTCGTACGTCATACTAGTATCTGTTTGTGGTAGTTTTGCACCTTCTTTTGCCAGTTTGTTTGCCTCCTCGTTGCCTTCGATGTTGCAGTGTGATGGGACCCACTGTACCACTACCCTTTTTGGTGCGGATTGCTGGCACATTTTGCAGAGTGCTGCTCTTAAGTCATTAAGCTCAGTATTTTTCAGGCTTTTTAGCGCTGTGACTACGGCGAGAGCATCTGTAAGCAGGACTAAATGGCTTTCATTTTCACTGTGCGTCACCATTTCTTCCACTGCCGCCCTCAGTGCCTCTGCCTCCGCTCTGAAATTGCTTGTGTACTTACCAGTAGCGAATGACAGTGTTATTTTTCTGCCATTTGGTAGGTTCAGGAATGCTCCTGCCCCTCCGTTCTGTGTAGTGTTTGTTACAGAACCGTCGGTGTATGCATGGGTCCAGTCCATGCTTGGGTAGCTTTTCGATATAAAGCTTAGGGTAGTATCTCTCCTTTTTTTTCAGTCTGGCAGTATTTATTTGCAATACCTGGTATATTTTCTACCACCTCTGGAAATATATCCTGCCTCCAGGTAGGTTTTCGTACAGTAGTGATGGGTTTTGGTGTTGTTAGTGCGTTTATGGGATCTTCGTGCATCTTTGCTTCTGCTATTTCTGCAAAGTTTCTCCGCTTTAGTTTCCCATTTCCCAAATTGTTTAGTCTCTGGTGCTTTGGATGGTCGGTCAGTCTTCGGAGTTTCTCTGACTGCAGCTGGGCTCTGCAGTCTCTTCTATCGGTCATGGATTGCAGTTTTGTAATCTTTTCAAGTTCTACAATTGGCGTTGACTTCATGCCTCCTGTTATAATTCTCATGGCTTGGTTTTGAAGTTTGCTAACTTTATCGAAGTTCGCCTTCGCTGCTGTTGTCCATGCCGCAATGCCATACTCGAGAACTGGTCTCACTCTTCCAGTGTACAGTTTCTTTAGTATGCCTTCGTCTGCTCCCGAGCTTGTGCCAGCAAGTTTCCTCATAATTGCCATTCTTTCTCTGGCTTTCATTCGGTTTCTCTCATTCTGACTTTTCCATGTCATGAGCCGATCAAATGTGACTCCCAGATAGGTTGGGTTGTCGTTTGGCTGCAGGAATTTGCCATTTAGACTTAATTTGGTATTTTGGGGTTTTAATGAAAGCGAGATTATTGTGCATGTGGTTTTCTCCTCGTTTATTTTGACCAGCCATGAGTTCGCCCACTCTTCCAGCGATGTTAGTGCCGTCTGCATCCGATTTCTTACTATGATGAGATTCTTTTCAGAGGTCCACATAGCCAGATCGTCTGCAAACATTGAGCTATGGATTCTTCTTGGTATATTCTCTGTAATATCGTTTATATATACCAGGAAGAGTGTGGGTGACAGTACTCCCCCTTGGGGTACTCCCTGCTCGAGTGTCACCTTTTTGCTCATCTGCCCTTGTACTTGGACTCTGGCCGTTCTTTGTTTGAGGTAGTGGTTGATCCACTTGTACATTTTCCCACAAATATCACTTCTTCTTAGCTTGACTCTAAGTCCGTCTTTCCAGACTTTGTCAAATGCCTTTTCCAGATCTACCCAAACAGCTACTGTGTGTTTCTGTGCCTGGTAGGCATCTTCTATCTCCTGGGCTATGAGGATGACCTGGTCCTCAGTGGATCTGTGCTGTCTCAGGCCGGCTTGCTGTGGAATTAGTATTCGATTTTCTTCCAGATGCCACATCAGTCTGGTGTTTATCATCCGTTCCATCAGCTTCCCGACACAGCTCAGTAGACTGATGGGCCTGTATCCATTTGGATCTGTTTTGTCCTTTCCTGTTTTTGGTACTGGTACCGGTATTGCGTCTTTCCATGCCTTTTCCAGCTTTGGTTCAGGACCGATAGCAGTTTCCTCTTCGCTGTTTGGCCCAGCCCCATCAGCATTTCGTTTGTTATCCCGTCTTTTCCGGGAGATTTCCTTTTCTTTGATTTCGCGCATTGTTAATTTGGCCATCATGTGCTCTTCAGGTGCCGTATTCATGTTTTCGTGCCGCTTAGCTCTTCGCTAATGTCTGTATGCTTATCTGCAGGGACCTCGATGTGGTTTGCTCTGGCATAGTGGTCGACAAAGGCGTTTGCGGCTTTCTTACCTGTGATCAAGTTCTCGCCCTGCTTGATAGTAATTTGTTTATTTGACGGGGTTTCGTCGTTCATGGCTCTGACTAGCTTCCATAGCTTGTTCCCGTCTTTGTCCAGGTTTAGGCTTTCCGTTTTTTTTTTCCAGCTTTCTCTTGCTGTTTGCTTGAGAGTGTGTTTGTATTTCGCCGTGGCGGCTTTGAGTGCGATGTTTGCCTCCATGGATTTTTCTCGCTCTGCCATGTTCCTAGCATTTGTTACTGCATCTTCCACTTTCTGCAACTCATCATTCCAGTAGGGCTTATAGTTTTTCCTAGCTCTTCTTGGGATGGTTTCAGTGGCGGCTTGCATTATTGCCTTTCTTAGGCTTTCCACCATGGGCTTCATTTTGGTGTTTCGTGTGTTGATGGTTTCACACAGCCCATCTGTCAGGCTTGCAGATCTGTCCCAGTCGGCTCGTTTGTAATTCCAACGTGGGAGCGGTTTTGTTTCCTGTGGGCCTACTTCCATGTCATTGGTTAGCCTGATCGGCCTGTGGTCGCTACCTGCCAGTTGGTTTAGCACCTGGCGGTCTATTTTATGGTGTATGTCCTGTGTGGAGAAGGCCAAATCTGGAGTCCAGGTTGTATGCCATGTTTTTGAATAGAAGCTAGGGCTATCCTCCGGCCTATTGATTAGGGAGAGATTTGCATCTATCTCCCAATCTTCCACCTCGTCACCTCTGCTGTCTGTGTCAGAGTATCCCCATCTCTCCGAGTGGCTGTTGAAATCTCCAACTACTATGCAGTTGGAGTCTCTGACCTCCATACTCGAGAGCGATAGGTCTCTATTTGGTGGTCCGTACAGATTGAAAATGCGGAGCTTCGTCTCTTAAGCCATTATGTGAACTCCTACAATTTCTGCTTGTCCGGTGTGATTGACAGATACCGCGCTACTCGGTATGCAGTTTCTGGTCAGTATCAGGACCCCTCCTTTGTGGCCTTCTCTATCGAGACGGAAGGTCTGGTATCCTCTGATTGAGAATTTATTATTTTTGTTGAGGTGCGTTTCCTGGATACATGCCACGTCAATCTTACCTTCATGCAGGTGATGTGTTAGGGAAAGTTTTTTGTTAATGACTCCCTCCGCATTCCACTGTAGTATTTTGAGGGTCTTGAGGTTTTGGTCAATAGAAGTTGCCCCATAGCCGTGTGCCTTGACTCCACGACACATGGGTGGGTGACCACCAGTAGTCAGGGGTGGGCCCCTTCGAGGCGTGAGGCCCGGCACTATCGCTGCCTGGCGGGACTCCGCAGGATGAGCGCCATGCGTTTTTCTAATCGGTTGTACTGTCATCATGCTGCGATTTACGTTGCACTGTTTTGTTAGGCTTGCGGCCCCGTGCATCCGATTTCAACAGGCGTTTCTGTAGGGATGCCCTCCTTAGCCTTTGGCTGTCCCCAGCCTATCTGCAAGGCAGCAGTTGTTTATGATCAGAGTTGTCTCTCTTATGGAAGTTGTCTTACCAGACTATCGAGTCTTCACTACTCGTGTCTATAGGGTGCAATGATGATATGTGAGATGATATATGAGATGGACTGGTTTACCCGGAAGAGAGGCAGTCCAGTGTGTCTGTATCTCAGGATCGTCACGTCCTGCCAGAAACGTAGCATTTGCATGTGAGTGGGGTATCTCTTTCTCCTTTTATTTTCTTGGCGTCTATGCAGAGATGGTACGCCTAGCATTCCCCGCCACCTGGGGTGTTGACACAGTGGGGCAGGTGTGCAATGTCCGCTGGTCTGCATCTCTTCTGCGTCCAGCATGATAGCTATATGGCTGATAACGTACAGAGGTAGATATCGTAGCCGAAGTGCATTTAACCAGAGGACAAGCCTGGTAATGTCACAGAGATGTTGTTCGCCAGGTGTGCGGACAGATTTCATGGTAATTGGTCCGACAGTTCACAGTGAGGTGGCTGCTCTACTGTTTTTGACACCCCGACCAGGTACTAAGTCTTGTGTTGGTGGCTTCGCACCCCATCGCCGTATAAGATGAATATCGAGCAGTTGCCCGCCCGCTTTGATCGGCGGACGGCAGAGACCTCTTTCTGCGGCTCTACCGGATAGGGCTGGGGCGCGAGCCCCAGGTCCCGAACATGTAGGAGCCTCCCATTGCAGTGGTGCTGAGATTTTGGGCGGGATTGCGGCTTACAAGGGTTCGGCCGTAATCCTCCACATGGTAGCCTCTCGCCATTGGCTTATCAGCCTGGTACGTGAACCAAAGTGTCTGCGGCTCCTCTCGATATGAGCTGGTTTTCCGTAGCAACGCCCTGTCATTAGTAGGGTAAAACTGACCTGTCTTCAGATGGTCTATTTCCAGCACCCGTTCACTATTTGGCCAGACGAATTTATTGAGGGCTTTTGTTTGTCAATGACCAGGTATTTGAAATCTGCGGTTTCTGCGGAGTTGAACACGATTTCCGTAGCGTTCTTTCATTAGAGTGTTAGAGAGCTGACTTGTCTTCCGTGAGTCTAATACCAGCGTAAGTTCATTTTTAGACCCAACGGTAGTGCTCTCGATTTGTCAGTCGTTCTACAGTATTGGCGTGTTCAGTCAAATTAAGCCGCAGGTTCCACTCCTGGTGGTGCCCTTCCGTCAATTCCTTTAGCGAGACAATCAAGTTACTTAGAGGGTAGCCCCAGATTTTCGAGGGTCTAATTCCAGCACATGTTCCATATTAGACCCAACGAAAGTGCTCTCGGCATGTCAATCATGTCAGTGTTTGGCCGTGTTGAGTCAAATGGTTCGAATTCGAGCTGCGACGGTCGATCCATGATGTCAATTTTTTCCGGAGGTCCCTGGGTTCATCGCTGGAGCTACGGAGTTCGTGCATTGTGCGATGCTCTCGACAGGTGGGGCACCCATCTTCCGAGAGACACCGAGCTAAATGGGGAAAACCCGAGGCTATGAAGTCGAACCCTCGCTTAAAGTTAAAGTATTCAGAAGAAGAATACTGTTTATTAAGCCTAGATTTCACACGAAATGGAAGTTACAGATAACTGGTGTTTTCCTAGTCTGCTGTGAAAATATTCGCAGTTGTCTCCCATAGATTGTTAACCACTATTTCTTAATGAAGTTTGACATGTAGAAATAATGTTTCCTGTAGCTTACTGTGGCAAATGGACAACAGCAAACACACCACTGGACTGATGAAGTAGGGGTTCGCTGTTTGAATTCCTTGCCCTTTAACGGGGAGACAAATATGATTATTGTAGCTGCTATATATATCGTTTAAAGCGTTTTGTGCAAACGAACGATTGAAGATATATAGTAAGATATATTCAAATATATTAACATAAGGGTTAGGGAAACTCTAATGAAGAGAAAACATCCATTTCTCACAGGGTTCTTGGAAACAGGTTGCGTCATAGTTGTCAGGAAAATAAAGTTCAGACTGATGCTAAAATAGTCATACTAGAAGCTTATTGGGGAGTCTTTTATTGTTATGACCTATTGCGTCTTGACAGACAGCCAGTAAGCTGGTCTGTTGTACAGATGGCGGTGGCTGCATCTGTCATGGAGGGACCTTGTGTATATGTCCTGGGTCACTCTGTGGATGTCAATTCCAGGACACATGGTCCCGACGTTCTACGTTCCAAGTTTTAAGAAACATTTTCTCCTTTCGAATTGTGTTCAATCTGTACACAATGGTGACGTGTTCTTCCCCAACTGTATTTTGACCTAGCTTCCCTGGGCTGCCGTCTAATAGCCGATATGGAGAAAGTGCCTTGCCCATGTTTTACTTTCGCCCTCTCGTCCCAGCTGATGATATCCAAGAGAAAGACAGAGTGGATAAGCTTGGAAACAGCAGAGTTGCAGGGGAAGAAAGAAGATGATTCATTGTTCCACAGTCAGAATATATCTATTTTTTTATAATTTAAGAAAAAACAATGCAGCCCGTATACAAAGAAATGTCGTCAAGGGCTTAAATAACTCATTGCTAGTGGCTTACAAGAACAATTGCAACACGCGGATTGGCAAATCAATTTCATGTTGTTTGATCATGTTCGAACTGAGTTTTTCACTTTCGACGACATTTCTTTTGGTCACCGATTACAGATGTCCTTTTTATAATTCGGTTGGGCTTTTTATAATTAGGGATGGGCTTTTTATAATTCGGGATTGGCTTTTTATAATTGGGTAAGGGGGCACTTAGGAAAGGGAGTCTGGGCCCTTCAGCTGATTTGTAAGGCAAGGCTTTTCACTAAGTTCACTGCTACAGATAAGGTAATGGCGGTTGCGATTCATTGTCCAGTAAGCTGTGATATTATATTATTTTAATTTAAATTATATTTAATTATATTATATCATATCATATCATATCATATTTTACTATATTATGTTATGTTATGTTATGTTATTTTATATTATATTATATTATGTGTAATTATATTATGTTATGTTATATGATAGTACATCGCATCCCATCAGGTCACGTCATTACATTGTATTAAATTGCACTGCATTGTGTTACATTGCATTACATTATATTACACCAGAACGCATTATATTACATTGTATTACACTACATTATATTACATAACAAATGTGCAGTGTGAGGCATAGGGGTTGTGAACTTTGCTTACAATCTCAAAGTATCAGGCTACAATTCCACAGCACTAATAATGGGCATGTTCTGGAGTCGTTTCAGAGATTTCACAGCGTCTTCCATTTGATTCAGCTGCAAATGGATTACATTATATTAAGCTATACGTTGTTATGCTATATTGCATTATACTCAATTGTAATGTATTATATTACATTATATAAGCTTGTTATATCATATAATTTTTTTTAATGTTATGTTATTTTAGCTTAAAGCGCGTTGTATTATATTTTGAATGTAATGAGTGTAATGTCTTCGACTTTATATAAAGTTATATTGTGGTATGGTATTTAAATTGTATTATGATATATTCCAATATATATGATTATACTACATGTAATATTATGAAATGAAATGTAATGTGTTATATTATACTACCTCAGCTACAGATATTCCATTGTTTGTTAGGGAAAGCTAAATGGGAACATGTAGAACGAAACGATTGAGATCATGATGCAGTGCATGGGCTGTAGCGGTAGGCGACCCAAACCTGACTGCTAGTGTTAGGCCTAGCGACCCACATCTATCAAGACCCTTCTACCACTTTACTGGGTGATCTGGGATAACAGGCTGAAAGAGGGCAGACTACTTTAGGAGAACTGATTGAAGAGGGAAGGCTAACCCCCTACCCACAAATGACATGCTGAAGTCGGATGTATCGGACCGAAAGGTGTAAACTTGAGAGTCAAGCTGTAAACTACGACGCGAAGCATTCCGTTCTTTGGTCTTCATCATGAAACGCAAAACCATTTAAAAGGCGTATTAGCTGGAGCTTGAGAACGAGGAAAAAAAAAGGAAAAAGAATAAGAAAACTATTCTTCATACGTCCTTATTTGCATGTATCCACCGTGCTGTGCCATTAGCGCTGACGACCTGAGGAAACCATTTGTCGGGTTGCAACGGACCCAGGCTTGCTTGTTTGAAACATTTAGACCCCTGCTGTAAGCAATTGGAATGGACTCGCATAGCAACCGCCTGTCACATCCGGGCTAATTGTTAAATGAAGAGTAACGATCCCAAACCCTGTTAACGGCACCAACATGGCCACGGGGAAACGTCAGCTTTTCAAGTTTATGGAGACTGCATGACACAACCAGAAGGTTTTTTTTTATTTGTTCCACTCTTAAATATCTGTTTGTCTGACTGTCTCTCTCTCTCTCTCTCTCTCTCTCTCTCTCTCTCTCTCTCTCTCTCTCTCTTTTTTTTTTTCTTGTTCTCTCTTTATATTCTCTTTCTTTGTTTCCCTCGCCATATATATGTATATATATATATATATATATATATATATATATATATATATATATATATATATGTCTTGAGAGCCTGTGTTTTTCCGGTGGCAGCTTATGGCTGCGAATCATGGATGATTACCAAAACTTCCAGACAAAGAATCGAATCCGTCGAGTCAAAATGTTACAGTTATATCCTCAGAATCCACTGGAAAGAGAAAAAGACAAATGTAGACATTCGGCAAGAGTTGAGTATAGAGGAGAACTGGTTCATCAATTCCATTTTGGCTAGAAAATGCAAATACTCTGGTTACATCAAGAGACACAACGGTCTTGAGAGAACGGTGATGGAAGGTATGGTTCCATGTAAAAGAGGAAAGGGTAGACCAAGAAGACGATGGCACCAAGATATCAAGGAATGCCTGGGTATGACTGTGGAGGAAGCTGGAGTTTTGGCCAGGAAACGAGTTTCTTTCAGACAGACTGATGGGAGTTACGTTCTATAAAGAACATGCTACATGATCGAGGATGATGATGATGATATATATATAAGTATCTATCGATGAGTTTACACTTCAGGAGATTAGACAAGCCATTGCAAGGTCAAGAATTTCAAAGCAGCTCGCATGCCGAAAATACAGATAATACTGTTCTTAGATATTCGATATCGATGATAAATGAAGTGTGAAGTGACAACTACCCATCCTGAAAATGGAAGGAAGGAATTATAGTAACATATACCAAAGATACAATAATCTGAAAAGGGCTCTGTAGTATCATGTTGGAAAGACGCAGGTATACGATAGCCATAAGATTGCGAGACGAACAATCTGGTTTTATACGTAAGAAATCTTGTGTCGACCAAATTGTCAAACTGAGGTCAATTTATGTAAGAATCCATAGAAATATAATCTCCACTTATTAACTTTATTGATTGTCACAAAGCTTTTGATAGTTTACATCGACCGACATTTCAAAAAATACTCTCCAGTTACGGCTTTCCCCCAAAGTACATAAAAACCATTGTAGATTTTTATCATTGCTACAATAACTGTGTTCGGACTACAATCTGAAGGGAAGCAAAACTGTATTATACCACATCTGCTACTACCCATATCTATGGATTGGGTCGTAACAATATATACCCTGCCCGAACATTTTGGCATACAGTGGATAAATGACACGATTCTAGAAGACCTTCATTTCGCAGATGACTTGGCATCCTTGAGTTCACTCAAGAAGAAAGTCAAAACAGACTTGGAATGACTATGCCGCCTATCAGAGCCGATTGGACAGTTGTATGAAGAAGAATTACAAATAGTTGACAGTTTCACTTATCTGGGAAGCAAACATGAATTTTCACTTGCATTGCTTTGTCGCACGTGTTTTTACCCAACTAACGAACATCTGGAAATCAAAACCACTGGTCGTCACACCAAGGTAGGGCTGATTAACTCCAACGTATTACTAATAGTCTGGACATGCAAGGAGGTTAAACCACTTCTACACAGGGTACATGAGGCGAAAATTCCACATTCGATGACAGGAACGTGTCACTAACATCGAAGTTCTCTCGAGGGCTGACATGCCCAGCATCCATGCACTGATAGAAAAAGCACAACTAGGAAGGGTCCGGACACCTCGTCCGTATGTCAAAAGAAGTTACTCTACGGCGAGCTGAGAGAGGGATGACGCGAGAAAGGGTCCCCAAAGAGACAGTTTTAGGGGCTCACTGAAAAGTTGCCAGATATATATCACCACCTGGGAATATCTTGCGTAAAACAGATCTGACTGGGGAACGGCCGTCAAAGCGGGGGTAGCTGCCAGCGAGGACTACTGTGTTGTTAAAGAACAGAGCAGACGCGAGACCCGGAAGTCACGAACAACGGGAACACCATCACCTTCTACTGACCTCGTGGGCCCGCTATGCAGCAGATGTTTTCGTGCCCGCATTGGCTTGTTCAGCCACATGCGCACCCACACCCAACAGGGAAATCTGTCCCAAGGATGATGTTGGCGGTCATCATCGACTACGATGGACAGCTATTATTATTACTAATAGTCATCTTTGGAAGAGAGTGCTGTAAAATAACAAAGGCATTTGAAAATAGGCTAAATGCGTTCAACAATAAGTGTCTTAGAAAACTGTTGAACATTTGCTGGGAGGAATTCATCACCAACAATTAGAGAAGTTACCAATGAACAATATGTGTCATCACTCATCAGGAAAAAGCGTTGGTCATACATCGGGCATGTCCTTAGAATGGACAACAACAGCCTTCCTCTGCACGCGTTTATGTGATCACCATCTGGCAGCAGGAACAGAGGAAGACCAAAAGAAACTCTCGTCAGAACAATCGTCACAGAGGGCTACATTGTGAGCTTGGGCAACCTACATGAACTTAATTGAGTGACGTGACACAGATCCAACTGGAGAGTAATAATTTCTGTTATGCCTGCCATGTATGGCACTTAAAAATATTTATTGACATTCATGTATGTATGTCTGTCTGTCTGATTGACCGTGTGTATATCATTATATGCATGTCTGTGTATGATATACACTGGCGCCAATCATAATGACAGGATATGCCTGCAGACTAGGAATCAAAGTTATTGGTCAGTCTCGTGACAACAGTTATCATCCAGGATGAATATAACTTTTCATTTACTAAGCTGAGGTGGAGTGGCCAGTTCCCTTCCTTGCAGTTTTTCAGTTCCTCAACTCATATATCAAGAGGGATCAAGACGCTGAGCAGCGCATGAGCTGCAGTGGTCAACAACTCGTAGCTGACAGCTAGCGTCAGGGCCAGCAAACCAAAGCTGCCAAGACCCTTCTACACCTCCACGCAGTTATCCTGGATAACTGACTGCATCAGGGCAGACTGTCTAAGGAGAAGAGATCGAAGAGGGAATGCTAACCCGGTACTCAAGAAATGCTTGCTGAATTCGGATGTGTTGGACCGAAAGGTGCAAATATCGCAATCAAGCTGTAAACTACGACACAACGCATTCCGTTCTCTGGACTACATTCTGCTACTTAAGCTCTTTCAGTGTTTGGTAGTGGGAGATTGAGAATGAACGAAGCCAAGCCAAGCCATATATTAAGTATGCTTTTACAGCTGGGTTGACTGGAGGAGCGGTTGAACCATGCACGAACCACGGCTCAGATTGTTTGTTTTCTAGTTGCCAGTGAACACGAATTCCGGCACGCTGTAATCCCCGTCTAGTAAACCCGCTTATTGTCGACTAGGTTTCACACCATTAGGCAGAAGAGTAGCAGCTAAGTGAAGTTTCTGACACTATTGATTTACGATAAAAATGAGTAGCGAACAGGACTATGGCTATAGCCATAATTTCATTTTTTTTTTTAAACTGCTAACAATAACTCAAGAAGCGCGCTGTAACACAATCTACTCGCTAAACCTACGCTTAATCACCTATGCCAACTTCACTCCAGGACATCTTTTTGTCAGTTAAATATGGGTCGCCAGTTACTCATTGCATTGAGATTATTGTCACGTGTAGGTCAAACATCGAGAGCTCCAATCAGTGATTGATATATCACCTCAAACAGCTGCTGAGGTAGTTGGTTGTTAAATAAATGAAATTAAGAGTCGCTCTTTCTCGCGGCCATGATTTGGCAGTTTTATTACTAAGATGACGTTTTGTAGTTAGAGTTAATATGCACTATTAGTTCCCAACAGAGGCGACCCAAAACAAATTGAATGTAGTCGTTGAGATGAATGGCATGATCATAAGGACATATTTTTTTGTAAATGCATTTCAACTGTATGACATTTTTAACACTCCATCATCGACAGCATTTTTTGGTCTGTAATTACAAATATTCATAATAATTTAATTTACAATTTCTTCATTCGTCGTTCGTTCTCAAACTCTCGCTACCAAGATCTGAAAAAGGTTCTGCAAGTAGCCGGATGTTGTCATGGGAACGGAATGCTCTGTGTCGTAGTTTAGAGCTGGACTGTGATATTTGCACATTTCGGTCCGACACATCTGACTATAGCTGGCATGTTTTTTGGAACCGCGTAAGCCATCCCTCTTCGATACATTTTTCTTTGTCAAACTGGTCGCCTGTTATATAGGATCCCTACGTGGATGTGTAGAAGGGTCTTAACAGCTCTGGGTCGCTAGCCCTGGCCCTGGTACTGGCACTGAGAGTTTCTGACCGCCGTAGTGCATGCACTGCTCAGTATCTTGATGCCAATTTACAGTTTCAAAAGAAGTCTGATAGTACACGCAGAGGTCGACGACAAAATATTGTTAAATGTTAGTGTATTCAGTTTTTCAGTGAAGTACTGTGCCCAGCTCCTTTGCAAAGAATCTGGTGTTTTCTAACAAATCAGCATGGTACCCATTTGCAACTTGGTACACATAATCTAAACCTATACTTTTGTAGTATGAACAACGCGTCTCAATCACTATACCAATCTGCATGTTCGCACAGACACCGGATCCAGAATCGTCGAGCGACTGCCACCATATCCAAAGCTCGTCTTTCGCGGCTAGTTCGTGAAACAAAGTCCCTGCAGACTGCTAATTGGAGCCCAAATACTCTGTTACCTACACCAGGGTCGCAGATGATTGTTAACCAGTGTGTGAGTCCATTGTTATCCAGTGTGAACATGTCTTAGCCACACGAAAATTGGCACTGTCAGCAAAAACGACGCTATAAAAATACAATGTTGAAAATCATAAGTGAAACAATTCAACATTTGCAGAATGAGTGACTGATTAGGTGGCTTACATAAGAGAAGGCAAACCAAAGAGGAAGAATCGCCTACATTGGCGATGAACTTGCGACATATTTACCAGACGTTATCGATCTTGACACATAATGCAGAATGTCGAACAGCAGGAAGTCGAAGCTCTATGTTCAATTGATGAAACATGATAATACTTTGCTTAATGATACTGTTATATACTACTCAATATATATCAAGCTTAATGATACTGTTATTTACTACTCAATATATATCAAGCTTAATGATACTGTTATATACTACTCAATATATATCAAGCTTAATGATACTGTTATATACTACTCAATATATATCAAGCTTAATGATACTGTTATATACTACTCAATATATATCAAGCTTAATGATACTGTTATATACTACTCAATATATATCAAGAAAAATTTGTCAAATCCCATCCTTGTAACAGTGCCAAGTATTGGTGCAAATGTTAAAAATGGTGAGAGTTGATAAGTGGCACATACATTACTGTTATTATTGTTACACTGATTATTGAGAAAGAAGACTAACGTTTATCATGCAAAATATACTTACCAGACATGTTAGTCAGGGCCAGGCAAAATATACTGACCAAGACTCTCACCTCGGCTTCCTCGCAACTCTCTCTGGTAATGGGCTGTTTTCAAGGATGCCTGTCTAACTAGGTGTGGGATCGACATGGTCACTTTGTGGTGAGCGATACGTATATGAAGTCAAGCATTGTACAACCGCCTGGAGGATCCTAATCCATTTTCATCAGCCCGCTCGGGATGTGAGGAAAGCTGTCGACATAGTCCCTAATCCTGGCAACATACTTTCTCCACCTGTTCACTAGATGCCCTCTAGAAAAATCACTTTTGTTGTGACCCATAACCAATCTTGCACCACCTCTATTACCTCTTTGTCAGCTGACCTTATACCCATCTGTTGCACACTTTCCTTTACTCGAGGTTATCAAGGACAACTTTGTGCCCAGTGCCATGACTCATGCTGAAATCTACGACTATTTCATTAACAGTGACTGATCAGTTGTCATGGACTAGCTGGTCAATCTGCTGCTTAACTGTTTCAGTTGCAACGATTACAGGTCTCCCACGCTGCGGTTCATCAGTGACGCATTATCATCCGTTCTGACATCTTTCCGCACATTCATAAACTCTCCTCTGACTCACGCAAATGTCTCCACATTGAACCTTCATTGTTCTGTTCATTTCAAAATGGGGTTAAACCTTCTGGCAAACAAAAAACAATACACACAAACACAATACACATAAAAACAATACACATAAAAATAATACACACAAAAACAATACACACAAAAACAACAGTGCAAGTCGACAGCGGTGGGGCTATGTTTTATGCTATATCACCATATAGTGCTTGATCTTCACAATCCAAACATGGACTATTGCTACAGAGTCATTTTGTGTCATTCTTCTTCTTCTGCGTTTGTTCTCAATCACCCGCTACCAAACCCTCTGCAAGTTGCAGGATGTAGTCCGGAGAACAGAATGAGTTGTGTCGTTAGTTTACAGCTTGGATGCAATATTTGCACCTTTCGGTCCGACACATCCGTCTTCGGAAGGTTTTATAATAAAATTGCTGTTACTGAATAGCTGCCACTCGTTGTGTGTGTGTGTGTGTGATTACATATATCTATATATACATGCAATATGGTGATGATAAAAATGTCTATTGTTGTCCCTAACTACCACCGGCATCATCCTTGCTGTATGTATTTTGTTTTGTTTTGTTTCTGCATTGGCTGTCGTGTTTTGGAGAGGAGAAGAAAAAAAAAGGGGGCGGGCAAATTAGAAGGAAGCAGAAGAAAAACAAGAAGAGGTAAACAATAATTAACAAGAAGAAAGAGAAGAAGAAGAGAAAGAATAAGCGGAAGAAGAAAAAGTTAAATAATAAAAAATAGAAAAAAAGATGAAAAAGATTACAAAGAAACAGACACAGAATAATACGAAGAGAAGAAGAAGAAAAAGAAAAAGAAGTAAATAAGATGAAGAAGAAGAAGAAGAGAATAAAAATAAGAACAACAACAACAACACGAAACAGCAATTTTCATATTATGTTTTCATCTATTTCCAACAATACATACACAAATAATTAATGAAACCCAGATTCAATCAACAGCAAGAACAATAACCACCATTGTGAACAGAAACAAAGAAGCGTATCAAATAAGTAAACGAAGAAGGCGTCAGAACTGCACTTATCTTTATTCAGTAGCTGAACTAACTAAACACCGAACGTCACTTCCACGGCAGATGCAAATTGACAAAACTTGTCACTAAAATGTCTCGATCTTTAGTGAACATGTCATCAGTTTTACCTCGCCTTTGGGGAAAACCCTTTATCACTTTTAATCTAACGCGTTCCCAGTTTACCTTTGTCAACCCCATCCCCTCTCTTTCCCCCCACCCCCACCTAATTTTCTGAGGGAATTTGGGTACAAGCAGTTGGTTTCACCAAGTATTGTCTGCGCTTTCCCCGGATCTGTCTCCTGCCTGTTTATAGATCCTGTGATAGTATTCTAGACCCCGAATTTTAAAGAGTGGTTAGTGTTTCCTTCGTTCGTTATAATAACGAGTTGGAAGGTCTTTTACCGCCAGGGGATCTCGCTGTTAATATGCGGCCAATTCTTTGTCTGAGATCTTCGTGTTATCTATGACGTATCAGCGGTATCTTTGACGCATCCGCTGATATTATCGCTGAACCGTCGCCACTTTCACGGAGTCCTTAGCTGGGAACCAATTATGCTCGGATGTAAAAATCGTCGTTATTTCCAGACGTGGTTGTAGGGTCTGGTGTTGCCTCTGGTCGGGAGCGTGTCGGAGACAACATGTGTGTGATAATTGTGTATTACTGCCCTTGGCATTTTAGCGGAATGTTATATTTCCTTTTTCTGATTTGGTAGCGAGTTTGAATGAAGGTAGATAAGACATCCGGGTGTTTGTGTCTTAATTCATCCCAAATAGAGTTCACTGGGTTCCCACCATACGTATTTGACAGCTGGTGACTGTAAAGGGACATTCTATTTCGGGTTACGGGGAGTAGAAGTACAAGTAAAGTATAGTAATCCATTGCATTACTGCCGTAGGGGTGTCAGGTGTTAGCGATCTCACATTTCAAAGGCTCGGATATATTAGGGCGGTAGACATCTCCTCTCCCTCGCCGCTTTTACTTCCCCGACTTCCCCGACATTAAAAGCTGGGTCGACGCGGGTGCCGTTGCGGTATGAAAACAACCTTTCCGTCTCACCTGCGGAAAGTTGTCAAAGCTAGCTCGCTAACCACTGCGCTATGCAGATCCCTTCAAACATCACAATTTTAATTTTGTAGGTAGCCAGTATGAAACAATGTCGGCAAGAATAGTGCTGAAAACGTCCAAACCACTTAATTTGATTCGTCGAGGCCACATAAACTTGCAGATGTACGAATCAAGTATATGCACTTGCCATCTTTTGAACTTTTAATTTACGGTTTTATGAATAAATGAAGGTTTATTGACATTAGTGGTATAGCACGATGTTGGACACCATGCCATTTAAAATGTGGACTAGTCTGTGATTTCTTTTACCCAAAATCTGGTGCTAAAAAAATAGATATACAGTGCTAAAAATAAATACTAATATTTGTTTGGGGTAAATTAAGGGAGAAGTACTGAATTCGGTAGTTGCATCGAATGCACTTTTGTCGGGGATGAATCAGATGTAATTGCACTATATGTCCTAAAAGTAGGACAATAGGTAGAAACGAATGAAAATGGCATCATGCCACTTATGAATAGTTTGGGGCTGTCTACGTACAACATGATAGGGTCACTGTGATCAAGACATTCGTCTCTCAAACGATGAACGGACACGGCATGGGTTTGAGCCCCGCATGTTTCAAACGATCT
Source organism: Ariolimax columbianus (assembly GCA_036924085.1). NCBI lineage: Eukaryota > Metazoa > Mollusca > Gastropoda > Stylommatophora > Arionidae > Ariolimax > Ariolimax columbianus. Next base: position 32,577,377 of record JAVGWX010000007.1, on the reverse strand, counting down.
TCATTCTCAAAGGAGGTGGGACCACAGCGTGTGCATCCTGAATTTACCTCCAGTTGTCTTGATTTATGTCTTGCTACTGGTAAAAGGTAGCTCGGGACCAGAGAGTGAAGTTGACCAGCGGAGCTTCTTCCTAACTTCGAGGCGTGTTCAAACAAAACCGGACCAAACTGCGACTAGTGATCATAAGAACGATGCGCATGAAGACGTCACTTCTGGTGTAAACAGCACATACAACAGACAAGTTTGCAAACATGGTATGTGTAATACGGATTCTGTCCAGAGTTGATCAGCGAGCGGTGATTCTGTTTTTAACAGCTGAAGGATGTCGACCAGTTTACATTCATCCCAGAATGTTGAAAGTGTATGGTGACAAAAGAGTGTCGCAGACAACAGTGAAGAACTGGGCAGCGATTTTTAAAGAAGGGCGTGACTTAACGAAAGATCTTCCGAGACCAGGTCAGGAGCATTTTGTTGTGTTAACTCACTTTAAACATCGTTGTCCAGTTCTTCACAGTTGTGTTCGACACACTTTTTACATCATGCGCTTCGTACGTATGTTCACTTGTTGCAGTTTCGTCCTGTTTCATTTGAGCCTAGTATAATTCAAAAACGGCGAAAAATATTTCATCAAGAAGGTAAACCATCTGTAGGATTGTGACGACATCAGCGCTTGTGGTGGATAACTAACTTTTTAAAATGCATAACGCTGGTCAACTTGACCTAAACCCAGCTGTGACGGAGATCTCGTTCTGGAAAGCATACGTCACGTGATGTTAGATATCATTTCCTACATCGTAAAGTGACTTTTTTACCTTTATGTGGACTGGTGTCTTGATATTGTTGTTTCGTCTGAGCCTGACTAACATAGTCTAGTCATTATGTTTTATCTGACTCTAACATAGTCTGGTCATTATGTTTTATCTGACTCTAACATAGTCTGGTCAGTATGTTTTATTTGACTCGAACTAACATAGTTTGGTAAATATGTTTTATCTGACTCTAACATAGTCTGGTCATTATGTTTTATCTGACTCTAACATAGTCTGGTCATTATGTTTTATCTGACTCTAACATAGTCTGGTCATTATGTTTTAGCTGACTCTAACATAGTCTGGTCGTTATGTTTTATCTGACTCTAACATAGTCTGGTCATTATGTTTTATTTGACTCTAACTGTCATAGTCTGGTCATTATGTTTTATTTGACTCTAAATGTCATAGTCTGGTCATTATGTTTTATTTGACTCTAACTATCATAGTCTGGTCATTATGTTTTATCTGACTCTAACTAACATAGTCTAGTAAGTATATTTCACCTGACCCTAACATAGTCTGACCTGTATGGTTAACCCGACCCTGACTAGCATAGTCTGATTAGTATGTTTCACCTGACCCTGACTAACATAGTCTGATTACAGTTGTAACAGTAGTAGTAGTTGTTGTTGTGGTTACAGTTGTAGCTGTAGCAGTAATAGTATTATTCGTATAATTAGTGGTAATAATAGTAGAAGTAGCACATGTAACATTAGTAATAGTGGCAAATATAGTTGAAGCTGTAGTAGTAGTAGTAGTAGTAGTAGTAGTAGTAGTAGTAGTAGTAGTAGTAGAAGTAGTAGTAGTAGTAATAGAAGTTGTAATAGTAGTATCAGTAATAGTAATAGTGGAAGTAATAGTAGTATTAACAGTAGTAGTTGCTTTATTAAATTCTGAAGATGAAGATATGAAGTTGTTATTAAAGACATGGTAAATAATTTACATAAGGCGTTTCTGTACACGAGCAAGACAGTGAGGAATACGAAGACAATGCAGAAGAAGATGAATAAAGAGAAAAGAACAAGATGAAATAACAATAAGAAGAACAACAACAAAAAGAATAAGACGGGTAGATTATGATGAAACAATTTTAATGTGATGAAGAAGGGCAGACGATCAAGATGAATATGAAATGAATCGCAACAGGTAGGAGAGAAAGTAACCAAGTCGAAACATGAGCAGAAGAAGAAAGCGATAAGTAAGAAATAAAAACAAAACAAATAAAATATAATAATTGCCACTTTCTGGGAGACAAGCCTAGAGTCTTGGCATGCAAAACATGCTGATCAAACATGTTATTCACTGTCAGGTAAAACATACTGATCAGACATGTTTAATCAGGGTCAGCTAAAACATACTGATCAGACATGTTTAATCAGGGTCAGGTAAAACGAACTGATCAGACATGTTTAGTCAGGGTCAGGTAAAACATACTGATCAGACATGTTTAATCAGGGTCAGGTAAAACATACTGATCAGACATGTTTAATCAGGGACAGGTAAAACGTACTGATCGACCGATTAGCCAAGGTCGGGTGAAACATAGATTTGACAACAATATTCAGATTCCGGCTAAATATACCTGCCAAGATCACCAACTCGACTTTCTCAAAGTATTACTTGTAACGGGCTGTTCTTCTTGGTCGCCTGACTAACAAGGTGGTGGATCGACATGATACCTGTCGTAGTGAGCGATATGCAGATGAAGTAAAGCGCAACTGGCTGTCACGCTCGGGATGTGAGTAAAGCTATTGCAACCCGTTACTTAACATAACTTTTCAAGGCGCACAAAACAGTAAACACACTCATTGTGGGAATTAACAACAACAACAAAGGAAATGCGGAGGTAGTTAAACAAAATCAAATAGATCACCAACAGAAGTGGTAGATACATGTCGACCTCATGGCTAGTCATTATGGCTTGACTTGGCTTCGTTCGTTCTACATCTCTCGCTACCCAACCCTTAAAGGGCTTAAGTAGCAGAATGACGTCCAGATAACGAAATGCGTTCTGTCGTAGTTTACAGATTGACTGCAATATTTGCACCTTTCGGTCCAACACATCCGACTACAAAAAGCATTTTTTGAGTAACAGGTTAGCATTCCCTCTTTGATCCCTTCTCTTTAGTCAGTCGCCCTGCTGCAGCCTGTTATCCAGGATCACCACGTGGAGGTGTAGAACGGTCTTGGCAGCTCTAGTTCGCTGGCCCTGACGCTAGCAGTCAGCTATGAGTCGCTGACCACTGCAGCTCATGCGCTCGACTAGTCATTATAATCGCAGACTCACGTAAGCAAAACTCCGAAAAAACACTTAGCGTTCTTCTATTCTTTGAGTGCCGCAGGCAGTTCAATTCCTCTGCAAAAGAAATCAACGGAATCCAACTCACAATCAGTACTGTTATAGTCAGCACCCAGTAGGAACATTCAGCCAGATTTGTTAACTAGGGCAGATAGAACGTCACGTGAGGTGACAGAGTCCGTGTGATTGTCTGACGTCTGCACGACCCGGGACAGGTCCAGATCAGCACGAGGGATAATGATCCGACCTACTAATGATCGCTAAGACTGATCGCGATCACAGTCGTGCTGCAATTAAGCTCGTTACTGACGTTACGACCTCATTGGTAGTAGGGTGGTAGAACCCTCGTTTTGTTTAAAAAAGGCACCTGGCTCAATCTTAGTTCGTAGAACGCTAGAGTGCGCCACGTAGTAAATGGGTACCTGGCTTAAATGTTAGGAGGGAAATAACGGCAACGATGAGCGCTTTTGGTCCCTACATTTAATAAATATATGTGGCCTAGTACTACTGAATCTCTTATACTTCATCCACGAAGTCAGTGTCTGATTTTAGGCTAATTTTACTTAACAGTCGCTACAAGGGTCAGACCTGCTAAAGAGATTGCCTATTGAAATAAAGGTGAAAGGTTTGCTTGCTAAGTTGTTATTTTAATAGACTCATCAGTCCTTCGAGGATTAGAAGATGCTGGACATTATGTACACACACACACACACACATACACACACACACACACACACACACACGCACGTACGCACGCAAACACATACAAACACATACACGCACAAAAACACAAACACACACATATTTATGGGATCAAGACGCTGAGCAGCGCATGAGCTGCAGTGGTCAGCGACCCATAGCTGACTACTAGCTTCAGGGCCAGCGAACCAAATCTGCCAAGATTCTTCAACACCCTCACGCGGTGATCCTGGATAACAGGCTGTAACAGGGCAGACTGGCTAAGGAGAAGGGATCGAAGAGGGAATGCTAACCCAGTACTCACAAAATGCTTGCTAAAGTCGGATGTGTTGGACCGAAAAGTGCAAATATCGCAGTCAAGCTGTAAACTATGACACAACGCATTCCGTTCTCTGGACTACATTCAGCTACTTAGGCCCTTTCAGGGTTTGGTAGTGGGAGATTGAGAACGAAGCCAAGCCATATATATATATATATATATATATATACATATATATATATATATATATATATATATATATATATATATATGTATATATGTATACGCCTGTAATTACAAATGACAATTATAAATGAACTCTTCAGGAAGGTACACAAAAATCATTTTTTGCCTGAGAACACAACACACTCCACTTAGAAGCACTTGGAATGTCACTTGACAACAACAACTGTAGGTCTCGGTTTCAAATCATGGTGGAGACCGGGTTTTCTCCTAATGGACTTTCTGGTATTTTCCCAGATATCTTTGCTAGTAGAGATCGGACGTTCGTGTTCAGTTTCAATATCGCACTCGTTAAAAATCCCTCAGCAGTTGGAAATCGAAACGAGTAGGATTAACGGCCGCTGTCCGTGAAAAATGTAAAATTATGTTAAAAATTTATTCAGATGTATTACGGGATCTTCGACGGTGCTACAGCGATCGTACTTTGTGCTGAGATTCTACAAAGATATGGAGAAGAAAAGAGCACGTATGTGTTACACCGTGTACACTGACGTTGATTCTTCGACTAAACTAAACTAGACTAAATAATAACTGACAAACACGTGCAGATAACATCACACGGCAATGGCTAAAGGGCGAGAAGCTGAAAGCTCCTTTATTCGTTACATAACACAAAACATTAGTAGCGTCTTCTTCTTGTTATTTTTCTTCTTCTTCGTCATCTTCTTCTTCATCATCTTCTTCTTCATCATCATTTTCATCTTCTTCGTCTACTTCTTCTTCTTCTTCTTCTTAATCATTTTCGTCTGCGCTCGTCCTGAAATGTACACTGAGACGTGTCTACGTTTACGTCTAAGTTCACTACTAAAATGAATTGAACACAGCCGGGGAGCGATGCCAGACTAATCCACACGCTGAGTGATGTCCCTACGACCTCTTGTGGTTATGGAAAAGATATGACACACAACGTTAGATGTCATCCCCCCTCCGCTGCTTTGCATGATCCCTGTTTACGGGAAAGGCTTCGGTAGTAAATCCTGAGAAAAAATATGCATCCTGTGCTTTTCCCAGTCGACTGGATATATATCTTGCCACTGGTCAAAGGTAGCCCAGGACCAGAAAGTGAGTTTGACAAAAGGCGCAGTTCTTTGTCAATTTAATCCAAATTACCGGGCAGGTCATCCATTTCAGCGGACAAAGCAAGAGAAAAGACTGTCCACACGACTGAACAAAGAGAATGGTCTTCATCACATGTGATAGACGAACATTATCAAGTTTACGTGTAGGAACTCTCTGCCTTTCGGCCCGACATCCAATTTCAGGCAGCTTTTTTGAGTACTTGGTTTGCATTCTCTTTGCTCTTCTCATCTCTTTTGCAAGACTATACAAGTGACTAGTGTCGTCTGTTTTCAGGGCCGGATTGTCGAGGAAGAACAGGGTCTTGGTCAGCTCTGGTTCGCAATCCCTGATGCAAACAACCAGCTATAAGTCGCTGGCTGCTGTCAGCTTATTCACTGTGATGCATTCCGTGGAGACGTGTTTAAGCGGTCGGCCTCGTGATCAGGTGGTGTGGGTTCAACTCCGGACTCCGCATTCTTTTTTAAGGGTGCTTGATGCGGAGTCCCCTGCATTTCGTAATCGCTTCCTTGTCAGTCCTGTCCTTTACTTGTCACTGGGGTCGGGCGGCTCTAGACGAGAGAGTGAGGATAACAAGTAGCTCAGTTAATCCTTACTAAAAATAGCGCTAGCAAAATAAATTATGCCATCATCGTCTAAGATAGACGGCGGTCTTTGCCTTTACCTTTGCCTTTGCCTTTACCTTTGCCTTTACCTTTGACTTTACCTTTGACTTTACCTTTGCCTTTACCTTTGCCTTTACCTTTGCCTTTACCTTTGACTTTACCTTTGACTTTACCTTTGCCTTTACCTTTGACTTTACCTTTGCCTTTACCTTTGACTTTACCTTTGACTTTACCTTTGACTTTACCTTTGCCTTTACCTTTGCCTTTACCTTTGCCTTTACCTTTGACTTTACCTTTGCCTTTACCTTTGACTTTACCTTTGACTTTACCTTTGCCTTTACCTTTGACTTTACCTTTGCCTTTACCTTTGCCTTTACCTTTGCCTTTACCTTTGACTTTACCTTTGACTTTACCTTTGCCTTGCATCATAAGACACTAAGTTCTTCTGACTTACATACGTTCCTCAGCCCAATTAACGTTTCGCATGTATTTGATATTATTGTCTGTAACTACAAGTTTTCTTAAATTACTGACATTAAATAGGGGAACTGAGACACTAATTTGGCCAGGAGCAATATACTCAAGACGATCGCTCTCTCACTCTTCCTGTTTGTTCTTTTGCTGTTATTGCATAGCTGCTGCGCAAGCCTGCTTTTTGCAGTCCAGTGCCATTCTTTTATAGATACGGGTCTTCTTCAGTTGTTTCACTGCTCCATACAGTGTGTTGGCAATTTTAGACCGTTCTCGTAAGAATCTTTTCCTCATGTCCGCAAGCGCATTGCACTCATTGAATATATGTCGATCTGTTTCAACAGGTTGAGAGCAACGTCTGCACAATTGCAGGTGCTGGGGATTGATGCGCTTCGCGTGGCTACTGACTCAGGTATATCCTGTTTGGAACAGAAAGATGCGACTTTGATCTCTTCTATGAAGTTTTATTTTGGTCATCGTTATTATTTGGCTGTGATAATACACTTGGACCTGTTGTTCCTGTCGCCCACCTGTTCATCCAGATTTCCATGATATCATTCTTAATAATCTCTTCCTGGAGTCAAGTTATTTTTAAAGCCGCCTGAGCGACGAGATGTAGAACGACGTAATCCTCGTAGTAGTGAGCGCCACGGAGATGTAGCCAAACACGGCACAACCGCCTGGAGAACCGCTTGAGGGATGTGAGGACAGCTGCTACAACCTGCCCATTAACGCCCTTTTCATCACGCATACAAGAGTTAACTGGCTCATAGTGAACACTAAACAACAACTGACAATGTACATGATTGATTACAGAAGAAATCGTGAAAGGTATGGATACCTGTGGTTCCCCCACCTCACTCGTTGTAGACTATATTGTTTTGCCCTTTTAGGCAGCCCCATTCTGTTTGACCAACATCTGAGGTATTTGATGTTTTAATCCTTTAGACCACAGCTGCACCATTGTACATGTTAATTTTATTGATTTTCGTTGGTTTAAAAAAAATAATATGCATTATACACACACGAGATAAGGATGTAATATTTTTCGTACGAAAGATAAAAACATTCACGGTTTTAGAGTTTAAAAAAAAATATATGATCTACGCCGTTTAAAACGGCACTCAAAAATGTAGCTTCTATAAAATTGAACTGTTGACGCATGATCAAAATGAACTTAAAGTACTCGCGAAGACCTCCACACGATTGGACCAGCAGCTTTCTAATGTAAAAGTTACATACCTGCAGTTCTAAAACTTAATTATTTTCCCATTGACGCGTTCTCTGATGCCGATCCTTCACGCCTTCTTACTTAAACGACTTAACAAGCGATTAGCCTGTCCGGGTTTTTTAACTTTTACCGCCAGGTCTGAGCGCAAACCAGAAGCTATTTAAGCGCCATCCTAGCGGTTAAGGTATGCGAAAGACAAGCATAATACCTGAAAATATCATCGAGAGGAAATTAAACGTAGAACAATGTTGGTTATGTCAGTTCAGGGCTAATAGGTAAGGTTAATGCGATGCATCACTTGACTCCTAGACGAAGATGACTAACCCTTTTAAAGGTAGAAGACTCTCCAAGTCTTGGCTCAACAAACTACGACATGTATACAGGCCAAAAACATGCTGAGTGGTGTAGGCTTTAAGAGTTCAAAGATATTCTTCTCCTCCTCTTGTTTCTTCTTCTTCATTTTCTATTTAATTTTCTTCTTTTTTTCGACGTGTTCTTTTTCTTCTTTTTGTTCTACGTCTTCTTTTTCTTCATCATCTTCTTTTTCTTCTTCTTCGTCTTCTCCGGTTTCGTTTTTTTCACGAAAATGACGTTCTATTACATTGTGTTGTAGTTTCCCAGCAAGTTACTTGTTGTTGTTGTTGTAGTTGCTGTTGTTGTATGCCCACGATGAATGGATTTACTTTTTGTGTTACCTGAAAAGGGCCTTAAATGGCGAATTGCAATAGTCTTTCACATATCCAGAACGTGCTGATGAACGCCTTAAAACTGCATGTTTTCTACCAGTGTCTTAAAACTGCTTGTTCCCAGTCTTAACGTCTTAATAATGCTTGTTTCCAGCCATAATGTCCTTAAACTGCATGTTTTCTGCCACAGTGTCTTAAAACTGCATGTTTTTTGCCACAGTGTATTAAAACTGCTTGTTTCCAGCTATAATGTCTTAAAACTGTTTGTTTCCAGTCTTTACATCCTGATACTATGTGTCTTATGTTTCTACTCCCAGTGGGCTTCACCGAAACTAAACACTATAGATCCAAGTACCTGCCGAAGACGGATGTGTCGGACCGAAAGGTGCACATATTGCAATCAAACTGTAAACTAGTGACACAACGCGTTCCGTTCTCTGGACTACATCGTGCTACTTGCAAGGCCCTGCTCAGGGCTTGGTATCAGGAGATTGAGAACGAAGAAGCAGACGAAGAATAGATCTAGCGAAAACAAGTTTGGCATCAAAGGTAGAATATTCAACGCCAGTGTTTAGTCGGTACTGCTGTATGGAGCCGAAGCACGGAAAACGAACAATGACAAACATGTCCTTTTCTTTAAAGATGCCTAAGAGGGAAATTGGGCATGAAGTGTCAGGACATGGTGATGAATGAAGACCTATGGAAAAGGAAACAATAATAACAACAGCCCCTGGAACAACACGTTAAGAGAAGAAATGTTATGATAGTATATGTGATGAAAAAGGTACCGTCAAACGTAGCCGGGCAGGCTCTCGCATGGAATCCTCAAGAAAAGAGAAGAAGAGATATATCTAAAATAGATTGAGAAAGGAATGTGAGAAGGAACTACGAATGAAAGACACCACCTATTTTGTTCCTAGGTCTTATGTCTCTATTTCTGTTTCTAATTCTTATGTCTCTATTTCTATTTCTAATTCTTATATCTCTAATTTTGTTTCTACTTCTCATATCGCTAATTCTGTTTCTACTTTCGCTGTTACTATTTCTGTTTCTACTTATTGTATCTCTATTTCTCTTTCTATTTATTCTGTCTCTATTTCTGTTTCTACTTCTTATGTCTCTATTTCTGTTTCTACTTCTTATGTCTCAAATTATGTTTCAATTTCTTATGTCTCTATTTATGTTTCTTCTTCTTATATCTCTAATTTTGTTTCTACTTCTCATATCGCTAATTCTGTTTCTACTTTCGCTGTTACTATTTCTGTTTCTACTTATTGTATCTCTATTTCTCTTTCTATTTATTCTGTCTCTATTTCTGTTTCTACTTCTTATGTCTCTATTTCTGTTTCTACTTCTTATGTCTCAAATTATGTTTCAATTTCTTATGTCTCTATTTATGTGTCTTCTTCTTATATCTCTAATTTTGTTTCTACTTCTCATATCGCTAATTCTGTTTCTACTTTCGCTGTTACTATTTCTGTTTCTACTTATTGTATCTCTATTTCTCTTTCTATTTATTCTGTCTCTATTTCTACTTCTTATGTCTCTATTTCTGTTTCTACTTCTTATGTCTCAAATTATGTTTCAATTTCTTATGTCTCTATTTATGTTTCTTCTTCTTATATCTCTAATTTTGTTTCTACTTCTCATATCGCTAATTCTGTTTCTACTTTCGCTGTTACTATTTCTGTTTCTACTTATTGTATCTCTATTTCTCTTTCTATTTATTCTGTCTCTATTTCTGTTTCTACTTCTTATGTCTCTATTTCTGTTTCTACTTCTTATGTCTCAAATTATGTTTCAATTTCTTATGTCTCTATTTATGTTTCTTCTTCTTATATCTCTAATTTTGTTTCTACTTCTCATATCGCTAATTCTGTTTCTACTTTCGCTGTTACTATTTCTGTTTCTACTTATTGCATCTCTATTTCTCTTTCTATTTATTCTGTCTCTATTTGTGTTTCTACTTCTTATGTCTCTATTTCTGTTTCTACTTCTTATGTCTCAAATTATGTTTCAATTTCTTATGTCTCTATTTATGTTTCTTCTTCTTATATCTCTAATTTTGTTTCTACTTCTCATATCGCTAATTCTGTTTCTACTTTCGCTGTTACTATTTCTGTTTCTACTTATTGTATCTCTATTTCTCTTTCTATTTATTCTGTCTCTATTTCTGTTTCTACTTCTTATATCTCTAATTTTGTTTCTACTTCTTATATCTCTATTTGCTTTTTACTTTCGCTGTTACTATTTCTGTTTCTACTTCTTATATCTCTAATTCTGTTTCTACTTTTACTGTCTCTATTTCTGATTCTACTTCTTATGTCTCTATTTCTGTTTGCACTTTGTATGTCTCTATTTCTGTTTTTAGTGTTTCTGTTTCCAATTCTCAAGACCAGCTTCTCACTTCTCAGATTATGCGACCCCTGATCATTCTTCTCTTGGTCTATTAATAATTTTAAAATTTATTATCGAATTTCTTCTGTTCATTTTTTACTTTTTATATCTGGTTGCTCTTTTTTCTGACTGTCCTTTTCCCGTTTCCACGTTTTCCTTTCTTTTTCTGCATCCCCAAAACGTAACATTTTCTCAATCCCATATTTCTTTCGATGTAATTTCTAGTTCTCCTTCATCTACGTCACCTTTTATTAAATCTAATTTTTTTTGTTTGCTCGTTGTATTTCTGGATCTTTTTCTTTTGCACAATTTCAAAATTTAAATGATAGTTTTAATCAACTCACTAGGAAGGACTGCAGCACCATTTTCCGGCTGAGGACACAACACGTCCCACTTATCAATCACAATAACACAATTCAATCACAACACATCACAGATTGTTAGCTGTACGAAACATACAATGTTAAGAACATACTTAATCCTCCGGGACCAGATAAATGAAAAAGTGGGTATGGCACTAAACAACAACAACAAACACGTGGATATAGTATTACATGGCATTGGGCCGAAGGGCGAGAGCCAGGATTCTGCTGGATCCATAACAACTGAATAGTCTACTGTTATTATACTTTTTATATTTGTATGCTATATATTCTTCTATCTTCTTTTCTCTTTTTCAGTGTCATGTTGTGAAGAGGTTTCTTGACCAGGCCCTAGTATGTGCTTCGTACACGGCGAGCTTTACTGCTTCTGTTATTTCTGCTATCCCTCTTGTAAGGTGGTTGACCCCTGCCTTGTATCCGTTGTATCTGTATAGCATTGCTTTGTGAGGGATACTATCTGGATTTTGACGTGTCACGTGGCCGAACCATTTGGTTTGATGTCTATTGAAGAGGGTTTGCCTTTGTCTTGCACGTACCTACCGTCTAATATCTTCGTTTCTGATTCTTTCCATTCTTGTTACTCCAAGCATTCGAGGCATGCATGTAATCTCTGTAATTTCAATGTTTCTTTTTTTCTTTGTTTGTGTCCATTCATCACGTTCCTAAATCCTCTTTTTCTACAACCTGTTTAACTGCTTTTTTTCACAATTTTCTTGTTCTGTTTGTTCTGGCTCTACTTCTTTTACATCTTTCTACGTCTTCTATGTTACACAATTTTCTCCTTAGTTTTATTCTTCGTCACATTGTTCCCTATCTTCATCATTCTTTTTTGCTTCGTCCTCGACTTCTCTTTCTCTGTGCTCTTCGTGGTGGTTGGCATGTTCTGTTTTCTGATTACTCTGCAACTAATAGAAGTAACAATCATAGCGTTTTTTTCTGATTACTATGCAACTAATAGAAGTAACAATAATAGCATTTTTCTGATTACTCTGCAACTAATAGAAGTTACAATCACAGCGTTTTTCTGATTACTCTGCAACTAATTGAAGTTACAATCATAGCGTTTTTCTTATTACTCTGCAACTAATAGAAGTTACCATCATAGCGTTTTTTTGATTACTCTGCAACTAAAAGAAGTTACAATCATAGCGTTTTTCTGATTACTCTGCAACTAATTGAAGTTACAATCATAGCGTTTTTCTTATTACTCTGCAACTAATAGAAGTTACCATCATAGCGTTTTTTTGATTACTCTGCAACTAATAGAAGTTACAATCATAGCGTTTTTCTGATTACTCTGCAACTAATAGAAGTTACAATCATAGCGTTTTTCTGATTACTCTGCAACTAATAGAAGTTACAATCACAGCGTTTTTCTGATTACTCTGCAACTAATAGAAGTTACAATCATAGCGTTTTTCTGATTACTCTGCAACTAATATAAGTTACAATCATAGCGTTTTTCTGATTACTCTGCAACCAATAGAAGTAACAATCATAGCGTTTTTTCTGATTACTCTGCAACTAATAGAAGTAACAATCATAGCGTTTTTCTGATTACTCTGCAACTAATAGAAGTTATAATCATAGCGTTTTTCTGATTACTCTGCAACTAATAGAAGTAACAATCATAACGTTTTTCTGATTACTCTGCAACTAATAGAAGTAACAATCATAACGTTTACTGCCACTACTCAGATTCACGGGGAGGATTGTTTAGAGTGAAGAATATAGAACGCTGCAGTCGCCGCGAAATGTGAAGACTAGATTCCTAGTTTCCCTTTGATAGATAAACCATATACCTTATCAACGTATTGAACGAGTATACTCGTGATTGCTAGACCAACATTCAATATGCTAGGCCAGCCGTTGCTATTTCTTCTCTGCATTCGATGAAAATTTAAACAGAAACCCAGAACAGCACAGAACAAAATCTTTCCGAAAGAAACACGTCAGAAGTTAAAACACAAAACACCAACAGCAAATTATATCTAAAGACAAAAGGGTTTAACACTTTGTTTTCTATACAAATTAGAACCAAGTGCAATAACCCCCTGACTAGTTTCAGTCTTAACATAGTTTCGTCCCTTTCCCCTTTCACAACAATGAAATGCTAATTTCTGGACCCTAACCAACGCTAAAACTTTCAATTTTAAGGAGTTTTACAATTCTAACAGCCTGAATTTTCAACGATCCGGTCTGGGTTATGTCACAATCTTCCACAAGGGAGGGGAGCTACCCTTTCCCTTTTCCTCCAATTAATGACCGGAGTCAGGCCTGGTTATTTCTTGACATGTTCCTTGCGCACATCCTGTGTGAAAAGGAAGGACTTCGCGATGGAGACAGTCTTAAAAGATGAAATATTCACCAGCACGCTCGGGATGTGAAGAAAGCTACTGCAACCCGCCACTTAACGTCCTTTTCAGGGCGCACAAAAGAGTAAAACTACTCATTGTGTGCATTCGCAAACAACAAAAAGATGAAACGACCTGGCTAGAATCTCGTGCAAGCACTACGTGTCTTGCTCAGCCAAGTGCCAAATAAAGGATATATACACAGTGGTTAGCGCGCTGGCTTCGCATCTGAGTGGTCCTGGATTCATTCCCCAGTTAAGCCGGTAATGTTTTTATCTGACCGCATTGGCTCCTGGGTCGACCCAACCTTAAATGGGTACCGGTTCAGTCCGGAAAGTAAAAGCGGCGAGGGAGAGGAGATGGCTACCGGCCTAATATAGCCGGGCCTTTGAAATGTGAGATCGCTAACACCTCACACCCTACGGCAGTAATGATATGGGTTACTTTTTTTACTTACTTAATAGTCAATGAATTTAGGTCTGAGCGTCATCATCATCCTGTAGCATGTCCATGATAGAACGAAGCTCTCATCAGAACCATTCCATAAGAATCAGTCTACCCATCTGCTTCATGTTTCTAGGGTGTTATTGATGTCTTATGTCCATCTACACCTTGGTTGGCCGTTACTTAATCTTCCTGGAACAATACCCTCCATAAATGCTTTTGTCCAGTTCGTAAAGCGCTTGATGTGACCACACACTATCAGTTGCCGAGACAAAATGTGGTTTAAAAGCCACTTCTATTCTGACTGACACAGTCTGAGCATACACGTGTGGTTTAAAAGCCAGTTCTCTTCTGACTGACACTGTCTGAGCATACACGTGTGGTTTAAAAGCCAGTTCTTTTCTGACTGACACTGTCTGAGCATACACGTGTGGTTCAAAAGCCAGTTCTCTTCTGACTGACACTGTTTGAGCATACACGTGTGGTTTAAAAGCCAGTTCTCTTCTGACTGACACTGTCTGAGCATACACGTGTGGTTTAAAAGCCAGTTCTCTTCTGACTGACACTGTCTGAGCATACACGTGTGGTTTAAAAGCCAGTTCTCTTCTGACTGACACTGTCGGAAAATACACGTGTGGTTTAATAGCCAGTTCTCTTCTGACTGACACTGTCTGAGCATACACGTGTGGTTTAAAAGCCAGTTCTCTTCTGACTGACACTGTCTGAGCATACACGTGTGGTTTAAAAGCCAGTTCTCTTCTGACTGACACTGTCTGAGCATACATTTGTGGTTTAAAAGCCAGTTCTCCTCTGACTGACACTGTCTGAGCATACACGTGTGGTTTAAAAGCCAGTTCTCTTCTGACTAACACTATCTGAGCATACACGTGTGGTTTAAAAGGCAGTTCTCCTCTGACTGACACTGTCTGAGCATACACGTGTGGTTTAAAAGCCAGTTCTCCTCTGACTGACACTGTCTGAGCATACAGGGCAACAATGTACACTTGATGATAATAACAGCACCAAACGAATATAAAACTGTGCTTGGAGACACGGTATTACAAGAGGTAGATGTATTCATACATTTTGGTAGTTGTTGTTGTTGTTGCTGTTGTTGAATGCCGACAGTGAATAGCATTTCTTTTTTGTGCGCCCTAAAAACGAAGGTTTTTTTTGTTGTTTTATTTGTGTTCACTTTATTTATCTATTCCTCAAGGCGGTGTGCGTTGCACTGAGGTTTTTATTTTGCGACTGTCGGTCCAGTGCATTTTATGCAAGGGTCTGATTCATCCTGCAGTTTCGAAGGGTTTGCTTCCCCGGGTAACGGTCGGTGCTGTGGTGGGGATCGAACCAAGCACCTTCGGCTTGTGAACCTTGTCACTAAGCCACTAGTCCACGCCGTCTCCAAAAAAGGACATTAAGTGGTGGGATGTCGTAGCTTTCCTCACATCCCGAGCGTGTTGATGAAGGAACACCGGAGTCCCCCAGGTGGTTGTGCTTTGCTTGATTTCATCTGCTTGTCGCTCATTACTACGAGGATGATATCGATAACTCACCTTGTTAATCAAGCTTTCGTAAACACAGCCCGTTTCCAGGAAGGCTGCTTGGAAGTCAAGATGAGGATCTTCGTCCGATATTTTTTCTGACCCTGGGTAACATGTCGGATTAGTAGGTTGTGCCTGACCAGACGAAAGTTTTCCTTCCCATATTTCGGTAGTAACATAGACAAGGTCGGAAGACTGATGGAGATATCAAATTAAGGAGACAAAAGACGAGAGGGTATATTATTGTTTTCAGGAATTTATGGCAATGAAAAGAAATTAATTATATATCCGCCACAGAAATACATATCATCATATGCAATGTCAAGTTTCTTCTATTTAATGGCCATGGGTATCGGGAACAAAGAAAAAAATCAACTGGAAAGGTTCAAGCTATCATTAATGGATGCTTGCGTCGTATTGAGGGAATAACATGTTAATATCATCATCATCATGCTGCATGTCCTTTATAGAAGGTCGCTCCCATCACATTCTGTCTGAAAGGAACTCTTTCCCTTGCCAAAACTCCAGCCTTCGCCACATTCAGGCATTCCTTGATATCTTGGTACCATCATCTTCTTTGTCAACCCCTGCCTCTTATATCTGGCACTAAATCTTTCATCACCGTTCTCTCAAGACCGCTGTATCTCTTGATGCGAGCAAAGTATTTACATTTTTTGGCCAAAATGGGTTTTATAAACCAGTTCCTCTCTATGTTCAACTCTTGCCGAATGTCTATATTTGTCTTTTTCTCCGTAAAGGGTATTCTGAGGATCTTTATGTAACATTTTGACTCGAAGGATTCGATTCTTTGTCTGGAAGTTTTGGTAATCGTTCATGAATCGCAGCCATAATCTGACACAGGAATAACACAGGCTCTCAAGACTTTCACTTTTGTCGTTTTGTTTGTGCTCTGCCAAAATTTCTTCAGGCTGTTCAGTCTATGCATTGCCATGGCTGTTCTTCTTCTGATTTCATTGAAGCAGTCGCCATCTTTGTCAATTCTGGAGCCCAGATATTCAAAATGTGTTACCTGATCTATTTCCTTACCACTACTGTTAATTTATTTTATTTTGTCGATGGTCATTATCTTAGTTTTGTTTATGGTAATATAACGCCACTAATATAGAACAGAAGGTATGTTGGAGTGGTTACCCATTTCAACAGGCGTCAGACAGGGTTGTGTTCTCTCGCCACTCGTCTTTGTCAATTATTTGAATAAAATCACCCAGGAGGCAAATACAATACAGAATACAGAAAAGAACCAACGAATTACTTTTTTTCAGACGACAAACATCTGATTCACTCCAATAAACGAAACCTAAAAAGTCATATTGTCTAACTCTACATGAGCTGTCAAAATGACGATATGAATATCAAAACATCAAAACAGAGGCAATGAATATAGGTAGAAAGCACACCACACTTGATTTTTATGTGGATGAAACAACAATAAAACAGCTGCAAGAATTTAGGTATTTGGGAGCTGTTTTTATTGAGGATTGCATACTCAACAAAGAGATAGAGACGAGATTGCAGAGGGCAAACGCTGTCACATACCACCTTGAGATGGAAAACATACATATTTCGAAAACTAAATGATAGCTTTACAAAAGAGTCATTTTTCTGGAATCCCTGGAATCCTCAGAACAAGAGAGGTAGGGACACACTTTAACACTCATGGGGAAAGAAAGCTAAGACAAAGTTAAAAACGGCAGGAAAAAAGTCGGAGCAGCTGGTAATAGTGGTGCATGACAGTAAGTCCTGTGCGAGTATTTATTGTCGACATTTGCTCCAAAGTAAAGTGATGTATTTTGTTTTGATTTGATTTCTTCCTCGTCTTGCGTTCTCACTCATGCTACCAATCCCCGAACGTTCTCAAACTCCCGCTATCAATCCTTGAATGTGCTCAAACTCCCGCTACCAATCCCTGAACGTTCTCAAACTCCTGCTATCAATCCCTGAACGTTCTCAAACTCCCGCTACCAATCCCTGAACGTTCTCAAACTCCCG
This sequence comes from Ariolimax columbianus, assembly GCA_036924085.1. NCBI lineage: Eukaryota > Metazoa > Mollusca > Gastropoda > Stylommatophora > Arionidae > Ariolimax > Ariolimax columbianus. The sequence goes on along the minus strand of JAVGWX010000007.1, from coordinate 32,559,863 downwards.
CTATCAATCCCTGAACGTTCTCAAACTCCCGCTACCAATCCCTGAATGTTCTCAAACTCCCGCTACCAATCCCTGAACGTTCTCAAACTCCTGCTACCAATCCCTGAACGTTCTCAAACTCCCGCTACCAATCCCTGAACGTTCTCAAACTCCCGCTATCAATTCTTGAATGTTCTCAAACTCCCGCTATCAATCCTTGAATGTTCTCAAACTCCCGCTACCAATCCCCGAACGTTCTCAAACTCCCGCTATCAATCCTTGAATGTTCTCAAACTCCCGCTATCAATCCTTGAATGTTCTTAAACTCCCGCTATCAATCCTTGAATGTTCTCAAACTCCCGCTATCAATCCATGAACGTTCTCAAACTCCCGCTACCAATCCATGAACGTTCTCAAATTCCCGCTACCAATCCCTGAATGTTCTCAAACTCCCGCTAAAAATCCCTGAATATGGTTATGCAAGTAGCAGGATGTAATCCGGAGAAAAGAATGTTTTGTGTCGTAGTGGAAAACTTGAATTTGATATTAGCACCTTTTGGTTCGAGACATCCGACTACAGCATGGCATTGTTATGTACCGGATTATGTTTTCCACTTCGAATTATATGTGTATATGTTCGCGTGTGTGCATATTTGTATGGATATAACTTGCAATAAGCCCGATCAATCAAAAATATTAGCAAAGTGAAATTTATGTGTTCAAACGACTTGTTTTAGGGAAAAGAACCTTTCAAAACTTAATAAATGATGCCTTAGGAAAAAAAAACAAGCCACTGAAGTCAACACTGAAAGACTATAATACATTAAAAAAGAGGTCGTAAAATCCGTTGGGGATATTACATTGTTTAACAACAAAATGCAGTACTTCTTTTTTTCAGTTATATGTGCGTAGCTGTAGTTGATCAGGTTACAATCTCAAGAGATCAGGTTATTTAAGCAATATTGTCGACATTTTGTTGTTGTTGTTGTTGTTGTAGTTGTTGTTGTAGTGGTTGTTGTTACTGAATGACCACAATGAGTAGGAATACTCTTTTGTGCGCCAAAAAGGACGTTAAGTGACGGGTTGTTGTAGCTTTCCTCACATCACGAGCGTGCTGTTGATAATAGACCGTAGTCCTGCAGACGGTTCTGCTATTCTTGAATTCATGTGGGTGTTGTTCTCTACTACTGGAATCACGTTAATCCCTCACCTTGTCAACCAGGCTGTCCTGAGAACAGCCCATTTCCAGAGAGGCCTACGACGACGCTGAAGTGTGGGTCTCGGTCAGTATGTTTACCTGACCCCAACTAACATGTCTGATCAATATGTTTTACCTGATCCTGACTAACATGTCTGATCAATATGTTTTACCTGATCCTGACTAACATGTCTGATCAATATGTTTTACCTGATCCTGACTAACATGTCTGATCAATATGTTTTACCTGATCGTGACTAACATGTCTGATCAATATGCTTTACCTGATCCTGACTAACATGTCTGATCAATATATTTTACCTGATCCCGACTAACATGTCTGATCAATATGTTTTACCTGATCCTGACTAACATGTCTGATCAATATGTTTTACCTGATCCTGACTAACATGTCTGATCAATATGTTTTACCTGATCCTGACTAACATTTCTCATCAATATGTTTTACTTGATCCTGACTAACATGTCTGATCAATATGTTTTATCTGATCCTGACTAACATGTCTGATCAATATGTTTTACATGATCCTGACTAACATGTCTGATCAGTGTGGTTTGTCTGACTTAACGTTAGTTTTTCTTCCATGTCGACATTTTAAATTTGAATCTTTTGAGTAATCTCGGTTCTCTACTTAAAGAAGATATATGACTTTATTTATAGACTATGCTACATAATGTGTAATCTTTTAAGGTGACTTACTTTTCCTGTTAAGTTTTGCTGTAAACTGATCTGCAGAGTTTTCTATAGTGATCAGCATGAGTAACATAAAAATGGTGCGCATAACCGGCCGCGGTCTAGTCTTGTTCTCATGTTTTTTGTCCATGATGGATACGGCCAGGCCACGGATTTGATTGGAAGTCACGCTAGTTGACGCTTACACTTGTGTCCACGGAAACGTGTTATGGTTTTTTATTTGGATTTGTAAGTTCGTTCATTTGATGGTGTTTTTACCTTCGATTATCATGACATTGTATTTGTCTATTTACAGTAGTATTTCGGTGACCCTGTATCGTATGTCTACGACCCTCTGCACACGACTGAACTTTACGAGATTGGTGTTCTTCGCTTTCTTTGCTGAAAGTGGCAGTTTAGTGTAGCTGGGAAATGTACACAAGGTCCAACATTATGTGATAACACATCGCCTTGGAAAGATTGGGTCATGCTAGGTTAGCAACCTGTCCATGATACATCGTTCACACGGTGTGTGATATTATCGAGATCAAGGGCACTAGCCTCTTGAAGCGGTGACCGGAATCGGTGTGCGATCAAAACTCGTATGTTTCAAATGACATCTGGTCATAAGAGTGGTGGGAACATAGTTCCTGCATCCTCAGTTACCTCCAGCCTTCTTGATTTATGTCTTGCAATTGGTCCAAGGAAGCTCGGGACCAGAGAGTGAGGATGCTGACAAGCGCAGGGACTTCCTCACTAAAATCCAAATACAGCGCAAGTTACATCATCAAGACAAAATACAGCCGAGGATGTGGTCATCTCATGCGATGTGCAAATGACTAGCATGATTTACGATTGTTATTGTACGCTCGTATTTTTGTGAGATTAGTTTCTGTCAATCTATCTTATTTTCTTCCTCTTAAATTTTAAGAGCAGTCTCTTTTGGCGTATGTTCGCAGTAACCGTTTTTATAGTTAAATTCCTTCTCATAATATTGTTATGCTATTCACCCCGAAAAACAATCGTATGCAAATACAGAAAAGCGTTACATTGTATTGCTTTGAGAAATAGTTGGATTGCCCTCTCAGCATTTCATTTGATTACATTATCAATTAATATGGTATTAATTTTTTGCGTTCATAATGATGTGATCAAAACAAACATTAAGGTAAGGCATGGGACAGGGAAGAGGTAACGTGACTGGTAACATATACTGGAGATACTGGTGGAAGTTGGGTAAAGCCTAGATTTTCTTCTTTCGTAATGCAATCTATTACAAAAATTCCTCTATTCTAGCAATGCCGAAGACACGCAAATAAAGCCACTTGTGCATTGGACTAAGAACTTCTACATGTAAAGCCTTAGCTATTGAATCATTCTCCTGCAAATGTTCTGATACGGGCTAAACTCTAAGCGCTTCATTGCACGTCTTGTATATGCGTATGAAAACATGTATATATATATATATATATATATATATATATATATATATATATATATATATATATATATATAATATATATATATATACATATATATATATATATATATATATATATATATATATATATTCATATGTAAATACATAAACACATACATACATACACACATACATACACACAAACACACACACATCAATACATTCATACATACACACACACATACACACATACATACACACATACACACACGCACGCGCGCACGCACGCACACACACACACACACATACATACATATATACATACATACATACATACATACACGCACGAACACAACAACAGAGTATGGACAAGGAGGTCCTTAAGCTACAACAAATAGCCTGGCCCAAAATCGAGTGGACGGAATTCGTCGGACAATCTGCAGTATTGTTGTCTCAATGACCTTTCAAGTTACGCGACTGATGATGGTAATGTCACTGATCCTACAGTTTGATAAGAAGATAGTGATCTTTAGACATGACACAGTTGTTTTAAAAACGTTCACACGTACTCTCGAACCGGCGTTGTAGAAGTTTGTTTGTGTGCTGTGCACGTAAGATCGCAAGAGTCATCATCACGTAACATGTCCTTTGTAGAACGTACTCCCATCACAGTCTGTCTATAAGAAACTCATTCTTTTGCCAAAACTCCAGCCTCCGCCACAGTCATACCAAGGCATTCCTGTATATCTTCGTGCCATCGTCCTCTTGGTCTACCCCTTCCTCTTTTGCCTGGCACCATACCTTCCATCACTGTTCTCTCAAGACCGCTGTGTCTCTTGATGTAACCAAAGTATTTGCATTTCCTAGCCAAAATGGAATTGATAAACCAGTTCTTCTCTATGCTCAACTCTTGCCGAATGTCTACATTTATTTTTATCTTTGTCCAGGGTATTTTGAGGATCTTTCTATAACATTTTGACTCGAAGGATTCGATTCTTTGTCTATAACTTTTGATAATCGTCCGTGATTCACAGCCATAAGCTGCCGCAGGAAAAACACAGGCTCTCAAGACTTTTACATTTATCATTTTGTTGGTGCTCCTCCATATTTTCTTCAAGCTGTTCAGTCTCTGCATTGCCATGGCTATTCTTCTTCTGATTTTTTTCGAACAGTCGTCATTTTTGTCAATTCTGGAGCCCAGATATTCAAAATGTGTGACCTGATCTATTTCCTCACCACCCACTATACATTTATGCTGACATTGTGTTTTGTCATCGCAGGAGTAGAAAATGTTATTGACTGGAAAATATAAATTTGCCATACTGTGTGTTTTGCTTGAGATATCACAGTCAGAGACAGTGACATTTCTAAATAAAGTTGATTCCCTTGGATGCCTAACAGATGCAGTTAAAATGAAACGGCCAAGATAATAGGGAAGCAATGCCTCGCAATACAGAATGTGACTCCACTGGAACATATTAAATATTCCCCTTGTCTCGAACTGCATGTTAATTTTTTTCTGGCCTATATTCGGCGCTGACAGAACAGCAAGTCTAAGATGCTCATGACGTTCCATCAATTTGGGACAACAGCTGAAAGAGATGCCTACGAAAGTGTTCCAGGAATGTTTACCACATCTGAATGGTCACTGATAAATGTTTTGATGGAAATGCATACTAAATAATTGTACTGCTGTCAGTCTGAAATTGGTTGTATACAGACTCTGCAGAGTCGTCTAGGCCAGTATAAAGACGTTAATTTATATTAAGTAACTTATTTCTATACAATTCGAATTTCCTGGACATTTTTGAAACAACCTCGTATATATATTTATATATATATATTTAGTTATTAGATCTTAGTCGACCTGTACTTCTACAGCGGCAAATGCCTCTGTGCAGGTCCCAGCTCTGGTTTGGTCTGAGCTGGATGTAGCCGTTAGAAGGATTTCCTGTTTAGCGGGTAGGCTCTAGCAGCTAATACTCAGTTGCGATGGGGCAATCGTTAACTGAGAGTGGTAACCCATGTGCGAGTTCATCTTAATAGACTCAAACACTGGAGCAATGTAGACCTGCAGCCTGTTAGTCGCCATTATGCTGCTCTAAACAAACCACCTAACTATGGCCGATGCTATGCAAAGTCACACAATTAGTCGCCACTTACGAGATGCCCTCAGCGAGGCAGTGGTGCTATTTCTGTATTTGTCCTACACAAAGTCACCAGCAGATAACTTGGGTAATATTAATATATATATATATTGCACAAAGTAAGACATTAAAGGGAGCCGCGTAACGCAGTGGTTAGCGCGCTGGCTTCGCATCTGAGTGGTCCCCAGTTGAGGCGGAAATGTTTTTCAGACCGCAACGATTCCTGGGTCAACCCAGCCTTAAATGGGTACCGGTTCAGTCCAGGAAGTAAAAGCGGCGAGGTAGAGGAGATCGCTACCGCCCTCATATAGCCGATCCTTTAAAATATGACATCACTAACTTCTTCTTCTTCTTCATCGTACTCAGTCAGACAGTAACTATTATTTTTTCGAAAAAAGCGGCGGTCATCCTGAGGCTGTCGACACTGCCATAGAGCTTGTCTTGTGGTTCCACTGGTGATGGCCACATCTGCTCTCTCTGATCCTCGTATGTCGGGCAGTTCTGCAGAAGATGCTCAGCGGTCATTTTCTCGGTACCACACGGGCATTCGTCGGTACCACCTATCTTCAATTTGTTGAATAGGTGGTACCTCAGTCTATTGTGGCCAGTGCGAAGTCTGAAGACAACGACCTGCTCTCTTCTGTTCAACTGGAAATAGGCATCGTTTTTGGTGTAGCCAGTATGTTCTGTTTCCCATTTGGTCATGTATCTGGCTTTAATAAGCCGTTTTGACTCTTCGTACGTCATACTAGTATCTGTTTGTGGTAGTCTTGCGCCTTCTTTTGTCAGTCTGTCGAACATCACTAACATCTCACACCCCTACGGCAGCAATGCTATGGGTTACTTTACTTTACTAAGACATCAAGTTAAGAGACGAAGAAGAGAAAGCGGAAGAAGCCAATGATGTGAACTCCAATATTTACCTAAGCCAAGAGATTAATACCAACCACATAATTGACTACAAAATCTCTAGACAATGAAAAGCAATCTCGTATTCCTACTACTCTATTAAGCCGACCCGCAAAAAGATGGAGGACACCACGGCAAGAGCGTACACTTTTAATTCCATGGTCGGGATCAAGATGCTGAGCAGCGCAAGAGCTGAATCGGTCAGCGACCCATAGCTGATGCTAGCGTCAGGGACAGTGAACCAGAGCTGCCAAGACCCTTCTACACCTCCACGCGGTGATTTTTGATAACAGACTGCAGCAGAGCAGACTGGCTAAGGAGAAGAGATCAAAAAGGGAATGCTAACCCGGTACTCAAAACATGCTTGCTGAAGTCGGATGAGTTGGACCGAAAGGTGCAAATATCGAAGTCAACTACGACACAACGCATTCCTTTCTCTGGACTACATTCTGCTACTTAAGCCCTTTCAGGGTTTGGTAGTGGGAGATTGAGAACGAACGAAGCCAAGCCGCGAATTCCAAGGTCACACCAGCAATCATTTGCTGATGTGAAGTGTGGAACTTGTCATGAACAGATGTAGCGCCGTGCCATTCACAGAACAATGAAACGCGGCGGACTTACACATTTCGTTAATAGATAAGTTCCGAAACGAAGAAATTCAGTATCCAACTATGTTTTATTATGTTGTGGAAGAGTGCTATCATGCAAACATCAATCCCTGGGGTTGGACATGTAGTGTGCATGTTTGATAAGAGATGAACACGGAAAACAATGTTTCGGTGCCATATGCCTGTACACGTCGACGGGACCGCTCACCTATGCTATGGCGAGATGGAATGATCAAAAACAGGTTCACATTGGTATAGGACTGCAAAAACTCGGATACGCATAGCGAATATAGTCGGCTTTTACTCATACCGCACATTTGCTCCACTGACGCTGATAATAACGTGATTATCTGCTGATACATGCATGGATTTATAATATATATATATACACACACATATTTATATATATCATAATCATCTTGTAGCATGTTTTTGGCATAAATCGCTCTCATCATAGCCATTCCATATGAATCTTGATCATCAGTCAGTCTACTCGCCTGTGTTATGTTTATGTTTAGGGTGTCCTTGTGTTCTGTGTCCGTCTACCCCTTGGTTGGCCTCTGCCTCGTCTTCCTTGGACAATCATATCTATGACTGCTTTGTCCAGTTCGGCATGGCACTTGAAGTCTCCGAAACACCTCAGTTTCCGAGACATAACCTGGTTTATAAGCCAGTTCTCTTCGACACTCTGATATTTCAGGATGGCATTTTTATTATTATTTTCTTTAACCAATGCATTTTGAGGATTGTTATTTAGCATTTTGTGTCGAAAGCCTTGATTTTCTTTCCTAATATTTGTGTGATGATCGGTGTCTCGCAATAGCACATTATTACTGGGAATACGCATGTTCTACTGATCTTCAATTGGAATTCGTTGTTAGTATTGTGCCACATATACTATTCAGTTTCTGAATTGCTACGGACAATCTACTCCGTATTTCCCTTGCACAGTACCCATCTGTTGTTATCATCAATTGTTTATTATATATAAATATATACTCACAGTTACGAAGTAATATCATAATTTGTTTGTTACTGTACTCAATTTCAAATGTTAGCACAACGTGAAATGGGTAAATCTCTCTTCCCATGAAACACTTTTGTTTGTTGCTGGGACAAGCAGCTTCATAATCGAATACAAATTGCTTGAGAAACCACGAATGCTAGAATGCATTAAGTGATTCGATGCAGACGCCGTACCAGTGGGACACAGTGTAAAGGTAATCCATTGCGATTTGGGCTGGAAATTGAACAAGGCAGATAGTCGCTAACAGATTAGTTATTCCTGCTCGCCGGACACTAAGAATGTATTCTTCCCAGGCAATTTGGGGTCATGCAGCAGTTCCCTTATACGCAGCTAATTGTGAATTTTAAAATGAATTTGCATAAGGGCATATTCGCAAAGCTGGTAGTCAGTAATTGTGTGGGAACATTCTTTTCTAAATCGTGACCAAAAATGAGGGTCTGTGTAGCAGAGTTATAGAGACCCTGCTTCTTATTTCACAAAACCATGTTTAATCCCCGTTTTCGCAACAAGAAAAAAATATGGGCGACCAATCTATGAAAACTTACATGGCCTACTGAAAAAATAAGAGAGTGCAGCCATGAACGAACTGGCAAAACCTTTATGAACTGTCATACAATTTGTTTTGTATTGCCGGGTTAGTCGAAGTATGCTTAGGCAGGTAATCACAGCACGGTTTGCCCCTGATGTCCCGACGTCGTGTGCTGGCTGTGTTCGTTTATTTCACTCCCAACAGAAAAACAACATATGTCTTAGAGGGAATTCGCTAGCCCTTCTTGTCAGCATGCAGGTATTGAAAGCATTCTACTACTCTAATATCTCACGTTAATAACAATTTCTCATGCAATGAGTATATTAATGTAACACTTCATCCTCAATAGCAGTGTCTGCTATAGTATTACCTCCGTAAAAAATGAGAATTTGAGTGACATAGAGGTTAGTGACTTTGTCTTCGATGCAAAGTGACCTCAGACTTAGTACAATGGCAATTGTAATAGTTAATATTATTCACGTACATTTCCGTGCATCTGTACCCTAAAGATGTAGAGCTTACGTTCTCATTCTTGAGCGTTCTCTTTCTTGCGACAAATGTTTTGCGTTGGTAAGCTCGCAATATTGAATACTTTCAGCAATCATACATATAATATATATATATTACATGTAACTGCAGCTTGTTCCTATTTCTCCTATAACATATGAATGAAATTTGGTCCGACTTCCGCTTGAGTATATGGATTAAAGTGTTCGAAACTCCTTAAAAATATGACTAAACGTTTTCGTAACCCCATGGATCACATGTCTGCCATTGTTTCCCCTAAGATGATATGACTTTAACTGTTTCTATTCTGCATTTGTTCCTGTTCAGTTTAGATATTATGACTGCAGTTGTTCCAATTCAACTGTTTTTATTTATCATTGAACACATGGCTACAATTATTCATTTTCCCAGTGGAACTTATGATTGGCAATGTTTCAATTCCCCCTGAAAAGGATGGCTACAAAGGTCCCAATTCCCCTTGCTACATGGCTACAAAGGTCCCAATTCCCCTTGCTACTTATCGCTACAAAGGTCCCAATTCCCCTTGCTACTTATCGCTACAAAGGTCCCAATTCTCCTTTCTACTTATCGCTACAAAGGTCCCAATTCCCCTTGCTACATGGCTACAAAAGTCCCAATTTTCTTTGCTACTTATCGCTACAAAGGTCCCAATTCTCTTTGCTACTTATCGCTACAAAGGTAACAATTCTCTTTGCTACTTATCGCTACAAAGGTCCCAATTCTCTTTGCTACTTATCGCTACAAAGGTAACAATTCTATTTGCTACTTATCACTACAATGGTAACAATTCTCTTTGCTACTTATCGCTACAAAGGTCCCAATTCTCTTTGCTACTTATCGCTACAAAAGTCCCAATTCTCTTTGCTACTTATCGCTACAAAGGTAACAATTCACTTTGCTACTTATCGCTACAAAGGTCCCAATTCTCTTTGCTACTTATCGCTACAAAGGTCCAAATTCTCTTTGCTACTTATCGCTACAAAGGTAACAATTCACTTTGCTACTTATCGCTACAAAGGTAACAATTCACTTTGCTACTCATCGCTACAAAGGTCCCAATTCTCCTTGCTACTTATCGCTACAAAGGTCCCAATTCTATTTGCTACTTATCGCTACAAAGGTCCCAATTCCCCTTGCTACATGGCTACAAAGGTCCCAATTCTCTTTGCTACTTATCGCTACAAAGGTCCCAATTCTCTTTGCTACTTATCGCTACAAAGGTCCCAATTCTCTTTGCTACTTATCGCTACAAAGGTCCCAATTCTCCTTGCTACTTATCGCTACAAAGGTCCCAATTCTCTTTGCTACTTATCGCTACAAAGGTAACAATTCTCTTTGCTACTTATCGCTACAAAGGTAACAATTCTCCTTGCTACTTATCGCTACAAAGGTCCCAATTCTCTTTGCTACTTATCGCTACAAAGGTCCCAATTCTCTTTGCTACTTATCGCTACAAAGGTCCCAATTCTCTTTGCTACTTATCGCTACAAAGGTCCCAATTCCCCTTGCTACTTATCGCTACAAAGGTCCCAATTCTCTTTGCTACTTATCGCTACAAAGTTCCCAATTCTCTTTGCTACTTATCGCTACAAAGGTCCCAATTCTCTTTGCTACTTATCGCTACAAAGGTCCCAATTGTCCTTGCTACTTATCGCTACAAAGGTCCCAATTCTCTTTGCTACTTATCGCTACAAAGGTAACAATTCTCTTTGCTATTTATCGCTACAAAGGTAACAATTCCCCTTGCTACTTATCGCTACAAAGGTCCCAATTCTCTTTGCTACTTATCGCTACAAAGGTAACAATTTCACCCTAGAGTTTATGACTACAAAGGTCCCAATATCCCAAAGAACGGATGAGTACAAATGTTCATATTCCCTCATTAACTTATGACTGCAAATGTTCAAATTTTCCGAGGAACTTACGACTGCAAATCTTCCAATTACTCCTATAAAGTATGACTGCAAATGTTAAAATTCCCTCCTGAACGGATGACTGTAAAGGTCCCAGTATCCCCTGGCACTTATAATTGCAATTGTTCATATTCCCCCTTTGATCTAATGACTGAGATTGTTCTTATCCACTGCAACATATCGCTGCTATTTTTCTCATTCCACTAGAACATAACCTGCAATCATTTCTGTTCATTTTAGAACATAACCAGCAATTCTTCATGTACACCTTGGAACATAGCCTTCAATTCTTCCTGATCACTTTGGAACATTAGTCAGCAATTCTTCCTAAATGTGAATTTGTTTTGTTACTGACTTAATCGGTAACCACTGTGACTTTCCGATCATGTTGGCTTCTGATCGAACATTCTATGTGTTTTCTACGATTTCCTAGTTATCATATGGTTGCAACAGTTCCGTTTATTCTTTATCTTCTTCTTCTTCACTTTTTTCTTCTTCTTTTTATTTGTTATTCGACTATTACTTTATATCCTTTATTTTAAACTTTTTCGAGTTCTTCATCTTTCTCTTCTTGTTCTTCTTGTTCTTCTTGTTCTTCTTCTTTTTCTTCTTCTTCTTCTTCTTCTTCTTCTTCTTCTTCTTCTTCTTCTTTTTCTTCTTTTATTCTGTTCTACTTCTTCCTATTCTTCTTCTTCTTTTTATTATTGTTACTATTCTCCTCCTTTTCACTTTCTTCTTCTTCTTTTCTTCTACTTGCTCGTCTTCTTCTTCTTTTACTTATTTTTCTTCTTCTTCTTATATCTTCTTTTTCTTCATATTGAGTTTCAAAGACATGTAAAAACAAATTATTCATTGTATTATAAAATGTTTTGTATGTAGTCCATTGTTTATGAAATCTGTTTTTCAAACCCACAAGCCTACTGAAAACTAAAAACCCTACATAAAACTTAGTAAACTATTTCAATCCCAAAACCTTACTTCAAGCTCAGAAGCCTACTTCAACCGCAAAAGCCCACTTAAAACTAAATACCCTACTTCAAGTCCAGAAGCCTACTTCAAACTCAAGCCCCTACTTCAAACTAAAAACCGTACTTCAAATTCACAACCCTTCTTCAAACCTGCAACCCTACTTCAAACCCAGAACATTGCTTCAAATCCAGAACATTGCTTCAAATCCAAAACTCTAATTCAAACCCAGAACTCTATTTCAAATCCAGAACGTTACTACAAACCCAAAACCCTACGTCAAACTCGAAACATTATTTCAAACCCAGAATCCTACTTCAAATCCAGAACCCTACTTCATACTCAGACCCCTACTTCAAATCCAGAACCCTACTTCATACTCAGACCCCTACTTCAAATCCAGAACCCTACTTCATACTCAGACCCCTACTTCAAATCCAGAACCCTACTTCATACTCAGAAAACATATCGCCTGTGTGAAAGACTGATAATTAATATCATCCGTTGAAGAATCTTCTTTCCCAGGGTGTTAGTTATTTCCCCTTAGTAGATACTCATTAGAATGTACTGAAAACCTGCAAACTGAATACGAAACCATGCCACAACAAGAACTCACATGCATTACAAACTTATCATTAGAGTACAACAAAGAATGACAGACGAAATGAGAAAAATGCACACACAGAAATTATAGTAGAAGAAGTGGCACGGCTTGTGCCACGTGAACTCTCTGTCAAGACCGTCGGGATGTTGCGTGCACGGGGCGGGGAAAATAGGGCTTCGTTTTACCAATCCAATAGTTCATCACTGGGGCTCCCAAAGCCCATGAGGATCAACCTTCTAGACATGTTATTAATATCTGAGGTCGCGGGTAAAGTGAAACCTCACTGGAATCGACACAGCCAGTTGCAAACACCGGCCGATTTTGTTGTTTCTCCCAGGTTCCATTGTTGGCGGAAGACGATGAACAAGTACCTAATTCTCCGAAATATAACGCACAACACCGACGAGAAGAGGTAAAAGTGACAAGTGACATTTGAAATCTCCGCCCCCTGTCAATTCGGCGCTAGATCTGTCTGATGGTCTTTCACCCAGGCGTGGCGTCGATTCCCATCCTAATTCTGGTCCAGATCCCCGAAAATCCCCTCTCACATCCAACAGTTTAATAGGACCGCGCTCGACCGACCGACACATGATCCTTCAAGTCGTCTGTCTGACGCTTTCCAAGGCTGAAGCCGAGAAAAACGTTGCTGAATCAAGAAGCAGGAGGGCACAGGGGATGGTTAACGTCTGCATCACTGTGGTTCGTATCCAGGGAGGGGAGAATCAGGTTTCATAATTAATTCTAAACTTGGTCCACCGATAACAATATATGTCTCAGATGTTATCATTGTTTCTTTTATTCATTTCAGCGTTTGGTGTTTGCTAACTGCTGTATATTACTCTTCTTCTGCGTGCGTTCTCAGTGTCCCGCTACCAGACCTTGAAAAAGGATTTGCAAATAACAGAATGTAGTTCGGGGAATGGAATGTGTTTTGTCGTAGTATACAGATTGACTATGATATTTGCACCTTTCACTCCGACACATCAGTAGTCATTTTTGGGTACCGGGTTAATATTCCCTCTTCGTCCATTTTCATTATCCAGTCTGCTCTGTTGCAGCTTGCTATCCAGGATCACCACGTGGATCTGGATCGCTGGCTATGACGTTAACAGTCAGCTGTGGGTCACTGACCGATTTAGCTCATCCACTGTTCAATGTTTTAATCGTTGACTGCCATTTTGGCTCTCCACAACTATCGGTGACCTTATCACTTTTAAAACAAATTGTTGCCCTTTATCAATGCGTTGTTTAGAAAGGAGGGTTATTACACAAAAGCATCATTCGTTACTTATGAAAATATATAGGTGTTGGTTACAGAGTGACGCGATGTCAGACACATAAGCCCAAGACCTTCAATGGATTGTGAGATCTATTGTCCTAGTCTCGGAGAAGAACCTAACGTCTGGTCAGGCAAACCATACTGATCTGACGTTTTAGTCAGGGTTAGGTCAAGATCCTCACTTCACTTTCACTATGGTCTCCCTTGAAACGGACTATTTTCATGTGGTGAATGGACGTGGTACCTGTAGTAATGTGCGACATGAAGATGAATCGAATCATTGCATTACCGCCCGGAGGACCGCGGTCCACTTTCATCGGCACCCTCGGGATGTGAGGAAAGCTACTGCAACCCGGCACTTGACGCTCTTTTCTGGGCACACAAAAGAGTAATCTTGCTCGTTGTGGCCATTCAGCAATAATACTGTCGTCATAGATAAAGTGTAACGGAAACTTACTTACTTGGAGTCCTGGTATCCAAACAGTTATTTATGTACGTTGCCAGGTAGCTGAAGGCTATCCGTAGTAGGTATTCTAAACCTAATGTGACTTGTTAGGCTGCTAAGGGCAGGTACACATATTTTCGGTAGATTTTTAACTTTAATTTTTGATTTTTATCATGGCAGCGACCATTGGGCCTACTCTTTTCGATTTCTAACTGCCAAAGTATTTTTAAAGTTTTCGACACTGAACACGGGATTCCGATCAGGGCCATTTTCACCCGAACATGTCGATGAGGAAATCCCAGTCTGCATTGTGATTCAAACCCGCGACTGCTGGCACACGAGGAGGATGCCTTACCTCGAAACCACTGCGTTTTTAACAATTGTGATTATTTATCTGCTTGGCTGTCTTTCCTTGACTAACTGTAAATCATATACTTACTTACAGCTGGGTTTAAGGAAGTGTATGTATCCCTGGCACCTAACTAGAGAGCAGAAATAAGGCCCACTGCACCAAGAAGGATGTCGTTGAATGGAACTAAAGAGAATACTGGATGCTACTAGCAATCTCAACAGAAACCACAACTGCAAAACGAAGCAAAGTGTTTTAAGGCCGGCTTTTTAAAGGAAAATAAACGTCCTCGCAGCTTTATACAATAGCTGAAGTGAAATGGGAACAAAACCAGTAAACGTACCCAGCCAGTGGACTGTACCTTGACCTGTTATCACGTTAAATGCTCATTTTAGCTGATCTACCACCCATTCACTCTATAACTGCGAATGCCTATAACTGATTCCGTTTCTTTGAGGACAAATTCTGTCACACACTGTCAAGACATATAAATGAGACAGGGGCGTAGCAAATCCTAAAATAAAAAGGTGAGCTGTCTGGCACAGACGCCCTTTGACTGAGTTTACGGGTAGCGCAGTCTCGAATATCGCTCCTACCGGTGGGCATCGGAAACGCCCTAAACCATTTTCTCTACGGGAGAGCCTTGTGCAGTCCCAACATTGGAGACCTCCTAAGGTTGCAGGCGCACGTCACTGTCGCCATAGAATACTTCAAGGCTCTTCGTGGAAATAGCGCCGAAAATCAGATACTTTTATCTTGATAATCAGCGGAAATGTACACGCCTGTATAACCATGTAGCCTTACAATTTGTGACATCGGGGTCCTTTCGAAGCTTTTAGCGTCTAGCGTGAGTGACCGGCAGTTAGATAGTGGCAATGGTTGATAAAGGGAAAACAAAGAAGAAACAAGAAGAGTAAACAAAAAAATATGGTATAATGATGGAAAATAAAGAAAAACTAAAGAAGTGCGGTTAGAAAAAGAAAAGAAAAAAAACAAAAAGTACGGATGATAAATCATAGCATAAATATCTTTATATGCATGCATTATATGGAAAAAGCCTTCACATGAACATTGAGTGAAAATTTGTACCTACACAGAAAGTAGCTGTTTTGAACGTATTAACATCTGGTAAAGTTGATGATGTGATTTCAATATGATATTGTCTGGTTTGAAAGACCAACATGGAAGACATGAAGACAGGCAAGACATAAAAACAAAAAGACAAAAGTGGCAACGTGAAATAAATATGGACTGGTGTATAATAACTAGCTCGAGATGTTTGTCTGCATTTTAGACTTCAGCACCCAAAAACGATGCCTATTACCAGTTGAACCGAAGAGAGCAGGTCGTTGTCTTCAGACTTCGCACTGGCCACAACAGACTGAGGTACCACCTATTCAACAAATTGAAGATAGGGTGTACCGACGAATGCCCGTGCGGTACTGGTAAAATGACCACTGAACATCTGCTGCAGAACTGCCCGACATACGAGGATCAGAGAGAGCAGATGTGGCCATTACCAGTGGAACTGCAAGACAAGCTCTATGGTAGTGGCGAGAGTCTCAGGATGACCGCCGCTTTTTTCGAAAAAATAATGGTTACTGTCTGACTGTGTACGCAGAAGAAGAAGAAGAAGACTTCAGCACACTATTATAATAATATTCGCACATCAGAGAGAATGTAAAATTACTTTATATAACATCATCAACAGATGTGTAGAAGGTTCCAGGTACACATCCTAGAATACATGTGGATTTTATTTTGCTTGGCTGGTTGATTGGTTATTGATCCAGCAGCTTGTTGGTCCATGACCTTTGATGCAGTGCCATATTATGGTATCTGCAAGTGTTTCTGAGCAGCTGTTTAGTTCTGTACAGTGTTCCATTTGTGTGTCCTTGGAGGAAGAAGCTCTTTTATAACACCTGCAAGCACTGGGCACTAAATAAATAGGGCGTTAAACAGTTTCGAAGGGATGTGTGCACAGTCGGCACTGCAGTTTGTCGTAGTTGGATTCTGTTCAAGTGACTGTTAGGTTGTATATGTTGAGTGCGAAACCGGACAACGGTGCTTTGCTCTGTGCTTTTCAGGTTACTGCAGTGGTCTCGAGGTAAGGTGTTCGCCTTGGGTGTTTGAAGTCGCGGGTTCTTGGTGGAGACATAATTTTTTTTCACGTGGATCATCCGATAAAAACTGTCCTTGATCTCAGAGTAGTGAGATCAGACACCCGTCTTTAGTGGTGCGCACGTTAAAAAATCTCTTTACAGTTGGAAACCGAAAAGAGTAGACTTAATGGCCGCTGCTGGAGCAACATTCAAGTTAAAAATCCGTTACTATTTTTCTAGATATTCTCGACCCACAGAGAATATGTTGTAAAAAAGGGACTGTGTGGCTATAACATCAGGCCGTGGTTATACGGTTAGCGGAGCGGCATAGATGGCGCATGACAAACTGCGAGTGTATTTTACTCTAATTTGCGCTTCCATCACCACCAGTTCTAAGAATAGGCGATGATATATTCCAACCTAACAGTTAGTAACATATACTAGGATTGCTATGACAAGTCATCAACGGATTTTTCACCTGCCAAAAAATATGAAACAAAGGACGTCACACCTCTTCACGACATCTAATAACACGTGGACTAACAATAAATAGATAAATGCAGTTCTTTGGATTTGGGATGTAGATATGTTTGTAGATCGCTCTCCCAGTATTACCCATTGCCCATCTTTTCGGAAAAGCGTCTTGATTCGCAGTATAGTCCCTTACTTTCTTTTAAAAGTATTGTACATAACATTCTGTAAATAGTGTAGTCCTTAACTTTCTTTTAAAAGTATAGTACATAACATTCTCAACATTTTGTATAAGGTATAGTTCTTTACTGCCTTTTAAACGTATAGTGCACTACATTCTCTAAAAGTATAGTCCTTAAGATTCTTGTCTCCTGGCAATATTGGTTAATTCATTATCTGAATATGAATGTCGTTCATTGTAATGTTTCTATTTTTTGTTGGCTCTAGACCCCCTGACCGCTTTTAGCATAGGCCAATACCCCATAATATGGTAGGATCATTTGCATGGTAACCGTCAACTCTGCTATCAAAGATATCGATAGGCTGAGCAGTGCACGAGCTGCAGTGGTCAGTGACCTAGTGCTGTCTGCTAGCGTCAGGGTCAGCGAACAAGGGCCGTAAAGACACTTCTCCACCTCAACGCGGTGATCTTGGGTAACAGGCTGTAACAAAGCAGACTGACTAAAGAAAAGGGCTCGAAGAGCGAAGGCTAATCCGGTACCAAATAATTCCATGCTGAAGTCGGATGTGTCGGACCGAAATGTGCAAATATCGCAGTCGAGCTGCAATCTACGACACATCGCATTACGTTCTTCGGACAACATCATGCCGGACCAGAAGCATTTCATCAATTAATCGAAGAAGAAGAAGGCTAATGTATTTATAATAACACATATAAGTAGTAACCTAATGGCAGAATCAGGACACAGTCAAACTATCAAACGTTACGGATATAAGGCCTTCGTCAGGATCGCATAATTAACGATAACAACTAGCACATAAAAACAAACAAAAAAAAGCACGAGACATAATATATAATGAGTGGTTTAAGTGATATCAGAAAGTGGCCAGACATGTGCAAGACATTGCATGCCAGTTATGAAATAGGGTGGACCAAACCGAACAGAAATAATCAATAAGTTTACACCCAGACAAACGCAGACGAAATAAAACAAATAAAAAATATAAATATACATACATATGCAAATATATATATATATAGATACTGACAAGCAACTAAGACTGTAGATCCTGAGGACATGCAAATCCCATGTGGGAATGTACGGGCTCGAAATATGGATTATGACACAAGTAGCACGGAAGAAAATTGAAGCGTACAAAACAAAATGTTACAGAAGAATCTTAAAAATTCCTTAGAATAGAGAAAGTGACAAATAAAACCATCTGAGAAGACCTGAATGTTGAAGAAAACTGGCTCATAAACAATGTTATATTTCGGAAATTGCATTTTTTTCGGCTAAGTCGAACGCTATGACGGACTGCAAAGAACTGTCACGGAGTGCATGACACATGGACGGCGATGCAGGGGTCGACCAAGGCAAAAGTGGATACAAGATATCAAGGATACTTTAAACATGAATATGGAACAGGCTGAAAGATTGACTGTAGGCTGTGATGAGAGCGATGTTCTACAACGGACATGTTACATGATGATGATCACATAAATACGTACAATACATATACATACACATATACATACACATATACATATACATATACATACACATATACATACACATATACATTCACATATACATACACATATACATTCACATATACATACACATATACATACACATATACATACACATATACATACACATATACATACACATAAACATACACATATACATACACATATACATACACATAAACATACACATATACATACATATATATAGGTATAGACACAATGAAGACAAATATGTGGTAATGGCATATAAATAAACCCCAATAATAAAAGAGAGATGTATCCATAATGAGAAAGAGAGATGAATGGGAAAAGAGTGTAAAGTAGGACAGAAAGTGCAAACATAAGGAAATATATTGACAGTGTTTTAACAATGATGGCTAAGGTATCTCATTAATAAAATCAAATAATTCTCAAGTTCAAACCAGTGTCTATCATCAAAAGAGCAGGAGACCATGTCTAGAGTTATGATATTCGCTGTTCTCTAATGCCGGGGACTATTGAAATCACTGGCGAAAGCAGACCCGACATTTTTAAAAATGTAACTGAGATGTTGGCTGGCACTGAGTTCAAAGCAATTGTCACAGATGCATTTCGTGTTTCAGAGGTTACAAATAATAATGTGGCTTGTAGATGAACTCCTCTTTTGACTAAAAAAAAACGTGGATCAAGATACTGGGCAATGCATGAGTTGTAACGGTTAACCAGAGCCACAAAGATCCTTCTGCAAGTCCAAGGGGTCATTCTGGACAACACGATGCAACAGAGCAGACTGGCTAATGAGAAGGGATCGAACAGGGAAGGATTACCAGGTACTCAAAATACCTGCTGAAGTCGGATGATTCGGACCGAAAGGTGCAAATAACGCAGTCAAGCTGTAAACAATAGCACAGCGCATTCCGTTCTATGGGGAACAGCCTGCTACTTGCTAAGCTTTTTTTAGGGCTTGCAAGTTCGATATTGTTGCTGATTGGGAGCTGATTGCTCCGAACCGTTCAGTCTGGCGCAATGCCATCATACGTGGTGCTTGCACCGCTGAGTAGAGGAACATCCCAGGGACACAGGACAAGCGAAAAAAAAGAACGCAAGACTGCCCAATTACAAATACTGCTGTAGAGTTTGTCACGCTCAGATTCGACTGTACAGTCATATGTGGTCACATCCGAATGAACATGTCTGACGCTGGTGTCATCTTGGCTTGCGATGGGCAACTAACTAACGAACTAACTAACTAACTAAAATTAACTAACTAAAACTAACTCACTATTGAGAATGAACGAAGTAAAAGGTGAAGACTCAAATATTGATTTCTAAAAATATACATAACGATTTTGCAAGGCAAGGTACAATTAGTTGTCTATTATGTAAGCTTTGAGTCGGCACTCAACTATCAAGTCACACGAGTTTCTATCGCGTCTGTAGAGCACAGCAGATGAACAAGAAATACCACACGCGTGGAAGGGTCTGATTGAATGATCGGAAGATGGCGGAACAAGATCTCTGGGACAAAGAACGTGTGAGAATAAAATGTACCAGCTAGTTTCACACGGTCAGAAGGTGGACTGTAGGAAGGGGTTAGGTTGACGGTACAAGAGATAAGCATGACACGATGAAGTTAGGGCAGAGGTAAAATTATCTTCTTGATAAAGTCGTTTACGGAAAAAGTCAAGCGTTTCGTGGGACTTATTGAGAAATATTCGTTTTCCTGACATAGTCGGGGAATGCTTAGCAGCTCAGTAAATGAAAATGAGTTGCGACAAGATTAAGGGAGAGAACAAGTTGAAGAGGAGATAACTCTGTGTGTCAGTAGGTTTACAGTAGCCTATGGTAGGGAGTGCATGAGAGCAGATAGAGACAATGATGTCCAGTATGTTTATTGGTAATAGAAAGATTCTAGAATTGAGTCGTATGAACGGAAGGAAATTAACAAATTCAATGAAAGATAGATCAGCTTCGGACATATCAGTAATACCTATACAGTCAGCAATGCGTAGTTAGTACATTAAAAAAAACAAAAAAAACTAGTAACTGAAAGAGAATATTTTTTTTTTTTAAAAGGGGAATATATATATATATATATATTTAAATCTGGACAAAAATAATAGGGATCAATTATAAAGGAAAATAAATATACTCATTCCCAAAATGGTCGCAGGAGAACAATTGGGCATCAGAAACTGGACTGGGTAAACCTAGGAACACAAGAAAATGAAAATAGCAACAACATACCTACGAAGGACAACGAGAAGACCATCAAAAAGCGAGGAACGTCACGGAAACACCAGGTTAGGTACTAACAGATACACACACGCATCCACGCACTGGTTTATGCGTCTTAAATATCGCCCAAATTGACTATGGTCTGGGGTGGAATGGGCGCGCCTCCGCAGTTGAAAATAGTGAGGCAAACACATACAATAAAAATAAAAATGTAACAACATTTCC
This sequence comes from Ariolimax columbianus, assembly GCA_036924085.1. Taxonomy (NCBI): domain Eukaryota; kingdom Metazoa; phylum Mollusca; class Gastropoda; order Stylommatophora; family Arionidae; genus Ariolimax; species Ariolimax columbianus. The sequence goes on along the minus strand of JAVGWX010000007.1, from coordinate 32,538,539 downwards.
AGATAACTCTATCTCGTCTTACCTCGCATTGTTTCATTTAACTATGTCCAACAATCCACACTCTTACACACCTTTCACACGATGCCTGAGGATGAGACAATTACATTGCATTTTGATTGGGTTGACCTCTGAGATCGCCCTAACTGCCAAAGGTACATACAGTCGCATCCATGCATCCAATCACTGGTTAATACGTCCTGATATCGCCTATTTGACTGCAGTCTGGAGTGGGAAGGGGAGTGCACCCGCCAATCGAGTACAAAGAATCAAATCTGTATCCCCAGCGACAACGAAATACGAAGTTCAGGTCAAATGTTTTAATTGTTCATGAAGAGACATGTGTAGCTAAGATCCATGCTAGTGTCCATAACTACTCCATTGAACATCTTCTTTGTTCGCTCTCAATCTCCCGCTACCAAGCCATGAAAAGGCTTTTGCAAATAGAATATAGTCTGGAGAACTGAATGAGTTGTGACGTAGTTTACAGCCTGACTGCGATATTTTCAACTTTCGGTCAGACACATTCGTCTTCAGCAGGCATTTTTGAGTGCATGATTGTTATTCCTATTCTATCCCTTCTACCTAATAAGTGCTCTGTTGCAGCCTGTTATCCAGGATCACCGCGTGGAGGTGTAGAATAGGTCTTCGCAGCTCTGGTTCGCTGGCCGTGTCGATGTCAGTAGCTGTGGGCTGCTGACCACTGCAGCTCATGTGCTGCTTAGCATTGTGATCCCGAAATGTCATCTAATTTACAGGTTTTGAGTGTAAGAGTAAACTCGATAAAACAGAGATCAGTGGTAATGAATGGGTTAATCCTAGTATCAAAGTAGAACTGAAGTTCGTCCAATGTCCATGACCATGGTCATGTCGCCGTAACGCATTTGTGTGTCCTGGTAAAGACATTTAGCCAATTCGTGAGGTATTATCGACTTGTAGTTATTTTAGTGACATTATTAGCAGGGATAGTAGTAACATTAATAGCAGTGTTTTTAGTAACATTAGTAGCAGTGATAGTCGTAACATTACTAGCAGTGATAGTAGTAACATTACTAGCAGTGTTATTAGTAACATTAGTAGCAGTGATAGTCGTAACATTACTAGCAGTGATAGTTGTAACATTAGTAGCAGTGTTAATCGTAACATTAGTAGCAGTGATAGTAGTAACATTAGTAGCAGTGTTAATCGTAACATTAGTAGCAGTGAAAGTAGTAACATTAGTAGCAGTGAAAGTAGTAACATTAGCAGCAGTGAAAGTAGTAACATTAGTAGCAGTGAAAGTAGTAACATTAGCAGCAGTGAAAGTAGTAACACTGGTAGCAGTGAAAGTAGTAACATTAGTAGCAGTGAAAGTAGTAACATTAGTAGCAGTGAAAGTAGTAACATTAGTAGCAGTGAAAGTAGTAACATTAGCAGCAGTGAAAGTAGTAACATTAGTAGCAGTGAAAGTAGTAACATTAGCAGCAGTGAAAGTAGTAACACTGGTAGCAGTGAAAGTAGTAACATTAGTAGCAGTGAAAGTAGTAACATTAGTAGCATTGATATTAGTAACATTAGCAGCAGTGAAAGTAGTAACATTAGCAGCAGTGAAAGTAGTAACATTAGTAGCAGTGAAAGTAGTAACATTAGCAGCAGTGAAAGTAGTAACACTGGTAGCAGTGAAAGTAGTAACATTAGTAGCAGTGAAAGTAGTAACATTAGTAGCATTGATATTAGTAACATTAGCAGCAGTGATAGTAGTAACATTAGTAGCAGTGAAAGTAGTAATATTAGTATCAATGCCAGTAGTAATATTAGTAATAATAGTAGCAGTTAAAGCAGTAATATTAATAACAATACATGTCAGTGATAGGAGTAATATTAATATCACTGATTGCTGAAGAATTTCTAGCAATGATAGTAGTAATATTAGTAACATTTCAACAGTGAAAGCAATAATGTTGGTAACATTAGTAGCAGTGATAACAGTAATATTAATTACATTAATAGGAGCGATAGGAGTGATATTAGTAACAATAGTAGCAGTTAAAGTAATACTATTTAAAATATTAGTAGTAGTTGTATTAGTCTCATTAGTAGCAGTGACAGTAGTAATATTAGTAACAGAAGTAGCAGTGGTAGTATTAAAAGTAGTAGAGGTGATAGTAGTAATATGTGGAGAAGTGTTAGTAGTAATATTAGTAACAGTTATAGTAGTAATATTAGTAGCAGTTATAGTAGTAATATTAGTAACATTAGCACCAGTGATATTAGAAACATTATTAGCAGTGAAAGTAGTGGTCTTATAAACATTAGTAACAGTCATAGTAGTAATATTGGTAACGTTAGTAGCAGTGAAAGTAGTAATATTGGTAACGTTAGTAGCAGTGAAAGTAGTAATATTGGTAACGTTAGTAGCAGTGAAAGTAGTAATATTGGTAACACTAGTAGCAGTAAAAGTAGTAATTTTTGATAACAGTAGGAGTGCAAGTAGTAATATTAGTAACATTAGCTGCAGTGAAAGTAGAACTATTAGTAATATTAGTGCCATTGATAGTAGTGTAGTAATATTAGTAGCAGTGATAGCTTTAATATTTCTAGCAGTGATAGTAATATTAGTAATGTTATTTACAGTGATAATAGTAGCAGTAGTAGCAGAAATAGTAGTAACAGTAGTAGCATTTTTGGTATAATGTTTAAGTAATAAAAATATTTTTTGGGGTATTATTATTAACTTTATTATTTGTAGTACTAGTTGTAGTAGTAGTGGTAGTAGCAGTACTACTACTAGTAGTAGTAGTGGTAGTAGTAGCACTAGCGGTAGAGTAGCAATGGTAGTAGCGGTGTTAGTATTAGTGGTGGTAGTAGTAGTATTAGTGGTGGTGTTAGTAGTGGTAGTTGTCGTAGTAGTAGTAGTATTAGTAGTAGTAGTAGTAGTAGTAGTAGTAGTAGTAGTGGTAGTAGTAGTGGTAGCATTAATAGTAATAGTAGCAACAGTAGTAGTAGTAGTAGTAGTAGTAGTAGTAGTAGTAGTAGTAATAGTAGTGGTAGTAGTAGTGGTGGTAGTGGTAGTAGTTGTAGTAGTAGTGGTAGCATTAATAGTATTAGTATTAGTAGTGGAAATAGTAGTAGTTGTAGTAGTAGTAGGAGTAGTAGTAGTATTTGTAGTAGTAGAAGTAGTAGTAGTAGTAGTAGTAATAGTAGTAGCATTAGTTGGAGTAAAAAATAAAGTAAAGTAAAGTAACCCATAGCATTACTGCCGTAGGGGTATAAGGTGTTAGCGATCTCACATTCCAAAGGCTCGGCTATATGAGGGTGGTAGCCATCTCCTCTCCCTCGCCGCATTTACTTCCCGGACTAAACCGGTACCCATTTAAAGCTGGGTTGACCCGGGAGCGCTTGCGCTCTGAAAAAACATTACCGCCTCAACTGGGGAGTGAACCCAGGACCATTCAGATACGAGGCCAGTACGCTAACCACTGCGCTACTAATAGTAGTGAAAGTAATATTACTATAGTAAGCGACATAATAATGTGATAGGTAGTTGAAATTGTTAGCGTTGCGCTTTTTGGCGAAATTCTGATTCTGTCAGAAAATTAAATACCAACAATAAAGATAAATATCAAAATATATCAATTGATGATACATCAGATCAAATTTAAATACACAACTTGAACGACCTACCGATCTATTTCGCTAACGGCAAGTAAGGTGCCCATTTGCAGCTTGGTGTACCGAAGACTAATGCGATTCAATATGAATCCAGTAAATCTGAAATGTGAATACAGTCCCATAACATATATTGTCATTGAGTGTGAAGTGTCAGAGGCCAGTGTATTAGTTTTAGTTTTTTAATTAAGTTGGCTGACACTTTCCTTTCACCCAACCTTGTCTTCCCTAACTGTAATTGAAGAACTCATTTACAGCTGGGTTGACTCGAATGAGAGAGAGAAAGAGAGAGAGAGAGAGAGAGAGAGTCACGAACATAGCCAATTTTCACATTGTCTTTAAACAAATTCTCCAGCTGTTGCGTAGACTCAATAAACAAGTATCAAATAGGAAACCACTAATATAACAACGAAACCCCAAAATGTAATTGAAACAATACAAA